>JAJPUD010003967.1:34697-96815 GCA_023553655.1 Myrmecobius fasciatus
AAGGAAGGAAGGAAGGAAGGAAGGAAGGAAGGAAGGAAGGAAGGAAGAAAATAACCTGTGTGGAATTCAAATAAAAGAAAAGCATTCCCTATAGTCAGTTCCTCTAAGTAGTCCTTTGTGCAGATGGAATAGCCCCAGAGGTTATTAAGTTCAACCACCTCATTTAATTATTGATGAGGAAACTAAAAAAGCCTTTGGATGAAATAGCTAATAAGCATCTGAAAGCAGATCTTCCTGATTCTTAATCCAATGCTCTATCCACTATATCACATGAATCAGGCCCAGAACTGAATGGAGGCAGATTGGATTGCCTTCCAGAATTGTACATAGCCCTTTCAACTATCTCAAATTGTTTACACACACACACACACACACACACACACAAATGTATTAATATCAATGTATTTCCATTGAATCTGCATTACTATGAATTAAAATTATAAACTATAAATTTATGCAAGGACCAATGGACTAATGAATGATGCAATGCATTACCAACAGTTACTCATTTTAAAGAAATGATCAAATGAGATAATATTAAGAAAGGGGTCAAGTTACACAGTGGACAGACTTTTGACTGGAGTTAGGAAGACTCATCTTCCTGACTTCCTCAGACACTTACTAGCTGTGTGACGCTGGGCAAGTCATTTAACCTTTTTTTTTTTTACTTCAGTTCCCTCACCTATAAAGTGAAGCTAGAGAAGGAAATGGTGAACCACTCCAATATCTTTGCCAAGAAAACTCCAAATAGGGTCACAGAGAGTTGTACATGACTAAAATGACTGAACAACAACAAAAGATAAAGGGAAAAGAGAGATGAATATCTCTTTTTTTCCGTTTTATTAAAGCTTTTTATTTGCAAGACATATGTATGGGTAATTTTTCAACACTGACCCTTGTAAAGCTTTGCTACAAATTCCTTCCCCAGTCCCCACCCCTCCCCTAGATGGCAGGAAGTCTACTACATGTTAATTATGTTAAAATACTTGACAAATCAAATATGTGTATACATATTTTTACAGTTATCTTGCTGTGCAAGAAAAGTCGGATCTACAAGAAAAAAAAAATCTGAGAAGGGAAACAATGCCGCAAACATCAATAGAGAGCATGAAAATGTTATGTTGTGGTCCACATTCAGATCCCTCTCTCTGGGTGTATATGGCTTTCTTCATCACTGAACAATTGGAACTGGTTTGAAACATTTCATTGTTGAAGAAAACCACAGAGAGATGAATATCTCAATTGTTATAGTGGTTGCTTCAATTTTTAAAAAACCTAAAAGTAAAGTCTTTAAAACAAAAGATTCTGGATGACGGTATTATTCATGCTGACATCTTGGCAAAGAACATAATGGAGCAATCAGAGTTGGTTGCTGCATGAAATCATTTATTGCATCAGCTCTGAAGCTCAAACCTACCTCTTAAGCTTGGTACAGAAGTTCTTCTCTTCCTCTTATCCACTTATCCCCACTCTCCATCTCCCTCCCTACCTCCTGCCCACACAAGCATATATCACAGCTGGATAAGAATCCTATAGGATGTGAAAGCATAGACAGATTTCAAACTGCACTATTGGAGTCAGTACTTACATTACACTTTTAACTGAAGTAAAAAAAGAACGGTTCATTGGATCATAGTTTTAAAACTAGAAGTTACCTTGGAGACTATCAACTCCAACTTTCTAATTTTATAGATAAGGAAACTGAAGCACAGAGATATGTTTTTTTTTTTAAGTAATATTATAGATTAAGTCTAAGTTTGGCTTAGTCCAATAGGTCCAAGGTTTTAAAGCATGCAACAAGTACTCATCAACCACACAATCCTAAAATCAAAAAGGATAGAAAATGAAATTGCTGTTCTATAGTCACAGGAAAAATGACAACAAAAGCCTCTGACATTTCCCTTTCTCAATCTTCTCTCCAGAATTTTTATAGTTTGTCATGAAGTGTATAATGCACTAGTTGGGACAAAGATAAAAAGTTTAATTGAAGGGGCCACTAAGCCTGCAGTAGCTTCTAATACTGAGTGCTTTTGCCCTTTGGGATGCTCCTATTTTCAAGAGAGGGACAGCAACAGAGCTGGCTGTATTTGAAACTTATGAGTAAGCTTTAGATTTAATTATTTTAAGAATTGATGCAGGTGTATTAATGAATTAAATGTCATATAACCACAAAAGGATCATTCCCCTTCTTTTCCCAAGGAATTTAGTAATTGGCTTACAGCTTTCCATGTTTATGCAAAGTGAAAGTCTCAGATGTTCTCTCCCATCCCAATTTGTCAACTCCCAAGACTTACTCCTTCACTCAAACATAACTACACAGACGCATTGAGGTGACCATAACCTTGATCTCAGCATACTTACAAATGTTTCATTTCCATGCTTGAGTAAACATAAACTCCTACTAATTTTCCTGATTGAGTCCTCTACAAATTTATATTTTTAAAAAAGCATTTATTATGTACGTACTCTGTGGCAAACACTGTAAAAATGTTGGAAATATATTGCAAAAGAAAAGAGTTTGTGCCATGAAAGATTTTATATTCTAGTAGAAGGCAACAAATACACAGTACATATAAGGAAGTGAATACCTAACTACAACTGGATCTTTAATGCAGCAAGAAAATTATTTTTCTCTTTAATTTATACCAAAATCTTCTCAGTGTTCAAGGTTTTAATCCTGACATTATTTCCCATTTCTCACTTTTCCTCATCCTATATATCCAACCAGGCACCAAATCATGTCCTTCCTTCCTTCATGGCTTCTCTTGCACCTTGCCCAGCCCTCCATCATTTAAATCCAATTCACTTTCATATCATGGCATCACCTCCTTAGTCCCCTTCAAAAAACAAAAGGATAAACAATTATTTAATTCATGTATTCATCCTCTCTTATCTACAGTATTACAATAGTGTACTAATTGGTCTCCCTGCCACAAGTCTCTCTTTCTATTCCAATTTATTTTCATTTTCCATCCTCTCTCTTTCTGGATTTTCACATAATATTAGCTATCTGTTACTTCTCAGAATTCTTTACTGGATCATCATTTGTATCATACTCCCTAAAAATGAGTATGGCCCCTAAGGCTCTGTCCTCAATGCTCTTTTCTTATTATGTATCAATTTTATCGATGCTCCATATATAGCTTAATCATTATCTCTCTTTGGAAGACTCATAGATCTAGACCTCCACATATTCATCTCATCTCTCTCCTGAGTTCTAATTCTGTATTACTGACTAGTTATAAATTTGCCAAAGAGGATTGGTTTGGTGAAAGTCTTAGAGAACTTTGAGTAAGAAATGCATATTTCTCTCATATTTAGTAACTAATTATTTTATCAAAACCAAGATTTTTCACCTTTTCTACTTCCTCATCCAGAAACCAGCCAGGATGAGGAAATTTTCCAAAAGATTTACTCAGGTCAAGATCTAATCAGACTATAAAAGAGATTCTAAATTTAGGCTAATAGGTGTATCCCTGCTCATTGTGTTTGCTCAGACAGGCTTGAGAAAATATTAATTTTCTATTTTTTCAAAACAGATGATTATGGAAATTTATATTTCTTTGAATAAGATTTGGGAGATATAAGGCAAATTCAATAAATTGATATTTATTGATTGAAGATTTTAAAAATGCCCATGTCATAAGTGATATAAGAACTGCTATCATGGAGCACTTAGTCTGTTCTCAGTACTCAGTATAATTTCATGCATTTTGTAGGCACTACACATACACACATACACCCATATGTATATATATAAGATATATATATATATTATGTGTATATACATACCTGTAAGTAATAAATAGGTTTTAGATTGTTATATGGACTTGTTATCATTATTATTTATAGGTATCTCATTTGATTCCACTAAAGAGGTACTCACAGCATCATCACCATTTTATAGAGAAAGAAATCAGTGCTCAGATAGGTTAAGTGAGTGGCTCTGAGTTCCACCACAAGTATAATAAGAATAACAGTGATGTTAATGGATGAAATTTTTAATTTTCTGAAATTTCTGAAATTGCTACAAAGGGGACAGTCATCCACAAAATGTCCTTTGCTGCCACTGTCAGAGACAAGCTATTACTCTGTATTGACACTTATTCTAATATTATCTGGAAATTGTCATGTTCTTAAATTTATTTCAGTTCCTACATTTTTTGTTTATTTGAAGTTTTTTATTTTGTTTTTAAGACACATATGAATCTCATTACTTTCCTTTTCTCTTGAATTTGCAAAAGAACAAAGGGATATCTATTAATTTCATTCTTCTAAAAATAATTGTCTTTGGCTTTGTTGAATTATAAAAATAATCTGAAACTGCTACAACTTGCTATAGCCCTCAAAGTTATGACATTATCCACAAAGTCCAACTATTTTTACTTGAAAAGCCTGTGTTACCATTTAGAAAATTTCGACTCTGTAAAAGGAGCAAACATCAGATAGGACAATTGTTTCTGTTGAAGTCCATCAGCTAGTCATTCAATGTCTCTTTGTGTTCTAGTTCCAGTAAAAAATGGACATGGGTATCAGCCAAAATCATTTAGCACTTCTCTGGCCTATAATCACAGTTGCTGAAGAAATATTATTCTTCCACGAAGTGGAAGAAATTATTTGTAAATAGAGATAAGGATATGGTATGTTGGATTATATTAAATCAAAGAATCATCCCACCATATGATTGTTTGCTCTATTGTACTGTAACCCAGTTGCTTTTGTTTTTGTTTTCCCCCCACTGTGGCAAATTTTTAAATCTCTTTAAATGCCTACATTGAAAACTAAGGTTTTTAAAAATATTGTCTCTCTAAAAATAAATTCTTCAAAGACTATGTTGCATACTATTTTTATTTGATTCACACGGTATTTAGCAAGAACTGAGCATACCAAAGGCAGGGGAAATGACCATTTCACTAAGAACCAGTAGTTCCATAGGTGGTTTTGGGAGGAAGGGGATGACTATGCACTAATTTAAAAAACCAGACTGCAGAGTCAGTCTCCAGAATTCACTGGGGCAAATAACTTAGCATCTGCCCAAGTTTCTCCATTATAAAAGAGGAACATAATCATTCCTTTTCTATCTCAATAGACCCTGTTCAGTGGGAAATGATGTAATTGGCATTTTGCTGAGCTTGGTACTAGCTGTTCTAAGATGTAACATGCCATTTTCTTACTCTGTGAATTTTCACAGGATATATTCCATGTCTGAAATGTTTTCCTTTCTTAACTCTGCCTTTCAGAATCCTCCTCTTATAGATATATCTTAATTTATATAAGTATATATCCTTAAATAGCAGCTAGGTAGCAGCTAGATAGAGCACCAGGCCTGGAATCAGCAATACTGATCTTCTTGTATTCATATCTGACCTCAGACACTTCCTAGCTGGGTGACCCTGGGCAAGTCATCCTGTGCGCCTCTGTTTCCTCACCTGTAAAATGAAGTGGAGAAGAAAATGGCAAACCACTCCAGTATCTTTGCCAAGAAAACCCAAAATGGGGTCATGAAGAATCAGACACAACTGAAATGACTCAACAATAATACATGCATATATGTATATATACATACATACATATATATATACATATATACACACATATATACATATACACACACATATATATATGCATATATATGTGTGTATACCTAAAGTCATAGATATAAAGCTAAAAGGGACTCCATAGAACATCTAGTCCAGGCCCTTCATTTTAAATTGAAGAAAATAAAGGAATTAACTATCCTGCACTTAGCACAGAACTTGACACACTTGATGTACTTCATAAAATGCTTGTCAATTGATTATCTTCTTAAAAGGTTCAGCTCATCTCCATGTAGCCTTGTCTGATCCCTTCTTTACCTTCACCCTATGATTGTATGGGTTTTTGCTTTCTAAGACTTTCCTATAGCACTTTTTCCCCTCCATGTCTTCTTGGCCTTCTTCACTCCTTTCTTTTGCTGCTTTTCCTCAGTCCCAGGAGATTGTATCCTCTTTAAGGGAAAGAATTATTTTCTTCTGTATCCTTAGAATCTAACATACTACCTTACATATAGGAAATACTTAGTAAGTTTTGGTTGAATTGAATTGTTTGTCTAACTGAATTGGTTAAAAAACTACTTGCATAAACACAGGAAAAGATGTATAGGTAAAAGATTGGTCATGATAATGAACTTTAAAGTACTAGACAACTTACCATAATACAGAATTTTATACAATGAAGATCTCTCTTGGACTCTATCCAAAAGATTATGTTTTCTGAAAGCATAAGAACTTTACATAACCATCAAAATCTGAGGCATTGCTGGTTGTATTATATTTTTATAGAATTTCAGCTCACCACTTTCTTGCTTAAGAACTTAAAGAAATCTCTATTGTGCATTTCATTGAACATTTCAATCTAGTTTATGAGACCCTTCATCAATTTCACTATTCTCTCTCTACTCCAACCACATTTCCTCATACTCCTTAATTCCACTCTTCACATCCCACTTTCCTACCTTATTCATATAATTTTATCTGGAATGTCCCAGATGCCTAATGTAAGATTCCATGAACCTGACTCTATGGATATATTTTAAATAGTTCACAAATTTAGATAAAAAACATTATATTTTTATTTCAAAATGTTTTTGATACTCCATATTCTAGTTTATTTTAAAATATTTTCTTTTTTTTTCTGATGAGTTTATAGGTTTCACTAGAAAGCCAAAAAATACATTACAAAAAGAAAAAAGTTTGAAAATCCTATTCTATAACAATCCATGTCTACAACATCCAGCATATAAAAGCTACTTTGATAATTTCTTTTTTGAGAAGGAAAAAAAAACCCAAATTGTACAATTTTTTTAAAAAAACTGTGTTAATCGTGTTGCATCTTAATTGAGTTATCTGCCTACGTCCTTAAGTTTTTATATCTTAGTGTCAGTCCCCTCTCCAATTTAGCATCATTTACACATTTCGAGGTCAGGCTATTTATTCAATACTCCTTTAACTCAATATGAACAGCTCTCCTGTCATTCATTTTTAAACAAATGACATTCAATTCATGTGCCTCTGCCAGCATGTCATTTTGAAAAAAAGATTAGAAAGGTCTCAGCTGACAGCAAAATCAACCTTTATTGAGTCTTACACTATCCTATCAGGTCAGGGATGTTTGGTTTGGTACTGATTGTGTTAGCCTTCATTAGAGAAAATACATAACCCAGGGGAAGGCATTTTATTATAAGCCCCCAATCACAAATATATGCTCAGCTCTTGAAACCAGAATTGAGAGAATGAAATGAACATGTGGAGTGGAAAGAGAACTAGGATCTAGAAAAAGTAATGAATTTAAAGTCAGAAAAGAAGAAAACAACAACCTGAGTTCAAAGTCTACCTCTGATAATTACTAGTCTTAAGATTAGGAAAAATCACCTAATCTTTCTAGCATAAGTTTACCTATCTATAAAATAAAGGCAATAATATCTATAACATTTGGCATAAAGAATTGTTGTGAATACAATAAGATAATGTATGTAAAGTACTTTAAAATATATAATGATAAAATATAATAATAAAATATATAATATATAATTATAAAATATATAAAATAAATATCATTATTATAACTATCCATAGTAATAAAGTTGGATAGATAAACCATATTTAGTCTGGGTAAGGAAAATACCTCAGTTTATCGCATGAATAGCTGTGATGCAAGTAATAAAAGAAATTTCAGTGGGTTCATAGGATGATCTATCAGGAACTTGGTATATTATCTGCCCTAACCCCCTTCCTTTGAAAGATGAGGAAACTGTGGGTCATATCATTTTAGTAACTTGTCTAGGATTCCAGAATTAATAGGAAGCAGAGTCAAGATTTAATCCCATAATCTTTTACCTTAAATCCAGTGTTAATTCCATTATACCACAGTTTCATTTTGTTTTACTTTTTCCCTTTAGCCACAAGAAGAAGGCAATGAAAATCATGAAAAGTTGGTGACTGTTTGGTCACAGGTCAAATACTTTTATAATACATGCTCAAGTATTTATAATTCCTTTTTGTCTGCTGGGGCAGGTTTGCCTTTCTTTGACTATAAATCACCAAAGTGAAAAAAACTCTCTTTCAACTCCCTTTCCTTAGCCCTGCACTCAAGTAAGTGTTAAATACATTTCTTCTAGTCACAATGGGTAGAAAATGATGGAAAAGGAGGGAAAGTCAGAGGTTAAGTCTTGATGTCAGTGATACAGTACTAGACTTTCAATCATCTTTTATAAGTATCCCAAAACCCTCAGATGAAAACCATTCTTGAAACAAGAGTCACTTTTCAGTAAGTGGAAATGAGAAAATAAGACTCAAATTTTTTTAAAAGGAATTTAGCCTTACAGAAAATGAATCAAGATTTAATCATAGAATCATTTACCTCAATGACTAATGATTCTTAAGTCTTTCTAAATTATCCTCTTTTCAGACTACAAAGGACCAATTTCTACAACTGCCAAAGTGGGCTTCCATGTTTCTTTTGTCTATCCTTGGATAAATGAAGGGCAACAAGTTATAGCAGATAAAAAGCTTGCCTTGGAGGAATAAAGACCTGAGTTCAAATGTTTTTTCTGATACATGCTGGTTATGTGTGACCCTGAACAATTCACTAAGTATCTTAGTAAAAGATACAGAGGAATTAGTGATTTGTAATATTGTGTGATGGTGATTATTGTTTTTCATTTTCAAAGAGGACTAAATAACATCACTATATTGGGATCAAGGTGTAGTTTGTCCAGCTGTGGCTGGTCAGACCAATATGAGCTCAGAAGGCTCTCCCACAGGTTGGGCACATTGTCCATATGAACATTTGGGGTAAAGATGTCTAAATTTGCAAATCTCATAGTTTTTTGAGGTACTGAATTCTGTTTCAATCATAAAACGCAGCACTTTCTAAGTGTGGGCATACTATGCTGGACCGTCCTGGCCAGTGTCTCCCATGTCACAAATCAGTTCCAAAGTTCAACATCAAATAGAAGAACTTCACCAAAATTTCCCTGAATCAGTACAGTTGCGAGTTCTAAACAAAACCAAAATCTTCAGAGAAATTTCTTAAACTTAACAATTTTCTACCTGTTCAGAGATCATAAAATATTCACCATAAACCCCTTTTCCTGGAAGGCTATAAATCTTAATTCTTTCAACAATGTTTTTACTCTCACTATAGTCAACCTCTATTCATGTTCCTCACTTGGTTCTGAGAGAACTTCTGTGCAAACATATATTTTGTCAAACATACACACACACACACACAACATTATAGATACCTTCATATAAGGTAGGATCCTGGTGAAAGTCTTCAAAGCTTCATCTTCTCATCCATTACCCCTTGAGATTTTCTATCCAAATGTTCCTAAATTCTAAGATGGACAAGAGAATTGTAGAGACCTCTAATTTTCACTCACCTTCTTCCAATAACTCAAAAGTAGAAAGAGTTCACTTATAGATTTCTTAAATTTTTTCCTCACCTTCAAAACGTCCTGCTTCAAAACATTATGACTTTGGAACACAGGTGTTATGATAAATATTTGACAACTGGCTTTCCACAGTGGAAAATATATGCACAACAACTTTTAGACACAATCTGAATTATTATAATTGCTCCATCACTTACTTAAGTCTAGACTAACAAAACAATAAGTCCAGCTTTGATCTGTAGTACTTGTCAATGTCCTATATTTAAATGTTCATATTAAAATTTTAATGTTTAGCTCTCTTGAGTGAATAAGAGTTGGCTCCAGCACACCCTTGCTTCTTTGAAGGACCATCAGAACCTAAATGGAAGGATAAACCCTACAAGTTATGAGGAAATCTCAACTTTGATCTCAAATTTGAAACTCTGGTAGAAGGAAACAAAGTAGGTCTAGGTATAGAGAACAGGACCATGATCACTTCATAGCATCTGATTCAGTGTCATGACTGAGCTCTCAGGTATGAAAAATGTGTGTATGTATATATATATATGTATATATATATGCATATATATATATATATATATAACTTTAAGGTGCTTTTATCTATCTATAAAAATCTTATCTATCTACACACATATAGAGAAATAGATAAAATCTGTAAAGCATCTCAAAATTTACAATTCACTTTTTACATTAAATCATTTGATCCTCACAGCAACCCTGTGAAGTAGATGCTATCATTATTCCCTATTTTATTGGAAATTGAGGCTGAGAGAGTGACATGCCCAGGATCACACAACCAATAAATGTTGATTTAGGAATCTGAATCCAGGTCTCTGTTGACTCCATATATAATGTTCTTTCCACCACACCCCCACTACTCAGAAAGCACGATTACTTCTTAACAATATTTGGATAATATTTTTCATAGGAAAGATACATCCAACTAAAATACATGAATAAGAACTGTATCATTTCATTCCCCCTTTTATTCCCTAGCTTAGTTAGCGAATTTTGGAATCGGGAAGACCTGAGTTCAAATCTGTTTACTTGCTTAGCTATGTGACTCTGGGCACATTATTTAATTCTGTCTGCCTCAGTTTCCTCAACTGCAAAATGGAAATAGCATCTACCTCCCAAGATTGTAATAAGGATCAAATGGAATATTAATAAAGTGATTAATACAGGGCTTGGCACAGAGTAGGTGCTTGAAAAATACTTGTTTCCTTCCTTCATTGCATTGGCTTCTGACTCTATCACATAGAAAAGCTTCTTGAAGGTAGGAAGTGTTTTATTTTTGTCTTTGTATTTCAAGTGTCTAGGATAGTGCTTAGCATATAATTTAGAGCTTAATAAAAGTTTGTTGGCTGGTTGATAGAAGGGGTAACATCTACACTAACACTCTAAAAATTAAGGAATAAAAATAAACATTTTGAGTAACATTAAGCAGGTGCTTTTGGTTTGTTTGCATGTTTTTACCATGGTTGATAACTATGAAGAAAAAGGAAACATTTCCTATATGATTCTATTTTCCCATTATGATGCCAAGGGAAAACATGTATGTATGCGAGAGTATATTTATAATTATAAGTAGTTATTTAGTTGATGATTCCCATATATCCAAATTTATTCCAATACTGATAAAATCACAGATCTTAACAAAAAAACAAAAACAAAAGATTAAGTGATATTTTATCACTTGTTAGGATGAAAGAGAATTCAAATAGCACATTCAGATATAGTTTGATGTCCAGAAAACCTCTGACCTAGACTGTTAACAAGTAACTACACTAACTAAATTCAGTTAAACTTTTTTTGCCTTTTTCTTGATTCCCTTAGGTTCATTCATTCATTTGCTTGATAAATAACCAAATATATTTTAAGTAGCTTTCCTGGATTACATTCAAAGTTTAGACTTTCCCTCAAGGAGGTATGGACTAGCAAGGGGATAAGATACAAAAATAAAACACTTCTTACCTTCAAGAAGCTTTTCTATGTGATATAGTCAGAGGCCAATGCAATGAAGGAAGGAAACAAATATTTTTAAGCACCTACTCTGTGCCAAGCCCTGTGCTAATCACTTTACTAATTGTATACTATTGAAATAGAATGGAGAATCTCATGTAATCATAGATACATTAGAGAGCAGTCAATTTATAGTAAGTCAAATAAATATTAATTATCTATTACGTGCCAGACGCAAAGCTAAGTGCCTGGATAAAAATATGAAAAAGAAAGAAATCCCTGCCCTTCAAGAACTTATAAGTAATGAAGAAAGGCAACAATAAAAGAATGGAGAAAAGGGAATTCTGAGAAGTAACTAGAGCAGGGGATTAGTGAAGAAGAAAAAATTTCCAAAAAGAATGCAATCAGTTAGGACATGACGAGAGTATGTTGTTATTGTTGGTCAGTATTTTTCAGTCATGTCTGTCTTTTGATGACCTCATTTGGGGTTTTCCTGGCAAAGATACTGGAATGGTTTATCATTTTCTTCTCTAGCTCATTTTACAGATGAGGAATTGAAGTAAATAGTGAAATGACTTGTCCAGGGATATGCATTTTGAGGCTGTTTTAAACTAAGGAAAAAACATTCTTCTTAACTGGAGACCTGGAACTCTATCCACTGCTCCACTCAGCTGCCCAAAGACAGCATAAGAGACTTGTAAAAGAAAGTTCTATGGTTTGGAACTATGCCCAAAGGGCTACCAAACTGGGTATATACCCTTTGATCCAGTAGTTCCATTACTAGGTCTATATCCCAAAGAGATCATAAAAAAGGGAAAAGGACCCACTGTGCTAAAATGTTTGTGGCAGCCCTTTTTATAGTGGCTAGAAACTGGAAACCGGATGGATGCCCATCAATTGGAGAATGGCTGAATAAACTATGGTATATGAATGTCATGGAATATTATTGTTCTATAAGAAACGACCAGCAGGATGATTTCAGAGAGTCCTGGAGAGACTTTCATGAATTGATGCTGAGCGAAATCAGCAGAACTAGGAGATCATTGTACATCATAATAGCAAAATTATGTGATGATCAGCTCTGATGGATGTGACTTTTCAGCAATGAAGAAATTCAGGCCAATTCCAATAGACATGTAATGGAAAGAGCCATCCGCATCCAAAAAAGAGGGACTGAATGTGGATCACAATATAGTATTTTTACTTTTTTTGTTCTTTGCTTGCTTTTTTTTCTTTCCCATTTTTTTTTCATTTTTATCTGATTTTTCTTGTGCAGCATGATAAATGTAGAAATACGTATATTAGCATTGCACAAGTTCAATATATATTGAATTGCTTGCTGTCTGGGGGGGTGGGGAAAGAGATGAAAAAAATTTTGGAATACAAGGTTTTGCAAGGGTGAATGCTGAAAACTATCTTTGCATGTATTTTGAAAATAAAAAGCTATTATTAAAAGAAAGAAGATGCTATGTAAAGGAACATTGACTGTAACATGGAATTAGAGTAAAAATCTAGATGCCTTTGGGCCTTCATGGAGGATGTAACATTTGAGTTGGGCTTTAAAGGCTAAAAAAATTTAAAGAATTTGTAGGCACAAGGGTATTCTAGGCAAAGCAAACATCTTAAGCCAGTGTAGAGAGGTGGAAGAGCATGGGTTGTTTTTTGGAGAGTAGTCCTGTTTGTTCAGGGATTTGAATATGTATGGGAAGTAGTATAAGATAAGTTGGATTTGATAATGTGAGGGTTTGAAAATGCTAAGGAAGAATTTAAAGCTTACTGGAGTAAATATGATAGAAAAAATATTGAATTTAGGGCAGATAACCTGGGTTCAAATCCAACTATTGCTACTCCCTACCTATATAGTCCTTCATTGAGCTGGGTCTTTCTTTGTAAATTTATAAACTGAGCACTTCTACATGATCTATGAGAGACCTTCTAAGTATATGATTCCATGAATAAGCAAAAGAGATTTGCTGAAGACTTTTCAGCATTCCAGAGCAAAATGAAAACTAGATTGGAGAAGGAAATAGAGTTAGGAGTTCTTATTACACAAAATCAGTGCTTTAAGGGACTATACCATTTTGATTTTCCTATCACACACAGAATTATTTGCTTCGAAGAATGACAAAACACTGAATGTTTAAATTAGCAAATACCAGAGATTTGAGATATGTAGATGCAGATTTCCTTAAATAAGAACAGATGTTTTTCTGAAATTCTTTGTGAGTTCAAGGTCTGATAGAGTTTGAGGTTTTCATGTAAGTCTAATAGGTAAATTTTCTTTATTTTGCAAGTATTGTACTTTCTACACTGTATACATGAGGTAATAAGAATTATATTCCACAAAATTATTAATAACTTTTATCCATAATAACATAATATCCCAAATTGCAAGGCACACACTGTACTATATATAGTCTTATGTTTCTCCTTTATTTCTGATCACCAATGTCTTTCACTTTTTACTCATGCTAATATACATGATTGACCACAAGAAAATATTTTCTATGGTCTTACAAATGAAAGTGGAAGTATAAGGAAATATGAGCTATAGAATTGGGGATAACCTAAATTACATTTAAATGAAAACCACCCAGCACAAAGTGAATGATACCTAAACTCGCTAAGATATTTCCTGAATAAAATTCTACTAGCTTAGCTTGGTCACTATGATTCTCTCAACATCAATAGTACATTTTATGTCATTTTGTTCACTTATCTGACCCTAAGAGAGAATAGGAATCTTCTACACTTAAACATATCTACTCCTAGTTAGGATTTGCCCACCTGATCACTCTGAAGAGAATTCATTTATTACTCTTATAACCTCAGATGGATTTTGAGGAGCATGGAGTTCTATCCAAATTTTTAAATAATGATATACCTATCTAGCTAATGTTCCTTCCCTTGGTCTGAAATACAGAAGGAATTAAAACAAACAAACAAACAAACAAAAATACTACATACACTTAGTTTCCCCATTGCCCAGAAAACAGATTAATTTAACCTGTCCTTTAATTCACAAAAGACAATCCCTTTCATTATATTCTGCTCTACCACTTCTAATATTACCTTTTCTGTTTTTCTTTTTCATTTGTTTTTGCTTTTGGAGATAAATTTTAAAAACAAAGTTAGAGGGGGTGTCTTTCCTTCTTGGTGCAGCTAGGTGGCATAGTGGATAGCATGCCTAGATTTCCCTTCCTGAGTTCAAATCTAGCCTCATTCACTAACTAGTTGGGTGACCCTAAGTAGACAAGTCATTTAACCCTCATTTGCCTCAGTTTCTCATCTGTTAAATGAATTGGAGAATGAAATGGCAAACCACTCCAGTATTCTTGACAAGAAAAGCTTAAATGGGGTCATAAGGAGTAGGATATAAGCAAAAAACAACTAAGCAATGAACTTTCCTTTATTGATTATGTTCAATTTATCTCACACCTTTTTAGATGGTTGTTTGTATATCATGATTCAATTGTGAAATTTTAGAGTAGGGGCTGTCTCTTACCTTTTTTTTTTGGTATCCACAGTCCTTTCACAGTATCTCTAACATAGTAAATACTTAATAAATGTTTATTACCTGACTGAAATTCTGAGTCACAGTTTCCTTTATCTTTTTTTTATTATTAAAGCTTTTTATTTGTATAACATATGTATGGGTAGTTCCCCAGCATTGATCTTTACAAAGCTTTCCGTTACAAATTTTACCCCCAGTCCCCTCCCCTTCCCTAGATGGCAGGAAGTCCACTACATGTTAATAATGTAATAATACTTGACAAGTTGTGCAAGAAAAATCCTATCTACAAGAAAAAAAAAAAGAAAATCAGAGAAAGGGAACACAATGCAAGCAAACCTCAATAGAGAGCATGAAAATGTTACGTTATGGTTCATATTTCATATCCCTTTCTCTGGGTGTATATGGTTTTCTTCAGTGAACAATTGGAACTGGTTTGAGACAATTCTTTGTTGCAGAGAGCCATGCCCATCAGAATTGATCATCATGTAATATTGTTGTTGCCGTGTATAATGATTTCCTGGTTCTGCTCGTTTCACTCAGCATCAGTTCATGCAAGTCTCTCCAGGCCTCTCTGAAATCGTCCTGCTGGTCGTTTCTTACAGAGCAATAATATTCCATAATGCTCGTATACCATAAATTATTCCAATTGATGGACATCCACTCAGTTTCCAGTTTCTAGCCACTGCAAAAAGGGCTGCCACAAACATTCTTGCACATGTGGGTTCCTTTCCCTCCTCTAAGATCTCTTTGGGATATAGGCCCAATAGAAACACTGCTGGGTCAAAGGGTATGCACAGTTTGATAACTTTTTGAGCATAGCTCCAAGTTGCTCTCCAGAATGGTTGGATCCGTTCACAGTTCCACCAACAATGTATTAGTGTCCCAGTTTTCCCACATCCCCTCCAACACCCATCGTTATCTTTTCCTGTCATTTTAGCCAATCTGACAGGTGTGTAGTGGTACCTCAGAGTTGTCTTAATTTGCATTTCTCTGATCAATAGTGATTTGGAGCAACTTTTCATATGACTAGAGATGGTTTTAATTTCATCATCTGAAAATTGTCTGTTCATATCCCTTGACCACTTATCTATTGAAGGGTGGCTTGAATTCTTATAAATATGAGACAATTCTCTATATATTTTAGAAATGAGGCCTTTATCAGAATCATTAAATGTAAAGATGATTTCCCAATTTGATGCTTCCCTCCTAATCTTGTCTGCATTAGTTTTATTTGTACAGAAACTTTTTAACTTAATATAATCAAAATTATCTATCTAGTGTTCAGTTAGGAGTTCCAGATCTTCTTTGGACATAAATTTATTCCATCTCCACAGGTCTGAGAAGTAAACTATATTACGTTCCTCTAATTTGCTTACAAAGTCACTTTATATCTAGATCATGAACCCATTTAGATCTTATCTTGGTATGTGATGTTAGGTATGGGTCAAGCCCTAATTTCTTCCACACTAGTTTCCAATTTTCCCAGCAGTTTTTGCCGAATAGTGAGTACTTATCCCAAAAGCTGGGGTCTTTGGGTTTATCAAACACTAAATTGTTAAAGTTATTGCCTAGATTGTCCTGATAACCAATCCTATGCCACTGATCGACTGCTCTATTCCTTAGCCAGTACCAAACGGTTTTGATGACCACTGCTTTATAATATAGTTTTAGATCTGGTACAGCAAGGCCACCTTCATCTGCCTTTTTTTCATTAATCCCCTTGAAATCCTTGACCTTTTGTTCTTCCAAATGAACTTTGCTACTATTTTTTCTAGATCTGTAAAATAATTTCTTGGGAGTTTGATTGGTATGGCACTAAATAAGTAGATTAGTTTGGGTAGTATTGTCATTTTTATTACATTCGCTCTGCCTACCCATGAGCACTTAATGTTTTTCCAATTGATTAGGTCTGATTTTATTTGTGTGGAAAGTGTTTTGTAGTTTAGTTCATATAGTTTCTGACTTTTCCTTGGCAGATAGATTCCCAAATATTTTATCCTATCATCCGTTATTTGGAATGGAAGTTTTTTTTGTATCTCTTGCTGCTGAATTTTGTTGGTAATATATAAAAACGCTGATTTATGTGGATTAATTTTGAATCCTGTCCTTTATCTTTTTTTACAAGAAAATGAAACATGGCCATGGTAGTAAGGGGCAGTTTTGTTCTTTTTTTATTATTGGGTCATAAGTAGGTAACATATAGGAATAATTTCTCTTTAGAGAAAAATAAAGCCATACTCAATTAGATTGAGATATTTCACTTGATGAATTAATGGATTACTAATTTTATATCAAAATTCAAAAAGAAAACTTCAAAGAATCTTATGTAATAGACCAGGGGAGAAAATGGCTTTCATTTGGAAAATTCAAAATTTTTCAGAATATGACACATTTTAATTGTATTTGTCATCTTAATTTATAGTTTAGTTTCTTGGATTTCAGTACTGGTTCAGATATCTATTGACTGTATAAATAGATGCAAGTTATTTAATCCCTCTGGGCTTCATTTATTTCACCTACAAATTACTACAGGAAAAATTTTAAGTACATTTAATGTGAGTTATACAATAGCAATCTCCTCTATTCTGGCATACATCAAAATTTAAAGAAGCTTCAACTCAGAAGAATATAAAATATGAAAAATCAAAATAGCACTATTCTCTAAGCACAGAAGAATTAGGAAAGAGATGTAGTCGATGCTTTCTAAGGGAATAAAGAGACTATAGAAAGCCCTAAATAGAACATGGAAGGTACTTAAAGGATGGTTCACTTTTTACAAAATAAAAAGCAGCCAAATAGTACATCCCCTGGGCACTCTACATCTCTTCCTTTCCCCAGAGCTTTGAATGGAGACTGCCAGTCAGCAATGGAATATGACTCAATCAAATCTTTAATTAAAGAGGAAGTTAATTTGCAGCCCAAGTCTAATAAATATGTTCAGTTAAGAAATGTTAGCTACTGTCTGACTGAGGAACTTTTTCAAGGAAAACTTTACAAATCTATTATTATGAATAGTATTATTGGACTTAAATATTCACTAACTTGATTTTCTTTCTTCAGGTTTTCTTTGTCACATTATCACTACAATGATATATAAATGACTGGACAATTGAATTGTGTATTTTCAATTAATTGTGCAAGACACAAATAAATTGACATATGTAAGGAGCCATGAGGAAATACTGGCAAGAACAATCAGTCTAGAGTTAGCAGACTTGGATTTCAGTCCTAAGCCATTTAATGGCTTATTTATAATAGATAATTTATAATCACCTAATCAAATCTCAGCTTCTTAATCTGTAAAATGGGAATGCCAGTTACACAATAATATATCAGTAGATTGTTGTAATGATCAGTTCAGATGATATAATACATTTTAAAATTTTTAAATAAAGTGATATATAAATATAAATTTATTTGTTGAATTACCTAGAATTTCCCCTTACTATTAGAATTACTTTCACATGAGTAGAATCAGAAGGAACCTAAAAGCCATCTAGACCAACCACTTTATTTTACAAATTTATAATTCAATAGCCAGGAGGTAAAGTGACTTTTCTAAAGTCACACACTAATAAGTGATAGGACCAGGATTTGAACTGAGGTCCTCTAATTTGAAATCCACCGCCCCTTTCACTTTACCACACTTCCTTCATATCAGTTCTGTAGTTATGCTGAATTGAATTTCTCTATTTATTCCTGATTGGTTTTGTTTGTAATATACAGAAATTCTGATGGTTTGTGTAAATTTTTTTATATCCTTACATTTTGTTGAAATTATACTTCAATTAATTTTTAGGTGACTTTAGGTTTTTCTAAATAAATCATCATATAATCTGGAATTAGATTTCCCTCAATTTCTTTTTCTCATTTATTGTAATAACATTCATTTCTAGCACCATTTTAAACAGTAGGGAGCTCAATGTATTTTTTCTTTTTTGTTTCAAATTTCTGAGTTTTAGCTGTACATCAGACACTCACTGTTATTCTGGGTTTGGCAAACAGAGATGTCACTTTTTTAGGCACATTAGATGTAATGTAATTCATTCTATAAAAGACATATATTGGGGCATCTAGGTGGCACAGTGGATAGAGCACCAGCCCTGAAGTCAGAAGAACCTTAGTTTAAATCTGGCCTCAGACACTTAACACTTCCTAGCTGTGTGACCGTGGACAAGTCACTTAACCCCAATTGCCTCAGCAAAATAATAATAACGATAAATAAAAATACATATATTGCCAGAAAAGAAAGTGAATCAGTTATTAGCAAAAAGAAAAATTTTAAAAGGAAGTATTAAAAAATATGGACAATCTGAATATTTCATACAATACACAGAACCACAAATAAAAGAACCAGAAAGAAGACTTCATTGCTTGTATTGATTAAATCTCATAAAGGGTTTATAGAAAGACAAAGAGAAAAATCATATTGGGCAAGAATATATGAATGGATTTAGATCTTCTCCAGGGTTCAAATATTCACTCAAGTGCTTTTTCAAATTCTTCACTTTAATAAAGTAAATTATAAATAGAGAGAACAAGTATATTTCATTATTTTAAATGCAAGGAGACATAATAAAACCTCAATGTTACATACATCTGTGGTATAGCTAAGTTGTTATGGTCTTGAGCTTACTAACAAAATATCTTGCCAAATATCTATCAAAGTATCTTGCATATGGTAGGAGAGTAATTATTTTCTTGAATGAATAAATTTATAGATGAATGAATCAGTCAGTAAATGGTCATATCTCTGAACATTTCTAAGGCTAAAAACTTTGCTAATAATATAACTTATTCATAACCATGAGTCATAAGGACCATTCAACTGAGAAGCATAAAAACTGTTGTTTAAACAGAATAAAATAAACAATTGTGAAAGACATAACTAGACTCAGTAATTTAAGTAAAGATTTTTGCCTATGATTATATATAAATTAAAAAGATTTGCCTATGACTCTTATAATATATAGCTTAAGACTGGGGAGCTATGAAATATGTCTACAGAATGCTCCTATGTATAAATGCTTAATAAAAGTTTAAATGCCAGCTTTCTGAATAAGATTTCAATCTTAATATGAAGTTCATGGAATCTAGAGCTGAAAAGGACCTCAGAGATGATCTACTTCACCACTTTTATTTTGCAGTTACACAACTAAGAGTCAGAGAGATTATGACTGCAGTGATCATTTTATGACATATGCCTTCAATGGTAGAAATTGGTCAATTCTTAACTTGGGGTTCACAGATTTTAACGGGGTCATAGAAGGATCACAGGATAGGTTGCATGAATTTGAATTGGGGGGAAAATGCATATTTATTTTCACCAACTTCTAAAATTTGCATTATCTCCAATTACTGAAAAAAATCATTCTAAAAAAAATGGCCCATAGACTTCACCACATAGCCAGTGAAGGCCATAATATAATCAAGCTTAAGAACATCAGATCTAGTAGAAAGAATATTATGAGAGTCTGATTATTGTGCTAGCTTTTGCCACTAATTAGATATGAGGGTGGGCAAATCTCAACTTAGGTAAATCTGTTTTTTCAGCTCTAAAATGAATGGGTTTGTTGGGCCAGATGATCTTTATGTTCCAGTCCAGTTTTGGAATTTTATAATGCTATTTGAGGCCCAGATTCTAGTCCTGACTCTGAAATACTCTAACTCTATGATATCACACAGGTCACTTAATTTCTTTATGATTTAATTTTCTCCTCTATAGAATTGAATATAAATTCCCTTCTTGTCTACTAAGAATTCTTTAAATGTAAAATAAGCAATATATGTGAAAATAAATAGAAAAAATAAGTGAATTATCAATTAATATATTATTTTAGTCTTTAATATAACTCTTAAGCAATTTATTTCATCTCAGAGTTTCATGACATGTAGAAGTTATGAACGGTTGGATAGTCAAACAGCAGAATAATTCTGCATTGTGAACAAATGGAATTTATTCTTTTTCAGCTAACTTGTACTGTTGCTTTTAATCAAAGTGATGAATGCAGACTCGGTATTTTCTCTTCTGAGTGCTGCATATTATAAAATGCTCTTTCACCATAAAATTACAATAAGACTTGTCATTGGTGGGTTAATGACAGCTTATGTTATTGCTTTTTGGATTCAATCAGATCTAGTAGTAGTAATTCCTAAGTTCAAGGTTAATGACAGAGATTACTCAACAAAATAATACTGGATTTTCACTGACGTCATAAGTACTCAATGATTATTATCTTCACTCTTCACATTCAAATTTGTATATAATCACCACAAAACTACTTTGTGATACCTTATACTTTTATAAGACATAGAATATGGTAGGAGAAGATGAGGAAGCTTTTAAGAAGCTAATAAAATTGAGATAATATTTGTAAGATGCTATGTGATATTTCACATATTACATAGTATAGCTGTAATTATAATTATTATTACTTGCTACCCTGGGTATACAAAACCAATTTTGGCTTAATTTCTAGAGCTAAGTTATAAGAAAAGATATTATAGTATAGTGGGAAAAAAATCTGTGTTTGAAATCAATGGACAATATTCAAATCCTGCTTCTGTTATTTAGTACCTGAATGCCCTTTTCATTTTTTTCAGTCATATCCAACTCTCTGTGACCTCATTTTGAATTTTCTTGACAGAGATACTTTAGTGATTTACCATTTCATTCTCTAGCCCATTTTATAGATGGGGCAGAAGTAAACAGGGTTGACTGATTTACCCAAGATCATACATCTAGTAAATGCCAAGGACAGATTTGAACTCATAAAGATGAGCATTCCTGATTTCAAGTCCAATAATTTAATCACTACCTTATCTAGCTGCCTGGACCTTACTGAAGTTAGGCAAAGAATTTAACTTTGTTAAATGAGTCAGGGGAAAGATTAAATGGCCTCTGAGATCCCTTCTATCTTTAGATGTCTCTTATAAAAATCTCTCAATGTTTCCATAGAAAAAAAAAATCTTGATAATTATATACTGATTATCATTGTCCATTTTGACACTTAGATCTAATTAGCTTTCAATCTCTTCTTAGCTTGGTTAAAAGTCCAGTGAAAGAATCATTTCTTCCAATTGGCTTTTCCACCAATATTCAGTCACTGTAGATAGTCACTGCAGATACTTTTTAAATTATGGGAGGCAGCAGCTATAGAGTTTTCCATGATATAACCACTGAAGTTTTCATTTACTTCTATAAAGAATATTGCTAATTAACATCTGACAGCTGTCACTGATTAAATCATTGTTGAAGTTAGTTCTGGTCATAAAGTTCAATCCTAATATTACTCTCTGGATTATTGTTCTTGTTAAAAAGTGAAATCTAAAAGAATTTTCCTGGGAAGAATTTTCTCTTTTATTGAATCCCAATGGGAACATATTTTGATAGCATCCATTCTAATGCATTTGCAACTCACAATGTCTTAGTATAGATAATGGTACAGGTAACTGTGATTATGGATGAAAGATGGACCATATATTCAAAATTATTTTTGTGATACAAGTATTGATGGAAGACATCCAAATACCAGTCAGTGATTTTCTTACCTATCTTAAAATTGCCAGAGGCTATAATATCTAAGAATTGTTAGCTTCAAAGATTCCCTGGCTCATTTCCCTATACATGAACAATCACTTTTTCATCTTGGCTTTTTTATTTTACTGAATAGAAACTTTCTTTCTCTCACCCTTTGAAAGTCATGTGGCTATCAAGCATAGGTCAACATGTAATGCCATTTCCCTCCCATAATTTGACTATTAATCATTATTCACCTCGCATGTCAGGATTACATTACCCACCTACAGTCCTTTAAATATGACATTAGGACAGATGGTAGCATAATGAGTCCTAAAGTCTACCACAATAGAGAGGAGTAGTGGTTCTTTAAAAGCCAATTGCTATTGACTACTTAATAATGAAGCCTGACCTTGTCAAATACAGGATGGAAACTAGTGCTGCACTGTCCCCACTATGGGT
Organism: Myrmecobius fasciatus; assembly: GCA_023553655.1. NCBI lineage: Eukaryota > Metazoa > Chordata > Mammalia > Dasyuromorphia > Myrmecobiidae > Myrmecobius > Myrmecobius fasciatus. The sequence continues at coordinate 57,588 of JAJPUD010003967.1, forward strand.
CCTGAGCATTTCACATAATGTGAAAATGATAATGCCATATATGATTCTGGGAGATTTTAAGCCAAAGTGCAAGGAAGGAAATGAGAAGATATTGAAATAGTCCAGGAAATAGGGAATGAGAGCCTAAACTGGGGTGTTGGTTGTGTGAGTATAGAGAAGGAGGAAAATGTTATAGATATAGAAATAACAAAATTTTACAACTGATAAAATATTTGCAGTGAGAAAGAGTGAGGAGTGTCCAGACAATATTCTGGGGGGGGGGTTCTATATAGAAACTATTTGAAAGGTAGGGGCAGCTGTGCCTCGGTTAGGCTATTACTACATTGAAGAGCCAATGGGAAAGGGTAAAGGGGGGAAACTGTTGAGTTCCAATGGCAGAAGGGGTGATTTGATTGTGTTGGAGACAATCCCACAATTGACTATTGCTGATCTTCCCACCCTCAAAATGGTTCCTTACACTCCCCTGGGGTCATACAAGGCTTCCACTTTTGGTATCCCTGTTCAAGAACATTGAGTAATCTATAATTTGTTGTATAAGACTCTATTCAGGTTAGATGAAAGAATTAAAAAACATTTTTAAGCATTTACTATGTGCAAAGCACTGTGCTATGTTCTAGGGGATACATGTTTTTGAAAAATGAGATAAACTCAGTTCTCAAAGAACTCACACTCCACTTAGGGGAAGTGAATTAATTGCAAATAGCCAGAAAAAAACAAAGAAGAGGAAAGGGCAGATAGCTATTATAATGAGAAATCAAAACGAGGAAGATAAAGTTTGAACAGGTGTAGTCAGACAGAAGCAAGCAACAGCAGTGACAGCAGAAAACAAAAGACTAGTAGTCCAAGAATGAAAGAAAGATGAAGGCTGAAGCACTTAGTTTCATGTCATGGATAGCTCCTTGGTTAAGCTGAACTACTGTCTAAAGAGGAATTGAGAGATCTAAATGTCAAAAGTCATACAACCATCCAGCTACATGTAATTATAGAGACTTATGGTACTTAATAAAACAGAAACTAAAAAGAAAAAAAAAAGAAATAAAACACATGCTATCCGAACAGCTGCTGCTATCTATAAAATGTGGATCAATTAGTAAATATATTATGCTCCTGTGTATACTTCTAGGCTATTGGATTTTAATTAAGGGATTCTGTCTTGATTAGAGGTGTTGCCAATAGTCATAGAAAATGGATGGTGCTATATATTAACAGATGCTAAATTAACAAATGACAAACTTAATATATGCAAAGACAGGCAATGAGAGAAACTGTAGGAAACAGTTATGTGATATGCTATTAGTGTGTTTAGAGGGAGAGAAGGGCATAGGAAGAAAAGAAGGGGGAAAGAAAGAAGGAAAAAAGAGAGAAGGGGAAAGAAGAGAGAAAGGAAGGGGAAGAGAGAGAGAGACAGCAGATAGAGAGTGAGATAGAGAGAAACAGAGAGACAGGCAGAGAGACAGATATAAAGAGAGGGAGAGGGGAGAATTTCAATTGAAACAAATATTTGATATAGTTAGAGACTGGATCTCTATTTTTATTAGTATAGAAATGAAGAAAGGTCTGGAATGAGAAAACTAATAAAATCTAAGCTGGTCAGTCAGTTAGGATCTTTTCTGCAACTTACAGTTTTAGAATATTGCCTAGAAAAATAAAAACTTAAGTGACTTGCCCAGGATCTCACAGCTTATATGTGTCAAAGGCAGGATTAGAATTCAAGTCTTCCTGATTTGAAAGCCACCTCTCTATCTACCATTTGACAGATGGAGAACCAGAGGTTCAGCAGTTTGCCGATGGTCATACAACTAGTAAATGTTTGAGGCCACATATGAATGCAGGTCTTCCTAATGATCCTTGATTGTGCTCTATCCATTGATTCACAGAGCTTTCTCTCAATATCCCACACAAAGGGCCATCAGAAAGACTTCTTTAGACTAGGGAATTATCTGTCTTTCAAGTAAGGCCTCGATAGTATTAATCAGTTCTCATCTTTAGGAAGTTTTTTTTTTCTTTATGATGGACCAAAATCCATCTTTAACTTCTATTCAATGATTCTAGTTCTGCTTTTCCAGCTTGTTTTGTTTTCATGACAATCCTTAAAATGATGGGATATTGTTAATAATACTGTGAAGTCTTCTCTCACTTTTCTCACTTTTTTCTCTCTCACTTCATTCTGTTCTTAGTTAATCCACTAAGTTTTGGCAATCCACCCTGGGACTGTATTATTCTAATTAGTGAGTCTAAAGTCATCTAAATTTCTTTTAGTGAAACCTAGATCACCTTCACCTGAATATCTTGCCATTTTTACTATTACTCTCTCCCTCTCTCTATTTGGAAGAACATCTAAGAAAGACCTCCTTCAAGAAAGAAACCCACATGTGCAAAAATGTTTGTGGTGGCAAGAAACTGGAAACTGAATGGATGCCCATCAGTTGGAGAATGGCTGAATAAATTATGGTATATAAATGTCATGAAATATTATTGTTCTGTAAGAAATGACTAGCAGGATGATTTCAGAGAGGCCTGGAGAGACTTGCATGAACTGATGCTAAGTGAGAGCAGAAGCAGGAGATCATTATTCATGATAACAAGACTATACGATGATCAATTCTGATAGATGTGTCTCTCTTCAACAGTGAGATGATTCAAACCAGTTCCAATTGTTCAGTGATGAAGAAAGCCATATACACCCAGAGAGAGGGCTGTGGGAACTAAGTGTGGGGACCACAACTAGCATTGCCACTCTTTCTGTTGTTGTTTTCTTGCATTTTTCTCAGGTTTTTTTCTTTCTTTCTTCTTGATCTTATTTTTCTTGTGCAGCAAGATAACTGTATATATATGTATATATATATATATATATATATATATATGGGATTTAACATATATTTTAACATATTTAACATGCATTGGACTACCTGCCATCTAGGGGAGGGGGTGGGGGGAAAGAGGGGAAAATTTAAAACAGAAGGTTTTGCAAGGGTCAGTGTTGAATAACTACCCATCCATATGTTTTGTAAATAAAAAGCTTTAATAAAAATTTTTTTAAAAAGGAAAGAAAGACCCCCTTCTCCTCTCTCTCCCCATACACACATGCATACACACATGCACACATACAATACATGCATGCACACACACATAAATGCACACACTCACACAGACACACACATCCCTTCCTGGCAAAATTAATATATTCAGTTTTGGAACTATATCCTGGGACTGAACTACCTTGATTAGTAAGTTAATACAAGCTCCCTTAATCAATCAATCAATAAATAAACATTTATTAAGTGCCTAGTATGGACCAGACACTATACTAAGTGCTGAGCATTAAGACAACTTCCTCTAACTTGCCATTATTAGCCCATTTCATTTCCATCCTTCTGGAACATCTTATTATTTCTTTGGACACTGCTTATGTACCTCTTTCTTTGCAAAGGGAAGGAAGCAACAAACCAATTGCTTTATAGCTTTACTCACAATATCACTAACTCCTTATACCAAAATTCCCCTCCTTGGCTACGTTCTATATTTTGCATGTCCCTGTTAGACTAAAAACCTTTTCATTCATTAATTCCTTCATTCACTCACTTTTTGCTCCAAATATCCCAAATTCCTTCAACTAATCCTCATATCAATTTCTACAAATGAAATACTGTTCAGAATCTAATTTGTCCAGAGTAAGGTATATCAGAATTGCTGCTTCCCTCACTTTGGACATAATTTTCCTAAAACTCTAGTTTGCATGAGAATTCTTGGAAACTATAGAACATAACTGACTCAGAATCCTTCATTCCTTTTTTTACACAAACTACTCTAGCATTAACTTACTTTCTTAGGTGAACTACTCTGAGAAACTGAGAACTCATATAGAGAGGAAGAATGGAGAAAATGAAAGATAGTTTTATCATTATGTAAGGGGTGTGAGGTAAAGAGATGGATTCTGAATCAGGAAAACTAGAATTCAAATACTAATTCTGACACATATTTTTGACTATATATGTGTGTGTGTATATATATATATGTGTGTGTGTATATACATATACATATATATATGTATATATACATATATAATATATATATATATATATATAATTTAGCTTGTCAGTTCTCTGGACAACTCTGTGAGATTCTAAATTGCAAAAAAAAGGTGCTTACCTTTATAAGCACAAGAAGTTTCTTTGTCTAATAGCTCCCTATTCTAGTGAAAGTATAGGTCTAGTTCCTATCTGTAACTTTGATACACTGTGTACTGGAGAGGATGAAGGAAAAAGGGGAGGGGTATTCTTGGGTGGGTATACTAGGGGCAGTTCCGTATAGCCAGAGGAAAAAAACCAGGTTGCTAAATACAAATTCGTTCCTTTCAAAATGTTGGTTTGGCTGTGCTTCATTCCATAGGACAAGTATGGCTTTAACAATTATAACATTTAACACTTAGGAGATTCTACTCATTATTACTTAGAATTTTGAGGTGACCAGGAATTCTGAGAGTGGCAGTGGGAGTCAGAAGAACCTTAAGCATCTTCTGTGGATCAGAAGCAATCTAAGACTTTATGTCCAGGGATTCACTTGGTCTTGGTTCTATCAATGAATAGGTATATAAAGAGAGTATACATACAGATGCTGGACCAGTAAATCTAAATCCTAGTCATAAACTAAACTGACCAAGAAAAATAGGAATATAAAATCAGGTATTGACTTTCCAGATTTCTCCTGCATCAGAGAAAAGAGAAAGGGAGGCTGCTCATACCACAGCTCTTATAAAGATCAATAAAGCCTTGGGTAGGATGACCTCTAAAATCCTTTCTAACTGTTGCCATTATAACATCTGTGGAAATTTATATATGAGTCCATAGCACAGACTATTTCTGTCCAGGACAAAAACGTTAACCGAATCAAACTTAATCAGAGTTTGGCCCAGATTCAGATAGGTCTTGGGTTGCATTTTACGGATCATCGTCTATATCTATCTATGGCTTGTAAACTGGCTCCATGTGCAGTGGCATTTTTATAAATATACTTATATAAAGTCACATTCAATTGATATTTTAAAATATATGTATACATCTAGATAAGTCAGTCTCCATAAAGTAACTAATGACTAAATTATTAAAAATAAGTGAATTTGGCCCAATGTAAGTTTTACTATTAACTACAACTATAAACATACAAAGTGGGTTCCTTTAGACATAATAGAAATAAAAGACATATCTCTTAAGAATTCCTACCCTCCTTTTCTTGGTGGAGGGAAGTACTTAATCACAGTATTGCCAAGAGATCATAAGATCAAGTAACCAAGCACAGATTTAAAACTTGAATGAAGCTGTGAGGTCACTTAGTACAGAGAGTCTTAAACTAGAATCCATGATTATATGTTTGTATGTGTATATATAACATATATATGTGTGTGTGTGTGTTCCTTTGAACATAACTGGTTTCCTTTTCAATCTCATGTATTTAATTCTTTTGCATTTAAGATATTACTTAGAGAAGGGATTCATGGCTTAACCAGATTGCCAAAAGTTAAGAACTCTTGACATAGTCTATCCCCTTTGACAAGAAGGATGAAGTGATTTCCCCAATATCACTTAGATAGCAAGTGGCAAGGAAGATAATCATACCCAGACTTGCTGACTCCAAATCCATCATTTTTTTTTACCTCATCTCTGTCTATTTCTTGTTGACACAGAAATCAGAAATCACAAAGTAGAGGGTACCATTGGTTCCTGGAAATAAACTGATGATTACCAAGTAAGGTATTTTTATGATTTTGATATTACTACAACTTTCATGTTGGTCATTTTTGTATCTGAAGAACCACAAATACAGGTATACGGTATATCAGACCCCATCTAACAAAACTTTTTTATTTTACAGAGAAGAAAATGTGAACCAGAGAGATGGATTCCAAATAAGTAAAACTCTAGGAAAAAATTACAAATTGTCAAAAGGGGCAACAAGGTTCAGAAAAGAATATTAGGCTTGTCACTTGAACCATACCTAGAATTCTTCCACTCATCAGAGTCTATTTTTTGATGGTATACTTTTCAAGAACTTAGAGTCACTTCCATACACAATAAGGTATCAAAGAATCAACAAAAGGTTGATTGCCTAAGTTCTAGCCTAGACACTTGAGATCATGAAAGACAATAAGATAAGCCTCCAGTTTATTACATGGATCTTTTGTAAAGGATTTACAAGATATAGGAGAAGAGATGCTCACAGAATGGAAAGTCATACAGGAGTTGTGAAGGCAATACTATCATTAATGAAATTATTCTACAAGTAGCCAAGTAACTATTTCAAAATCTTGGAATTACAATTCCCTTTTTTAATGGAGAGTGGGGGACTCAGTGTGAAATGGTGTAATACTATTGATTGGCTGCTTTAGTTTTGCTTAGCTGTTTTTCTTCATTACAAAGAATGACAGGATGGTGGATGGGTCAATATATGTGGAAATGGCTATTATGTAAAAATAAAAGGAAAGAGGAAGGAAGGAAGGGAGAGGGAGGGAGGAAATATGAAAGGAGGGAAAAATAGGAAGGGAGAGAGGAATGAAAAAAGGGAGGGAGGAAAGAAGCAAACTGAATATGGACTACAGGGGTTTTGGATTTGAAATCTGACTCTCATACTTAATAATGTGACCTCAGGCAAATTATTTAAACTCTCTAAGACTTAAACATAATATTTTGTTAAAATGAAGTCAGGAAATTTAAAAGAACCAGAATGTCAAGAAAAGCCTCACAGAGGATATACTATATACATAAACATGTGCACATGTGTATGTGTCTTTGTGTGTGTATGTGAGCGTGTGTGTGTGTGTGTATTTATGTGTATGAGTGTGCACTCCAACTCCTTGTTGAGAGGTGAGAAAAGTGAAGCTCTGAGAAGGAAATTACGTTGTTCAAGGTCATACAGTAACTTGGTTGTTGAACCAAGATAAAGATAAAAGCACTTTAGGTCAAGGCTCTTTCCTTTATGTTATTCTTCTATACCATTTTGGGTTCTAATTAATCTAATTTTAAGAAATTACAAAAACATGGACATTAAGCAAATGTTATATATGCCATCTGAGCATCATTCAGAAGTCCTACTACTTATGTGAAAATATTACAAATGCTTAGTGGCTGACAATAGTGATTCTGCAACATAATCCTCTCAGGGTATCAAGATCACAGGCAGCTCTAAGGAGGCCATTTCTGAGATTCTGTGTGTGTATTTTGTCTCTAAAATACATTATATATACATATACATACACATGAATATATGCACATGTGTATTCATACACATAGATATAGGCACAAATATTATATATATATACATGTATGTCCACATGTGCATATGCAAGTATACTCACATGGTGCATATATTTGTATGATTTTGTATATATGTATGCATCTAGACTTGTCTTATGGATATTTTGGTATGTTCATTTATATGTGTATGCTTGTTTCCTTTGTGCCTAGCTCAATTGTTACCAATCATAACAATTTAATAACTATTTATTAGTGGATTTTATTTTTAAAAAGAAATAAATCTAGGACTTTTAGTCCAGAACATTTTCCATTGTATCATATTATCAATACTAAGCTATAGTAAAAACATGAAGCTTTTATTTTTTTTCAGGAAAACTCTATTGAAAACTTAAGTCTTATATAGGTTGTTTTAATTACACACAAACATGTTGAACTTTCAAATGATCTCATGGTAGAGTGTTATAAACTCTAGTAGAAAAACCATGCCGACATCAAAGTCAATAACTGGTGGGTAGCTACTTTTATGCTCAATACACATCAAATATATCAGTATCATATTCTGTGTTATAATGTTTTCATTAAAATACTATAAAATGAGCATTTCTAATTCTGATATATTTCTGCAAGTATAGTTACTATAATGCCTGAAATAGTCATAGGCTAAATCATTAGCTTCAGTTCCAACTTGGACCCTAATACTTTATATCAGAGATTGGAAAATTATAACCCACAGGTCAAATTCATGACTTGCTATGGGATTTTTGTTTTTTTAGCCCTAAGTTTAAAATGACTTCTTTATTTTAAAAAGTGTTGTAGAAATAAAGCATAATTGTATATATTACATATCAAAATATGTTAGAATAAAGTTTATATTACTTTACAATAAAATGTAATTGTTTATTTCCATGTTCATTTTATTTGCACAGTCAACTGCTTGTCAACATAGTAGAGCCCCAATCTATAAAACACAATTCTGTTAGAAGGAATAGACTGTACTGGGGGGCATTTCAATTGATGAATAAGCTATCTCTGAGCTCAAGGGCCCAAAGAAATGTTGCTAAAAATTCTTCTGATTACTATATATTCCAGATAAAATAGTTAGGGACTCACTGGGTTACTTAGGTTAAATCTTTATTCCACTTTTCATCTTCTGATATCATTTCCTTTTCAAATACTTAAGGACCTCAGGGCTTTGACATTTACCCTCTCATTGTACTACTATGACTCCTGTGCTTCATCATCAGCCTGCAGATGAATTCTGTTAAATGAGTTATTTCCCTAATTACAGGGTGAAAAGCCTGAGAGCAGAGACAGTATCACTTTTATTATGCGTGTCTTAAATAGTATTAGGAAAATGCTTGGCACAAAAGAAGTTACTAATAAGTGAATTTTTCCTTAATTCATATCTCTATGCATGAATGATCAATTTTGAAAAGCTGTTATGTGCAAGTCTCATAGAAATGACATCCTTTTGGATATGGAAGTTTCAGAAACTAACTCTAAATAAGTCCTTGCCAAAATTAGGATCCAACAATAAATAAATATAAATAAGTATAGTGAATATTTTTTATTACCTTTTTGACTGAAAGATGAGGGAATATGACCACCGTGTTTGCCCCATTGGTCATTCTCTCATTTGTCTCCAATATTCCCTTATTCACTGATTCTTTGCAAACATGCTCAGGTCTTCCCAGTCTTTAATAAGCTTTTGTTGACCTTGCTATTTGCACAAGGTTTTGTCCTAAATCTTTCCTCCCTTACAATGCAAAGTTCCTAGAAAGAATTCCTCTCTTCCCATACTCACTACTCAGTCTCTTGCAATGTAAACAGTGTGTCATATCGATTCTTCCTGAATGTGATTTATCCTCTAATGTCCACTCATGAGCACTAGCTTGGTTCAGATCCCTATTCTTTCTTACTTATTTCCAATAATCTTTTAACTGATCTCTATATTTTCAGTCTTTTGACCAGGGACGCCAAGCATGCAACAAGCAAGTATGGCCAGTGTAAATCAGGAATCGGGGGCCACTAGAATTATCCCAAATGGGCTTTGGGGGTTCATGACCCAAAAGCTAAATCCCTGTGTTGTGCAGCAGGGGTCTGAGGGAGGCAAAATAAAAATGAGCTCAGGTCCAGAGAAAGAAATCCTTACTCCAAGGGAAGGCCCTAGCTGGCCACCAGAAATATTAGAGGCATTTCAACAGCAGGCGGCCTCCGTGATCCAAGGGGCCTTCCGGGGCTATCAAGCCCGGAGGCATCTGAAAGTACTGCACGGGGCAGCCACCCTCATCCAGGCCAGTTGGAGGGGCTTCCAGGATCGTTAGTCTCTGGCTAGACAAATAAAAGCCACCAAGATCCAGGCAGTCTGGAGAAGCTTCCAAACACGCCAAAAGCTGATGAATCAGAGATTTCCTGGGGAGCCACCGGCAGAACTGGAAAGCCTGGACCAGCTGATCTCACCCCACCGCTGCTTCCACTCCTGCCAGCCAAGGTCCTGTGCCCTCTGTCAGGCCCTCCAGAGGAAACTCCAGAACGGCCCCACCTGCCTGGCCCTGCTCACGCAGCCCAACTCGAGGACCTGCCATATCTGCCAGCGAACATTCCAAACGAGGATGCTTGGCCTGGGCCAGGGCTCTAAGGACCCGCCTGGCCAGAGGGTGAGCTCATCCCCCACCCAGAAACCTCGACAGCTACACAGTCAGCTGAAGGCAGCAGTGTTGATCCAGGCTCTCTGGAGGGGCTATCAGGCTCGGCAAGCCCTGAGTAGGCAGCAGGCAGCAGCCATAAGACTGCAAGCTTCCTGGAGGGGCTGCATCACCCGCAAAAATCTCACCGAGAAAGTCATGCTCCTGGCTCCTACCTTGGCCCTGGGCTAGACAGCCAATCCAGCAGCACTCTGGAGAGTGGTCGTGGGCTGGGGGTAATGGGAGAAAGGTGGCTCTGGAAAGCAAATCTTTCTTGGGATGACCTAATAAAGCCTTCTAGTGCCTTGAAAAAAAAAATATATATATATATATATTTCCAGTCTTTCTTCTCTGCCACCAAGAATAATTTCCTGAAGATGTAGGTCTGACTATAACAGTCCTTCAGAAATATCCAGTGGCTCTCCATTGCCTCTAAAATAGACTCCCCATCCCGGTATTAAAACCTTTCAGAATCTTGTCCCATAATCTAGACTTAACTAATTCTAAATATGTGTCAAATTGGTCTACTAGCCATTAACAAACTTACCATTTCATCTCCTTCCTCCATGCCAAGATGTCTCCAAGTCTAGAATGTATTGCCTACTCACTCTAACCTTTGAAAATGCTTTTCCTTTTTTTAACAGATTCAGCTCTGATGTCATCACCTATATGAAGCCTTTTCTAACATCTTTAATAGTGCTTTTGAAATAATCTTGCAATTATTTATCTCTTTAGTGGTACAGTATCATAGTAGAACATACACTTCTTGGAAGTAAGGATACTTTTATTTCTATGTTTTATATTCCCAGTATATAATTATGCTTTCATAATTTTCATAAACTAAGCAGTTAATAAATGTTTGATAGTCTCAGCTATAAAAATGTTAATTAAACTTCCAGATATCTATGAGAGTCAATATGGCATAGTGGGAAGAATAGGAGATGGGATTTTAGCTTGAGTCTGATAGTTAACAGTTTGACATTGGGTTCAATTTCTGCATCTTTTCTTATTTTTAAAACAGTATACTAACAATGACCTATTCTCACAGGTTGTTGTGAGGAAATTATATAAATATGTGATTATACAAAATATAATCCACCATCTTTTCTCCAGGCTATCTTTTTGGTCCCTTTATGTACTAGCTCCTTCTCCTCTGAGATTAATTTTTATTATATGAATGTGAACTTCTAGAGGGCAGGAAATGTTTTTGCCTTTCTTTGTGTCTCCAGGGTTTAGCTTAGGGCATGATACCCAGTTAGTACTTAAAAAAATTATTCTTGATGTAAAAAAACTCAGAAGAGGAGGTATTCCATGGCCAAAACATTTAAAGAAAGTGAATTCACTTTTTTTAGTGTAAATTTACTCTCATAGTAGGGGAAAATACTTCACATATGCTAATTCATGAGAGTCATGTTCAAGAAATTAAATGTAAAGAATTATTCTCAAAATTATTGGAACTCTGCCCAATTTAAGAACTTAAATACACACATGAACAGCTCGAGCATAACATAATAAGAAATTAGGAATGAGGAAAAGAAATAGGAAGGCAATCAATCCCATCCAGCAAGTGAGCTAAGGAATGCTCTCAGAAGCATGAATTCATTTACAATGTGCATCTATATAATGAGTTTCTAATTAGGCTTCTGACTACAGGGGATTTAGGAGCTGAGCTTTTTATTTGTTTCTTTTCTAAGCAGTCTGTGAAATATAGGTGAATTTCAATTCCTCAGTGACCCCAAACTTCTTCATTTCTTGCCTGGATTGCTCCATTTCCTATCTGTTACTTTCAAACATTTCACTTTCCTCCAGTGTCAATACTATAATACTAATGAATTTTTGCCATTAATGTTCCTGCTGTTAAGGTAGAGGCACAGAACACATGTTTTCATTAAGGTAGGGAACTTTTCATTTGAAAACTTTCTAAACCAATGAAAGTTAATAACTTGTCTATAATTTATAGAGTTGCCTGGGAAACTGAGAGGCTAAATAACTTACCCATATTCACTCTGTGAGTATATGTCAAAACCAACACTTAACTTCTATCCACTACTGACATATTAATAGGCTTTGGGATTGTAATCTCTGTAACTCCTGGAGAAGTCCCTAATTCTCTTCTGAAACTGGTTCTGGCTTACTGTAATTCTGTTCATTTTTTAAATAGTGTTGGATTTTATTTTTAAAGAAACAAACATCTAAATATTTGGAAAGGGAGAAAAGGATTAAAAACAAAGATAATATATCCAAGGAATTTTGGTAAAAGAAATAAAAGTTATATTATGACCTCAACAATTGCTTTTACAACATACAAAATAGAACTATATTAGTTCAAAAAGAAATATAATTATGGGAATGAAAAGATATATTTATACAGACATATAATATGTGTGTATGCATGCATGAATTATGTACATAGTACAAAATGAGTTGTGTTATCCTTATAAATATTATTAGAAATATTATTGCCAAGCCAAGCAAAAAAATGGCAAATTGGGAAGGTAGGCGGCACAGTGGAGAGAGCCCTGGACTTGGAATCAGGAGGAGTCATCTCCATAAGTTCAAATCTGCCATGACAGTGAACAGGTTATGTATCCCTATTTGCCTCAGTTTCCTCATCTGTAAAATGACATGGAGAAGGAAATGGCAAATCACTCTAGGATGTTTGCCAAGAAATTCCAAATGGTGTCATGAAAAATCAGACATAATTGTAAAATGAATTAAAAGAAGATAAATCTTTCCCCAATTGATAAATGGTCAAAGTATATGAATAGATAATTTTCAAATGAAAAAAAAATTAAAGCCATTTCTAGTCATATGGAAAAATGCTCTAAATCAGTATTGATTAGAAAAATTCAAATTAAGACAATTCTGAGGAACCACTTCATATCTCCCAGATTGGCTAAGGTGATGAGGAAAAATAATGATAAATATTGGAGGGATGTGGGAAAATTGAAACACTAATATATTGTTGGTAGAGTTGTGAAATGATCCAACCATTCTGGAGAGAAATCTGGAACTATACCCAAAGGACTATAAAAATACTCTCTGATACAGCAGTCTTATACTAGGTCTATATCCCAAAGAAATCATAAAAAGGGAAAAGAACCCACTTGTGCAAAAATGTTTTTAGCAGTCCTTTTCATAGTGGCAAAGAACTGGAAACTGAGTGGATGCCCATCAGTTAGAGAATGGCTGAATAACTTATGATATATGAATGTTATGGAATATTATTATTCTATAAGAAATGATGAGTACACTGATTCAGAAAAGCCTGGAAAGACTTATATGAAATGATGCTAGGTGAAATAAGTAGAACCAAGAATACAAGAACATTGTATACAGCAAAAGAAAATTATGTGATGATCAACAGTGATGGACTTGGCTCTTTTCAACAATAAGTTGATTCAAAGCAATTCTAATAGACTTGTAATGGAAAGAGCCATCCACATCCAGAAAGAGGACTATGGAGACTGAATGTGGATCACTGCATAGTATCTCCACCTCTTTTGTTGTTGTTTGTTTTTCTTTCTCATTTTTTCCCTCTTGATCTGATTTTTCTTGAACAGTATGATAAATATTTCCATATGTATATGTTTATATGAAATATGTTTAGAAGAATTGCACATTTTAACCTATTGCTTGCTGTCTAAGGGAATGGGGGGAAGAGAGAGGGAGAAAAATGTGGAACATAAGATTTTACAAGGATGAATGTTGAAAACTATCTTTGCATGTATTTTGAAAAATAAAAAGCCATCATTATAAAAGAAAGAAGATAAATCTATTCCAAATATTTATATATGGCAAATAAATATTTTAAAGCCTTCAAAATTTAAAAGTGTATTTATTTTGTATCCTTGTTAACATATTGGACTCATTCATTTGAGGAAAATTGAAAGAAGACAGCTTTCAAATTTATTGGGAAGATATATCAATATGATTACCAAGAAATTGAACATTCTCTGCTGTATGAAGAAGCCATCTATTTTGTTGGCTTTGCTGTTCTGTGGGGAAAGATTTTGAAAATAATATTTATTCCAAGTTTTAAAAATGCCCACAAGGTATACTTCTGATCCTTCTGAAGTTGCATGGAAAATTAAGCCAATAACTGAAGGCCCCATAGGAATATAAGCTCCTTAAAGGCAGAAGCTGTTTTACTTGTCTGTGTATATTTAGCACCTAATCTTATTCATAGCAAATGCTTATTTTTTAAAAAATGTTTAAGGCAAAAAAAACTTTGTTTTAAATTTATTCAAAACAGGTTCCTAAGGACAAGTAAAGGATGATTTGGGGCATATCACTAATCTTGTAAGGTTGCTATAATAAAGAATGTTTTCTATGTTCTCAAGAAGGTTTTTTTGAGGGGGTTGTATGGGGTTGAAACGGCTGTTTGAATAGCATAGCTTTCAGAAATAGAACTGAAAGAGACTTCAGTAATTGTCTGATTCAGCTCCCTTGTTTACCAAAAAACTGTCCAAGAGGAATAAAATAACTTAAACCAGGCTATACAGCTAGTTGGTGACAGTCAGAATAAGAACCTAGGTCAATGCTCTTATGTTCTCAGGAATCACATTTTTTTTCAATAGACTTTTATTTTTTTCCAAATACATGTAAAATAGTTTTAACATTCATCTTTGTAAGACTTTTTGTTCCAAATTTTTCTCCCTCTCTCTCAACTCCTCCCTCCTTGTGACAGCAAATGATCTGATATGGATTAAACATATGCAATTCTTTTAAACATATTTCCATATTTGTCATATTGAATAAGTAAAAATCAGACCAAAAAAGGAAAAAATGAGAAAGAATAAAGCAAACAATAAAGTCAAAAAAGGAGAAAATATTATGCTGCAATCCATATTTAGTCTCCATAGTTCTCTCTCTGGATATGGATGGCTTTTTGTATCCCAAGTCTATTGGAATTCTTAGGAATCATTGAATACAATGTATATCTGAAGCAATGAATGCCTTCTGTAATATCTTTAGCTAGTAGGCACTCAACCTGTGCCTGATTAAATTTAGTGAAAGAGAACTCAGCAGAAAGAGGGAACAATTCTTAATCCAGGATGATGATTGATGATGATGATGATGGTGATGATGGTAATAGCTAACATTTATATAGCACTTTTAGGTTGGCAAAGAGCTTTGTAAACATCTCTTTTCATTTTCACAACAACCAAGGGAGGAAGATGCTATTATTAGACAAGTATTCAGAAGAGAAAATTGAGGTAGGCAAGAGAAGTGACTTGCTATGGAAAATGCCATCCACATCCAGAGAACTATGGAAACTGAATGAGGATCAAAAAATAGTAGTTTCACCTTTTTGTTTTTGTTGTTCCCTTTTGAACTGACTTTTTTTTTAATGCAGCATGATGAATATGGAAATAGGTTTAGAAGAATTGCCCATATTTACCATATATCAAATTGCTTGCTTTCTTGGGAAGTGGAGAGGGAGAGAGGGAGAAAAAATTGAAACACAAGGTTTTACAAAGATGAATGTTAAAAATTATCTTTGCATGTATTTGGAAAAATAAAATATTACTAAAATAAAAAAGAAGTACTTCTAGATATTGAAGTATAACTGCCTCCTTATAAATTTGCCTTCTATGTCCTAGTTCTGACTTTTTGGGTTAAGTAGAATAAATATAATCTCTCCTTGATATCATTCTCCTAATAATTGCCAACAGTTAGAATGTATGTGCCTCACTTATTCAAATCTCTTCTGGACTTCCTTCCGGGGGTGGAGCCATGGTGGCGGAGATCAGACAGGATTCTCTGTAACCTCCTCTAACCTCCCCTCAAACCAACAAAATATGAAGCCTCTAGACTGATTCTGAAGCAAAAAAATCCACAATATCCGGAGAACAACACGATTCTAGAAGAAGATACTCTGGAAGAACCTCAAAACAGGTCTGTTTTAATGGGGCAGGGGGTGGCCTACTGAACCCAGACTGCAGCACAGGGAGACCGGGGCAGGGAGCTGGAGCAGGGAGCTGGAACAGGAGTCAGAACAGGAGTGGGAGCGTTGTGCCTTTCACACACCTGGGAGTCTTCTGCGAGCCTCTTGGAACAATTTGTCCTGATTGTGGGCAGGTGGTTTGGAGGGTCTGCCTTTTGAGGGGGATAGATTGTGAACCACTGAACCCCTGATGAGCATCGTAACTAGCTGCTATTACACAGCACCTTAATGCAATCAATCAAACAACAGGTCTGATAAGCACCAGAAATAATTCAATCAGCGGAGCTGCCCAGTTCCTGAAATAACTCAATCAGTAGAACTGCCCCAGGGCAAATTAAAGCAGCTGTCCCACCTTTGCCCTAAACAGACCTCACACCTTTAAAAAAAATGAATAAAAAACCAAAGAGAGCTCTCACCATAGACAACTTTTATGGAGAGAGGGAAGAACAGACCTCAAATCCTGAGGCCCCTAAAGGTAAAGCAACTCCAGAAAAAGCCCCAAAGAGAGACATAAATTGGTCTCCATATCACAAGGCTTTCTTTGAAGATTGCATAAAAAATCTTAAAAGAGAGTTAGAAGAAACATGGGGAAACGAAATGAGATCACTGCAAAATAAAATAGAAAAAATGGAAAAAGAATGCAGTGAACAAAAAAATGTAATTGGTCAATTGCAAAAGGAGCTAAAAACAGTAACTGAAGAAAATAAGACATTAAAAATTAGAATCGAACAATTGGAAATTAATGACTCATCAAGACTTCAAGAATCAGTTGAACAAAAACAAAAAAAATGAAAAGATAGAGAAAAACATGAAATATCTCCTAGGAAAAACAACTGACCTGGAAAATAGATCTAGGAGAGACAATCTAAGGATTATAGGGCTTCCTGAAAGCCATGATGAAAAAAAGAACCTGGACACTATATTCCAGGAAATCATAAAAGAAAACTGCCCTGATATTTTACACTCAGAAGGCAAAATACTCCTTGAAACAATCCACCGATCACCTCCTGAAAGAAACCCAAAATCTCTTCTTACCCAGTCTAAAAACTCCTAGTTCCTCTATTATATTCTTATATGATAGATATTCTAGTTCACCTTGCTATATTGACCACTTTTACCTGGGCATGCTTCAGTTTGTCAACATCCCAGGTAGAATATAGTGTCTAAATATAATATTCTATATTTAATATGACCAAAAAAGAGTATAATGAAAGGATCATATCCTTTATCCAAACATTTTATTTTTATGAATGTTGTCTAAGATTATATTAGCTTTTTTAGATACTTTTATCCGTGGCAACTAATATTGAATTTAGAATTCATAAAATCTACTTATGAGTTCATGAAGGGGAGGGATCAAAAGGATTTACATTCCTGCCTTAGGACCCTTATCTAGGAGTGTAGAAAGCAATAGTGAAAGAGCTGCACTGCATCCTTTACAATTGCTGATGAAAGCAGAACCTGTTCAAAATACTGTTGTTAGTGTGTCAAAGGGACAGAGATTGAAGTCTATTATAATCCCAGTTAAGCCAATTCATTTTAGGATTGCAGAACAAAGAGATAAGGATTTCAACCATATATGGTCATTTAGAACCATAATCTCACTCTTATTGTCCCAGATCAAGACTATAGAAGACAGTGCAAAAAAAAAATCTATTATCAGTCAAGCTTTCTGGATATCTGACTCCAGACTGAGTACTCAAACAGTGAAATTGCTTGGAAGTCTCCACTGTCACTTGTGCTCCTACTGTAAGTGACTAGAGCATGGATGGTGTGAACTATCTAAAATAAATGTTAATTATGATATTTCAATAAAATTTATTTTCTTTATAATTCTATGTATTACATTTTGTGTTTATTGAGATAAGGGTTCTATCAATTTCATTGGTCTTCCAAGGGATGTATAAAAACAAACAAAAAGCATTAAGGAAGCCTGAATTAGAATAACTACAATTCCAAAAAGAGCAGAGCCAGAGCAAATTTTTTAAAAAGCAAAAATCCATCTCTAAGAGAGAGGCTAAATATAAACAAACAGAAGAACAATGATAGAATGAAGAAATTCCACAGGTTAAGAGCCTCAGGATAAAATTCTAAAAAAGAAAACATAAATCACAAATAGAATGCTAGAAAAGCAAGAAATACTTTAAAAGTGTGAAGTGAAGGAAGTGAAAGAAGGAAGAATTGAAAGAAAAGAAAGAGAAAAAATTGGAACTTTTAAGGAAAAATTGGAGGAATAAATATTCAAACAGAAGGCAAAAATATTGACCTAAGCAGCTGGTGCTCTGAAAAGCAGAATGGATCAAATAGAACTCAAAACTTCAATAATGGAAGAAGACATATTAGGCCATAGTAAAAAGACTAAGAAATGAAAACATATGAAATATCTACTTTAAAAAACAAGAAAAATCACAAATATAATTTAAGAATTATTTCATTCTCTAAAAATAATAATTTAAAAAATCCTTGATAGTATATTTTAAAATTATAAAAAACTCTCCAGACATTTTGAACCAGAGAACAAAATGAAAACAGATGCCTATTTTTTGATTTTTTAAAAATATGAAATCCAGGATTTTTAATGATCACTTTCAGAGAAGCAAAAAATTCCTTAATTGTTAGCACCTTTAAAAAAAAACCCTCAAAGTTAAAACATTCAGAAATGGGAGGATCAAATTTCAGAACCTCTTAGGGCCAAAGAAAAATACTGCAAACAGCTGGAAAGAAAAAAAAATTCAGTAGCAAGGAACAATAATGAGCATTTCACAAAATTATGCAGCAAATGCAAAAAGGAAAGGAAGTTTTTCAATGGGTGTATATATCTATATCTACATCTATATAAGTATATAGATGTAGATATAGATATATAGTTATGGGGCAGCTAGGTGGCACAGTGGATAGAACACCAGCCCTGAAGTCAGGATGACCTGAGTTCAAATGTGACCTCAGACACTTAACACTTCCTAGCTGTGTGACCCTGGGCAAGTTACTTAACCCCAATTGCCTTAGCTAAACAAATAAAGAAAAATAAGAAAAATATGGCCCAGTAAACCATTTTGCATAGCTGACTATAATAGTGAAGAGAAGGGGAAATGAATCTTTAATAGAACTAATGACTTCTAAGAATTTTTGTTGAGAAAATCATCGTGTAGAGAATCTTAGAAACATAAATGTGAGATGAAAGAAAAAAAACAGAAAAGTAAACAAATTTGATTGTTAGTGAAATTTGAATAACTAAGTAAAGATCTATTTTTATTGGCATAGGGAACTCCAAGGTGAGGAATCACCTTCTAACAAATTAAGTTAGCACTTTTGTCTTCAATCTAAAGTCTTAGAGAATTGCTAAGAACAATGAGAATTTAAGTGGCTCTCTAAAGCCATGTAGCTATTTTGTATCAGAGGGTAGTAAGCCTTGAATAACTGCCTTAACCCCAGTCTGTTCTTTATCTACTAAACTAAAAGGTTAAAATGATGAGAAAGTTTTTATATCCCAAGAGATGGAGAAAAGACTGTTGTTTCCTTCATATTCACATAATTTTTTTTCACATATTTTTTAAAGGTCAAAGAGAAAGCAAAAAGAAACAATAAAGATCTGTGAGTTCTTTTTTTCCCCTGAGGCAATTGGGATTAAGTGACTTGCCCAGGGTCACACAGCTAGGAAGTATCTGAGACCAGATTTGAACTCAGGTCCTCCTGACTTCAGGGCTGGTGCTCTAACCACTGCGCCACCTAACTGCCCCTGTGGGTTCATATTTTAAAAAATTAAAAGAGGGAAAGGAACATACTAGGGAAAGAATGAAAAGAGGGATATTTCTCATAGTTGGAGCATGGACATAGAGGTAAATGAAGAAGGCACTTTAAGGTACTCACTTTTATCTGCATGGACAAGGGAAGTTTTGTTTATTGTGTTTTAGTTTTTGTATAGAATAAAGAAATAAGAAATCAAAGAGGGATCTAGTTGAGGAATAAGGAATGGGGGAGGTTCAAGAAAGTGTAGAGTTGGTAAGGTTACAGTTGCAAAGAAAACTAATTATGAAATCTGATTATGAATGTAGAGAGTAAAAAACAGAGAAAGAGCAAGAATCAGGGCTCTTTAATGTGGCTCTAGATTTAGTGAAGAAGAAAAGGGAAGAGCCTCAGAATCAGATTCTTCCAATTACTTGTTACTAGTACTGATTTCATTCCCTTTCTTTTTATCTTGTAAAGAGAAGACTAGAAAGGGTAGAAAAGAAAATACTGTAATAAGATTCACTAGAGGGAAAAAAATCTACTATGAGCTCAACAGATGAGGAAAGATGAGTACAACAACAAAAAGATGCTGTTTTTTTAAGCCATACAATTGGAAGATCAAAATAGAAAAGAACACTACTTTTTTTCTGATTTCTCTACCAGTGTGAATGATTTTGGTAATAGATGGTTAAGGGTGATTAAGTATGGTCACTGAATATCTCTGGATATGTAGCATATTAGTGGAGGGAGTTTTTATATTTATAGGTTTAGACCATCACTATCATCATTATCATTACTAATAAAAATGTGAAAATATCATAAGGAAAGACATAGATTATTATAGCTTTTAACCTTCTTTAAAAATTCAAATTATTAGGTTCAAATGAACTACAATCTCAGGTACTAATGAATTGTTCATGTAATTTCTGAACAATTTTAAGAAAACTTAGAAAGTTTATGGAGAACAGAAGAGTCAAGACAAAATTATAGAAGGGAAAATATTGTTCTGATTTCCAATAAAAATAAAGAAAAGATGGTAAACTCTACGAACTATAAGCCAATAGACTTGACTTCAGGTTTTTTTGCATGTGTGTGCATGAAAATATATTAGCAGGACATATTACTAAAAAACTGGTTATTGAACATATAGATACAGAAGTAATAGTCACAGAGAGCTATGAAGGCCCCTCAGAATTGCAGAAAATTAGTTTCATTTGCTGTTTTGATATGGTTATTACAGTAATAGATTAGTGAACACTATAGATATAATGTAATTAAATATATTTTAACAGAACTTGAAAACTGTTTCATGTTATTTTTTGTACAAGATGGAAAAATATTGATGTTAATATTGATAGATATTGATAGAATTAAGGGGAACTGGGACTAGTTGAATGGTCATACTTAAAGGATAATCGTTCATTGTTTAATATGTTTATTTATTTGTATTCTTGTTATATATACTTCCTGTAGACTTTAAGTGCCTTGATTGCTGAGATTATTTCACTATAGCCTTTATATCTTTACTACCTAATAAATAGTAGTTATTTAATAAAAAAATTTTGAGCCTAACTGATATTATCACGAAAGTACGCCTTTAGTAGAGTAACTCAAGGAATTGTATTTGGTTCTTTACTATTAAACTTTTTTTCAAAATGGAATGGAATGGATGTAATAATAACTTAGATAGCATAATTATGAAATGTGCACATCACCACAAACATTTGAGGAATTGTTAATGTTTTGGATGGCACTAAAATCAGCATACCAAAAAGATCTTATAAGATTAGAATTTAGAGTTAGTGTCAAAAAAAACCCCTAGGGATAAGTATAAAATCTTATACTTATATATTCTCTGTCCCAAATCTTATACATAAAAATTGAGGGAGAAATCCTAAATAGTGTTTCAGTTTTAAAAGATCTGAGCATTTTTAGTGTCTTCAAATTTTACATGAGTCAAAAGTGTGATACAGTAACGAAGGTGCTAACATAATTTGTATTATTAATACATACATAATACATAATAGATGTTTAGTGTCTAGAACTAATAAAGTGATTGTCTTTATATATTTTGCTATGTTAAGACTCTCTGGAAGAGAAATGTGTAAATATTTTAGCAACTCAAGGTGTCCCAAGAATCTTAGTGGAATTTTAAACCTTTAAAACTTAAAAATGTACTCAGACTTTTGAGAAACCCTATATATCAATGAATATTGGGAACGAGTGACAGAAATGAAATCGTATCAATTAAGAGTAAGTCACTGAATAGTTGTAGCTGTGTAGTATATCAATGGAGGGAGTTTTTTACATTTATAGGTTTAGACCATAACCATTAACATTATCAAAAAGAATGATGAGTTATAAATCATCAACCAATGTATCTCTAACAAAATAGAAGAAGGAAGAGAAACAATCAATTACTCACTTTTTAAATTAAATATTATTTGGGGGTGGTTGGTGTGAGACTTGAGAGATGCAAGTTCTAATTTCAGCACATTAACTAACAGAGAAACTGGCTAACTAGATGATCTGTGGGAGTCCCTGATGTTTAGGATTTCTGAGATTCTCTCAGCTGATGACTATATTATCATCATTTTGCTTCAGTCACAAGTAGTTTCTAAGCTGGAGATGTCAAAAATGCAGCCAGAGCCTGCATGTGGCTCACAACACTACAGAATATAGCCTGAACCAAATTAAAATATAATTAGGGAATACATAACAATATAAGTAAAAATAAAATATACATAATAGTACATTTTAAAATTAAGTCAATATGTGGTTCACAGAGATCCTTGTATATAGATTAATGTTCCCCTCCCTCATTTTTTATTTGAATTTGATATCACTGATCTAAGGCATTTGTCCAAGTTAATAAAGCTAAATAAGGGAAATGTTTTTAGTGTGTACCTTCAGTATTATTGACCCCAGGACCCTGCTGCCCTTCTATATATCTATATCTATATCTATATCTATATACCTGGAGTCATGTAAAGATGTCTTTGGTGAAAAGGAGTCATGAGTGGAAAAAAAATTAATGAACCCTCCTCTTTTTTCCTAATGAGGAAAGTGAGAGTCAAAAAGTTTAAATGATTTTGCCCAAGCTCATTCAGAGAAAAAGCTAGCCTAAATGCATTTTCATAGAAGCAAACAGGCTCGAGAAGTAACTTGTTCACAGTCATATAAGTAGTAAACTTGGAGGCAGGATTTTGAAATATATGCTCTGATTCTTGTACCCCTGCTTATATTACTAGGCTGCATCCTTTTAAACTATCTAACTTTACTGTATTAGAAAGAAGTGATTTTGCAATTCACTCTTACTTTTTCTGCCACTTCAACAAAGTTCTAAAGTCAGGCTTTTCAAAGCTACTTTACAAAGCAGTGGTAATGTTTTGTATTAGCTCTGGATATCTGGCCTACCTAACAAAGGCTTGAAATAGTGATTCTATTTTTTTAACCTTACATACAACCAGATATTTCAAATTATATTTAATCGTGGCTTTTAAACATAGATTTTGAACAGGTTTCATTGTGCTCCCGCAGCAAGTGAGCTCCTAATCAGGCTCCTTTGAGCAAATAGCAGCTTCTCAAATTATCCTTCTGAAATCCTTAATACAAAGAGACATAAAAAGAGAAAGAGAAGAGAAAAGAGAGAGAAGAGAAGAGAAAAGAGAGAGTAGAGAGAAAGGAAGAGAGACAGACATAGAGAGGCAGAGACAGAGACAGAGAAAGGAAGAGAGAGACAGAGAGTGACAGAGAAAAAAGAGACAGATTCAGAGAGAGAGAAAAAGAGAAAGAGGAAGACTTACTCTGTTCTTGCATTATGCTAAGTAGTAATAGAGATACAAACACACCCAAAGATGAATCAAGGGCGAGAAGTTGTTCATTGAAAAGTATCTCCAACATGGTGGAGTCTGGGCTTCTATACTTCTTAGTTCAAAATAAGTGGTGGATGGAATATTAATAAAAAATGTTCATCCAAAATCAAATCCATAGATCAAGATTTGTCTTTTGCACACAGAGGCTTCTAATGTTGAGGGCAGGGAGGAGGTGTATATGATTCTCTTCCCTAGAATTAGGCATATTTGGTGACTTTTAGTAGCTATTTATGACTTAGTTATTCATAAATTTGTCCAAGTTCTGTTTCAGTAAATTGATACTTTGTCAGAATCACCCTCAGGATAAAGAATTCCATTAAGTTTTATGATCCAACTTGATCTGTCCTAAAGTAGACTTCTTGACTTACCTGCTATTACGTGGTTGAGTAAATAAATGAATGTTTGCCTTATTCCCATAATTCATTATTTTATTGATTTTGATAAGCTCTTCTCAGCCTCAGTCATTTTGGATATATTCAACTTAATCTTTTTTTTTGTATTCTCATACTACTGACCATTTCAATTTCCTTTCTCTAAATCTTATTGTTGCTGCATCATTTTTCAATCATGTGTGATTCTTTATGACTCCATTTGGAGTTTTCTTAGAAAAAAATGATGGCATGGTTTGCCATTTCCTTCTCCAGCTCATTTTGCAGATAAGGAAACTGAAGCAAACAGAATTAAGTGACTTGAGCAGAGTCACACACAAAGCTATTAAGTTTCTGAAGTCAAATTTGAATTCAGGCCTTTCTTACTGATGAGAAAAACTGGATCCCAGAGAGATTTAAATGATTTGTTCAGATTCAAATAGCTAGTCAATATCTAAGGCAATATTTGAATCCATCTCTTGCTGACTCTAAGTCCAGTGCTCTACAACCCAATGTGGTACCTCTCTTTACAACAAGCTGCCTCTTTTCCATCTCATCTTTCTTTTTGTTGTTGCTGTTCAATCATTTCAGTTATGTCTAACTTTTCATGACCCCATTTGGGGTTTTCTTGACAAAGATACTGGAGTGGTTTGCCATTTCCTTCTCCAACTTATTTTACAGATGAGGGAACTGAGGCAAACAGAATTAAATAACTTCTCTAGGGATATACAGCTTGTAAATGTCTGAGGCTGGATTTGAACTTAGGTTTTTCTGACTGTAGGCCTACTCTATCCACAATGACAGTTAGCTGTCCCATTGTTGAGTGAATTACAGTTTTTAAATATGGGTTTCCCTTAAAGTCCTGTGTTTTAACTTCTTTCTCTCTATCTTGGTTTCACAAAATTTTTATTCTTCCTTTTTTATTTTTTAAATTTTATTTTAAAAATTCTTTATTGTAAGGAATAGTTGTCTAGGAGAAACTAGAGAAAGGGATGCAGTAGAAAATTTTATTAGATTTTTATTTCATATTTATATTAGATTTTAAAAATCTCTTTCCTCAAATTTCTCCTAGAATTTTACCTTAATCTTGCTTTTGCCTTTATTTCATTCTCTTTAGTGTCTCAGTCATTTACCTTTATATTATTAGATTATAAGTCCTTTGAGAGTAATGTTTGAGTCTTATCTATGTTTCTAGCCCCTGTTCCTAGTACAGTGCATAAGAAGTTCATTAATAAACATCAATGCTTAGTATAATACATGATCAATTCACTCAATTGGATGATGCAGAACTCAGGAAATTAAAAGGCTTTACCATCCATTTGCAAAGTACAGAGAAAGTAACAGATGTTTGGAGGTCTACTATTAACTCCACACACACACCCTCACATACATACCATTTGTCTGACATTGCCAATGGCCTTCTTAGGTGAGATAGTACCAAATACCTTGATTCCTTTCACTTTGTACCACTAGAAGAGTAACTCAGTAAATATAATTATATCAGAGCCCTAGACCTTTAAATAGTCTAGAACTATTATGCAATAAAGAAACCATCTTTAATGTAAAAGCCTTTTCTAAGCAGAATATTAGGATATTTTATGATAATGCTTAGTTAATGGGTTGCTACTGTCAATCTTACATCTAAGTATATTCACTTGATTCATGAACAATGACTAGACCTTCAATACCATTGTATCATTCTCATGAAGGACAACTTGACCTTGATTCTTTTGCTATTTCATTTACTTTATTAAAGTCCTACTCTAATGATACATTATGGTGTGTCAATGGCCTTAGTTCCATAAAAGCTATTCCAGCTTTGTAAAAATTCTGTCAAGTCCTGCCAATCTGGAAAAGTGTCAAGTTTGGACCTAAAGATAGTCTTATAAGGGGAATGGCACTACAGAGGTCATCATCAGAAAACTGGCCATTGGTTCACAAGTTTTTTTTTCAGCCATAAAATGTCAACAGTTTCAATTGTAGTGGAAAAAAATACCCACACTGATGAAATCACAAATTTTTAAAGAACATATTCTATCCACTGCTTTTAACACTGTATTGCTTAAATAGCATAAAAATCTTTCTATTATCTGGTCTATCCTATCTTTTCACCTTTCTTTCCCATTATTTCCTCAAACATATCTATCCTTCTTGCCCTTTCAATGTTTTCCCTCAAATATATCATGTTCATGCTTTTCTTTATGTCTTTGTTCATGCTGTTCTCTCAACTCAAAATACCTTCCCTTCTTCCCTCTACTAATCTGAATCATATTCCTTTTTTATTTTTTTTATTTTTTTATTTTTTTGCTTTTTTTGCTAAGGCAATTGGGGTTAAGTGACTTGCCCAGGGTCACACAGCTAGGAAGTGTCTGAGATCAGATTTGAACCCAGGTCCTCCTGACTTCAGGGCTGGTGCTCTATCCACTGCACCACCTAGCTGCCCCACATATTCCTTTTTTAAGTCCCCTTTCTCCCATGAAGTTTTACTGAATACTCTATCCTACATTAATACAGCCTCTTCCTAAAATACTATGGAACTGAGTTCCACACAATATAAACTTAATTTTTCACCAATTTTTCATTTCTATTTGCTTTAAATGTATGTATGTATATATATATATATATATATATATATATTTTAAATAAGGAAGTAAAAACCATATCATATATATATATATAGTGCAATTTACAGTTACTACATTAAGAAAGTGAGGGTAGTAGTGCTCTGGGAGTGGTAAACAACAATTGTAGTTACTAGCCTCAGGGATTAAACCAGCCTACTCCCACTCTCAGTATATCTGTAAGCAGCATATAAAAGCAGAGAGAAATAGACATTTTGAACTTGTTTGTTATTCTGGTCTAGTCTATTCTTGTGGCAGAGTTGTTTGTCAAAGTTGAGAGAGCCCAAGAGACTGTGGCATAGCAGCATAGCCTAGTACATCTATTGTTCCTAGATGTCTTTTCCCGTGTGCATCCCTCCAAAAGTCATGTGCCATATCATATAACTAGAGTTCTCTGTTCTGAAGTCCAAGGTCTTGGAAGAGAGCACAGAAATATTGTCATGATGGTGGTGAAAAATGTTTCACCTTAACATTTAACTTTAACAAAACTTTAGTTGCTCAATATCCTGTGACATAATCAAAAGTCATCATTGAATCTCATAATGTGGATACCCAGTTTATGTTCAATACTTACTTGCTAATTGGCTATAACAAATATTCATTAACTCATTTCCATTTCCCCAGGCCTATCACCTATTTCTATTCCTCTCCTTGGGGTAGCATTTTTGTACAGTAGGGTCTTGGGACAAAATTCAAATAATAATCAAAAAATTTTCCACATTTGTATGAATAAAACATTGTCAAAACTATATTCATAATATTGGTATTTTCTCCCTATATCTTATGATAATCAGGCCTACAATAAGTTCTGGTGGCTTATTAAATACATAATATTGAATAAAACAAAATATTTTTCCTTAGTCAAAGGAGTCATATATATTACAAATTCAATTTTTAAAAATAAGGAACTCAGATGATTATATTTTTATCATACCTCCCTAATACCTATAAGGGAGTATATTATATCCAATATTCTAACATTTGTCTTCATCTCCACTTTATTGGAAACCTGATAATTATATAGAAGAATATCTGAAAACTGAAGACTGGCAGCACTAAAACCTTTTAAGAGTCTAAGTGGCTTGGACTGCAATCCAAATTCTGATATTAACTATCGGTGTGACTTTGGGCATGTCACTTAACATGTTTTGGCTTCAATTCTCTTAAAATGAAGACATCTGATTGGATATCCAAGAATCACTTTTCAGATCTATGTCTATCATCCTATGACATGAAAATTTTTATTTCTTAAGCAGATACCCTGTCTTTTCTGGCTTTATTCTTGAAGCAGTTCTGATGTTTCTGGGGCATGTCTCTTTCATTGTCTTATCCAGTCATTCCTTCTAAGTTATAAGCAGCAGTGGTCCTGGGCAGGCTGGAAGAGCTAAATATTTTAAATTCTTTAAAATAAAAATCCCAAGAAACAAAATCCCAATCCTATAGCATATACACCATCACAACTTCCTGCAAATTAGCTAGTCTGCTTTATTTTTTTCTCCTCCATCATGATTGTCTGGCAGCTTGTCCTACCAATACTAAATGTGATAAGTGACCATTTCTCTACTGCTACAAGGCATGACTGTTATTGCTACATGAGATCACATGGTCAATAGTGATATTTCAAGTTATATCTCAACTTCATCCATATTTTAATTTTTTGATTCAAAACATATTCTACAGATTGCTAGGTAGTACAATATACAGAGTATAAGACCTACAGTTAGGAAGATCTGAGTTCAAAACTGACCGCTTACAAGCTATGTGAATATGGTTATATCACTTAACCTTTGTCTGCCTGTTTCTTCAATAAAAGAGCATATTAATGGAATCTATCTATCACTTCAGTGTTGTTGTGAAGATTAAGTGAGATAACATTTGTAAAGTGCTTAGCATAATGCCTGGCACATAATAGATACTTTAATAAATGTTTCTTTACCTTCTTCCAAGGTGGAGGCTAGGCAATTAGAAACAGAGCATATAATCTAATATTCAAAACCCCTTCTCTCAAAAGGATCTTATTTACAAAATTAACCCACAGAGCTCCAATGTCCCAATGCCATTTTCCTCTATTTCTCCAAAAAGTTGACAACTGTTTCTTTTACAACTAAATCTGGTGCTACTCTTTCAAATTCTTTACCAATTATTTGTCTTTTCTCAAATACTAGCAATATAAAACTATGGACACCCAAGAAATGACAAATTGTGTGTCTAATAGTACACTGGATATAGGTCATCACTTCCAGGGCAAAATGTGATCCAAGTCAAATTTGATACACTGGAAGCTAATGATTTTACTATACTTCACAATATATAATTCTATCCTAAGCAAATCCAGGTTTTGTATCTTTTGGGGGGTCAATTGATTAGATTAAAGGCCATTGATTCTATTAGATGATTATTAATAGCCAGGAAATTTATTGTTTAAATAGAAAGCACATTGGAAGGAAAAATAACCATATAGATAACTCAACTGCCATTTGTTGTGATCTCTTTCATTCTTACCTTTCAGTCAGAGGTGAGAAATGGAGATCAGGAAGAAGTACTAGAAGAAATTTTAGAATTTCCTTACCTGTTTCCAAATTGTTCTTCATGAGAACAACATATATATATATATATATATAACAGGAAAAGACAAACAAATGAGCATATACTTCTTTACCCATAGAATGTAAACTATTTGAAGGCACTTTGATTTTATTTCCCCAAAACCGAGCACAATGCCTTGCCCATGGAAGGGTTAAAACAATGCTTGCTGATCAAGTTATATTGGACACACTGTTTTTACCGTGCTAATGGATGGGGAAGGGAGAGAAAGTCTGGAGGACCAATGGGGTACTAAGAAATCAGATACAATATCTGAGGGAAGAATAGTATAAAAAGAGGAAAATTGCCTTAGATGAGATTAAGAAGTCAGTTTGGGGCAGGCAGTAGAGATGGGCCATGGTGAAAAAAGGAGAGTAAAAGTCAGACCAAGAATATCTGAACATTTTCAGACTATTTTGAGCATCAACTAAATCCATTTGTTCCCCTTTCTGTGACTATAGACTGTTTCATTATTATTGTGAAATATGTGAAGTGTACCCGCCAATACCTGCTATACCCTCATCATTTCTGGCCAACTGAACACTTGTGTTTAAAAACACATGAGCAAGCCCAGGCTAGGAGATGGGGCAAGACAAATTAATTCATGGAAGGATTGCATTTTCTAACCACCTGTTTATGAGCAAAACCAAGTCATAAAAGCAGCTGTAAGCAGAGAACACAACAACATTATTTTGTCCCTTTGACATACATTATGGTATTTAAATCACCACAACAGCAGAAGAGATTTTAAGAAGCTGATTATAATTGACGTAGTTAACCGTATGCACTTCTCCACTACATTGTATGAATTTGCAGCAGATAGACCTGATTTTTATAAAAGAAAACAGAGCCTTTGAAATCCTGGGAGATAGAGGAAACAACCCCTAGCCGATTTCGCTCATTTTAAATTGCTGTAGATAGAAGGAGGATAATTCCCTAGTCATTTAAAAACATGTAATACAATTTAAAAACTGATGCAATAGGCAGTTGAAACAATACAATCTAGAGGATTAAGCTTCTTTGTTACCAGATAGGGGTGAGGTTCATCTCTAGAGGGGAAAGAGAAAGACAAAAATGAGCCAGCAAGACTTTTATGAGTTCTGGAAAAAACAAAACAAAACAAAACAAAACAAACAAACAAAAAAAAAACAACTCAACTGCTACACAAAGCCAAGTTGAATTATAAAACTTACCTGAGAACTCTGAAGACCTCCCAGTCATGATTAAGTGAAGGAGAGTCAAAATACACACACACACACGCTCACACACACACAAACGCTCACACACACACATATACATACACACATGCACATGTATAGCAGAATGACCAAATTATGGATTTTTTTGCATTAAAAGTAAAAGGGTAGTCTAGGAATAAATATATTAGTGTATTATACATATGTGTATTGTACATACATGTATGCATATAACATATCAAATATTAGAGAAAAAGGGAGGAGGCAAAAGGTTTCAATGCAGATAATTATAGAATGAAATATAAAACTTTAGAAATCCATCCAAATCTCTATTGCTAGCTGGATCCAAACTGAAATATAGCTCATTAGATTGTAAGCTTCAAGAACTATTCAATCTTTTTTCTTTTAAAAAATTACAAATACTTTTCAAGTCCATTCTATACTCTGTTGTTAGCTAGACACAAACTGAAGTATAATTTACTAGTCTGTGGACTCCTTGAGAATGGGACTGTTTAATCTTTTTCACCTTGAAAAAAAAATCCCTTCACAACACACATTGTCTGACACATAGTAAGAACTTAAGTGCTTCCTCAATCACTGGCTCAATGAAAGAAAAATAATTCAGATTTAAGCTCAGTATGAATTTGATAAGCAAGAAAGAATGGAAGCCAATGAGCCAAAAGAAATAAAAAAGATGGAAAGAAAGTTTCAAGCAAGTCACAAAAATTATGTTATATCACAGAACTAAAAGTATTCCTGAAGAGAATTATACTGAAAGGCCCTTTCCCAAGATACATATTGAAAATTGAGTTCTTACCCTAATTATGCTAAATGCTAATTTGACAATCCTGGCAGCATTTTCTAGGTTTTCTTAAATGTTGGAATGACTTAGAGAGGGATGGTTTCCAAATTACAGAGACATATATAAAAGAATAATCAACATTATGCACTATAACAACAAAAAATTTGAATAAATATATACTGTAGTTTTGAATACTGCTGTGAATTTGTGATGAAGGAGGGAAAAACCAAACAATTCCATATTGAGGAATTTAGTTCAGTTGGAACTGGTATGTAATCCAGCCCCCAAATGTGCAAATAGAAGATTTAGAAGAAATAGGGTTGCTGTATTAAAATATTAGAAGGAATGTCATTTGCAAGAATACCTGTGTTGCTTGGTCCTAAAAAACAAAACTTGAACAAACCAATAAAAACTACAAGAAGAAGAGGAAAGTAACAAATAATTAGAGCAGTCTAAAATTAGAATGAGGCACTTAGATTACTCAATGGTTAGAGCACTGAAACTGAAATCAGGAGGATCTAAATTCAAATCTGTCTTCAGATACTTACTAGCTAGTTGACCTTGGACAAGTCACTTAATCTGTTTTCTTTAACCACCTGGAAAAGGAAATGTCAAACTACTCTAATCAGTATCTTAGCCAAGAAAGCCTCATGAACAATAGGGTCCATGGGGTCACAAAGAGATGGGCAAAATGAAAGACTTTACAACAACAATTAGAAATGGTATATCCAAAAAGATAGTGAATTATTCATTACTTTTAGGATTTGAAAAACAGAATTTGAGAGTTGGAAGAGACTTCAGCAGCCATTTGGTCCAACATATATCTGAGAGTTCTTCAACAATTAGTCATTCAGTCTCTGCTTGAATATATCCAAGAGACACAATCTGCTACCTCTAGAAACAGGGCATTCAGCTTTTGGACAATTCTGTCAAGCCATTTTCCCTGACATCAAGTTTAAATTTATCTCTTTGCAATTTTTATCTATTGTTCCTAGTTTTGCCTTCTGAAAACCCAGGCAGGTCTAAACTCTCTTCATGACAGCCTTTCAAATTTTTGGATATTGTTGTTATCCTCCACCTGCAAACTGTCACCCATACTTTCCTTTCCCAGATTAGTTGCTTCAATCTATCTTCGTATATTCAAGACATTCCTTCAACAGGATTGCCCATTTTGAACACTCTTTAGCTCATCAATGTTTTTCTTATACCATGACACCCAGAATTGAACTCAATACTCTAAATAAGATCTGATGGAGCAGAATATAATTGGGCTATTATTTAACTCTCTGAAAGATATTTATTTCTCTTCATACATTATTTTTGTGGGGTGTCCCATTATACTCTTGATTCCCAGTAATCTTGCAGTCCCTTAAAAACCCCCAGACATTTTTTAGAACAATTGCTGCCCGGACATACCTTTAGCATTTTATACCTGTAAAGTTTTTGAATTTTTTACTTCCCTCCTCCCCCATGCCCAAGTATAAAATTTTTACATTTATCCCCAATGCTTATCTGTCAGGATCCTTTTGGAATATGGCTCCATCATCCAATATTTTAGTTTTGTTTCTTCTGAAAATTTGATATGAATACCATGCCTTGTCTAGGTCACTGATAAAAAGTGAAATGATACAAAATCAAGCGTAGATTCCTAGAAGACTATGTGTTATGTAGACAAGTCATTAACAGCTACTCTTTGAGTCTGACCAACCAATTCTGAACCCATCTGATTATGATACCTAATCCATATCTTCCATTTTCTATACTTTATCAGAATCTTTGTCAGAATCGAGGCAAATTATATCCAAAGCATTCCCCATTATTTTGGTGATCATGTCCATAAAATGGAGAATAGCTGAATATATCAAAGTAAATGAATGTAAAGAGAAATTATTTTGCTATAGGAGATGATGAAAGAGATATTTTTGGAGAAACTTGGAAAGATTTATTTGAATTGATGTGAAGTATAATGTATAGAATAAGAAAAAATAATTTATACTATAATGTCAACATTGTAAAACAATGACTCTGAAAGATCTAAAAATTCCAATCAATGCAAAAATCAAACATAATTCCAGAGGACTGATGAGAAAGAATGCTTTTCATCTCATAACACAGAAGTGATGAACTAGCATGCAGAATGAGACATGATTTTAGATGTGGCTGATTGAAGAATTTGTTTTACTTGGTTATGCTTATGTTACATTGTTTCATAATTCTTTTTTTTTTCCCAGTAGAAGTTAGACTAGAGATGGGAGGGAGAAAAAACAGTATCTGATAACAGAAAAAATAGCTTTGAAAAATGAAAAGAAGATAGTCTGGCATGACCTGTTCTTTGCTTTTGGTTTCCCTTTCTAAATGTTTCAACCATCTCTACTCTAATCCACTCTGGAATATTTTCAGAAAAAATCAAGAAGAGATCCATTTGCCAAGGAACTTGGTTGATGTTTTAGGTAAAGATTGCCAAAGTTACCTGTCAGGTACTTTACAAATATGAGATTCTGTAATTTTGTACAAATGAGAGCAATATATCATAGCTAGTTCTTCCTATTTCAGTTCACACATACTCACTCACTCCAATATATCACAGTTATACCTCAATGGAGAGGGGACAACTGAGAAGTGCTTTGGAATACTTAAATTTCACAATACATAGAGGCCTATGTTTAGAGTCTAGAAGACGAGTTCAAATTCAGCCTCAGATACTTATTAACTGTATAATCCTGGACAAGTCACTTAATCTTGTTTACTTCAGTTTCTTCATCTATAAAATGAACTGGAGAAAGAAATAGTAAACCACTCCAATATCTTTATCAAGAAAATCCCTAAAAGGGGTCATGAAAAATAGGATATGACCAAAACAACAGAACAACATCAACACGAAAATGTAGAGGTCTATTCACAGCACTTACAGTAATTCATAACTATGAATTACTTGAGATTTGCATCTATTTAGCAAAAAGGAATATCCATCCATTTTTTTTTGCCTAGATCATACAATGTGGGTATGGCATCAGGAAGATCTGAGTTTGAATACTGTCCAAGAAACTTACTAGCTGTATGAACCTGGGAAAGTCATTTAGCTTCTCTGTATCTCAGTTTTCTCATTTGTAAAATGTGAATAATAAAAGCCCCTATGTCAAAGAAATTTTGTAATGCTCAAATGAGTTCACATAGTTAAACAGCTTCACAAAACTTTTGCTGTATAAATGCTATCTATCACTATTACCTGGCAAAAGTTCTATCTCTACCATGAGATATCCTAGAATTTCTGTCTCATAGTATAGTATTATAGAGGTCTTCTCCCATACCTTAATTAATAATCTATCTGGGAGAAAAAAGAGTTGATTTTAGTGCATGTTTCATGCTATTTTCCCTGGTCATATATTGTACTATTGACCTTGGGTGCAAAAATTTCTACTTATGGCTTTACAATCATTTCAGGACTATGACCATGTGGTAGAATAGAAAGAGGAATAATTCTAAAATCATGAAATAATAGATTTAGAACTGGAAGGGACTTTGAAGACCTTTGATTCCAGAAGAGGAAACTGAGACAGAAAGAAGATAAATCATATCCAGTGTCACAAAGCTCATAGGTGTCTGAGACATTGTGACTTCAAGTCCACTGCAGCCGGGTGGTGCCATAGTACATAAAGCACCTTGTCTGGAGTCAGGAGGATGAGTTCAAATTCAACCTCAGACATTTATTAGTAGTGTGATTGTGTGATCATGAACAAGTCACTTAACCTTTTTGCCTCATTTTCCTCCAGAGAAGAAAATGGCAAGTCACACCAGGATCTTTGCCAAGAAAACCCCAAAGGGGTCACATAGAGTCTGACAAGACTGAAGAGCTATTAACTGAAAACAATAATTGCCATATTCAGTACACCATCCTGTCAGAGTACTTAGATCCTGCTTCTGCTATTTATCCCTATGTATGTGTCACATAATATGCTTGCCCTTCAGTTTCTTTAGGGGGCTATTTTAGATATTCTCTAGAGACATCTAAAGATCTATATGACTATGACCTTATCAGGTTAAAAGTCAGGTGTAATGAATCAGACTTCTCAGACTAAAATGAAGAAATTCCCATCAGCCCTTTAGCTTCAAGGCCATTAGCTGTAACAAGATGCCAAGTCTTTCAAATTCAGGAATGTATAACTTAGATTTGGATACAACAAAGAAAGATCTGGAATCTTTCCAATTTTGAAAACAAAATATATCATTTCACAGTAAACAAAATAAAATGGAACACAAATTTTTTGGTGTAATTGTGAGTGAACTTTTGAAATTAAAAAAAAAAAAAGATGACTTTTCAGCTTGAGGGAAGAACAATGATCTTGAAGGTAAAAGTCCTCCTCCAATTCCCAGCTCTGGTTTTTAGCAGCTGTCGGACTTCAGAAAAGTTTTGATATCTTTTTTATCCTTGACTTCTTCATATGTAAAACTGGGATAATTAAACTTGAATCAAAATTCAGTCCAAGGTCTCCTCACTCCAAGTCCTTTGTGCTCTCTACTGTACTGTGCCATTCATTGGTACCTTAGAATAAGCTACAAAATAATAATAGTGTGTTTGTGAAGGAAAAGAAAGAAGAAATTAAATTATATAGGAGATTTTCCTATTTGATATATTGAGCCATAAAACACTTAGATATTATTTGCACAGAATCAGAAGCAAGAGTCATCTGGGCCCTATATTCACAAGGAAATGTTTTTTTTTCCTCCTGATTCTTCAACATTCTCAGTATTGAATGTATTTTTGTGAACTAAAGTGAACAAACAAACAGACAAACAAAACATCAGTAACCAGGGCAACTAAAATCTTCAAAAAGCATTCACTTAATGAAACATTGAAATAAAAGCTCTATGTTTGGAATCTGGGGATTTGAGTTATAAACTTGTCTCTATCAGGCATGTTTAACCTTGGGTATTTAATTTCCTTCAGTCTTAATTTCTTCTGTGCCATCACCAATTGTCTTGACTTTTGTCTTGCCACTGTACTTATATGACTTTGGAGGAGAGACTGAGGCTGAAGATTTTGTGCAGCTCTACTTTACTTGAATCCAATTCATATGCATGTTAGAATGTCACCCTTTTGTTGTCTTTAGTCCCAACAAATGACAAGCAACAACAACAAAAGGGATGCATTGAATGGCCTTTAATATTCCTTCCAACTAATCCACAATCTGAAGTATAATTATACTGAATAGCTCTCCTTTCTGTCGTATTCTAACAATCTAAGAAGCATCAGTATAGAGAGAGAATTACCTTTAGAACTGAGAAGACCTGGGTTAAATGGGATCTTGAGCCAAAAATTTAAACTCTCTTTATTCTTTAAAGAAATTCTTTAAGATCCCAAATTCATCAATATAATACTCATCAGCATTGTCAGAGAAAGTTCTCTTTTGGAAGATCTGGAACTCTTAATTGAACACCAGATAGATAATTTTGATTATATTAAGTTAAAAAGTTTCTGTACAAACAAAACTAATGCAGACAAGATGAGGAGGGAAGCATCAAATTAGGAAATCATCTTTACACTTAAGGGTTATGATAAAGGTCTCATCTCTAAGATATATAGAGAATTGTCTCATATTTATAAGAATTCAAGCCATTCTCCAATTGATAAATGGTCAAAGGATATGAACAGACAATTTTAACATGGTGAAATTAAAACTATTTATAGTCATATGAAAAGGTGCTCCAAATCACTATTGATCAGAGAAATGCAAATTAAGACAACTCTGAGGTACCACTACACACCTGTCAGATTAGCTAAAATGACAGGAAAGGATAATGACAGGTGTTGGAGGGGATGTGAGAAGGCTGGGACACTGATGCATTGTTGGTGGAACTGAGAACGGATCCAGCCATTCTGGAGAGCAATTTGGAGCTATGCTCAAAAAGTTATCAAACTGTGCATACCCTTTGACACAGCAGCATTTCTATTAGGCTTATATCCCAAAGAAATCATAAAAGAAGGAAAGGGCCCCACATGTGCAAGAATGTTTGTGGCAGCCCTTTTTGTAGTGGCTAGAAACTGGAAACTGAATGGATGCCCATCAATTGGAGAATGGCTGAATAAATTATGGTATATGAATGTTATGGAATATTATTGTTCTGTGAGAAATGACCAGCAGGATGATTTCAGAGAGGCCTAGAGAGACTTGCATGAACTGATGCTGAGTGAAGTGAGCAGAACCAGGAGATCATTATTCACGGCAACAACAATACTATATGATGATCAATTCTGATGGACATGGCTCTCTTCAACAATGAAATGCTTCAAACCAGTTCCAATTGTTCAGTAAAGAAAGCCATATACACCCAGAGAGAGGGATGCGAAATGTGGACCACAACATCATTTTCATGCTCTCTATTGATGTTTGCTTGCATTCTATTTCCTTTATCTGATTATTCTTTCTTGTAGATATGATTTTTCCTGCACATAAATAATGTGTGGAAATATGTATACATATATTCGATTTGTCAAGTATTTTAACATAATTAACGTAGTGGATATCCTGCCATCTAGGGGAGGGGTGAGGAGTGGGGGGGGGGGAATTTGTAACAGAAAGCTTTGTAAGGGTTAATGTTGAAGAATTACCCATACATATGTTTTGCAAATAAAAAGTATTAATAAAATAAAATAAATAAATAAAAAAGAAAGTTCCTTTTGGAGAAATCCCCTAAATCAGTGAAATTACAGATTAGCCGTATGTCACTTAAACAGCATTAAGACTGGTCAGCATGGGAGAGTGTGTGTGTGCTGACTAGTGAGCACACACATGCAACTGTAGGTAAATATTCAAGCACAAAAGTAAAATGACATTTGAAAATGCTTGGAAAAGGTTTTAGGAATATTATACTCTAGGACCCCATTTTGATCTATCTTAAATATTTTCATAAAGGTAAAAATGAGCATTAAGAGTTTTGATGAGAAAAGTCAGAGAATATAAATATAGAATATTAGGTGAGATTGAAGGTAGTAGAAGGGAAGGGGAGGCATAAAGAAGGTAGACTTTGGTGTTCTAGAGTGAGACATAAACTAATCCTGTGTTCAAAAGTCTAAGATTATTTTTAGCTCCAACTTACTGGAGTCACTTTCATATCATTGCCTTGTTTGAAGTTCTACTCAGATGCTAAAAATACGCATGACTATTGCTCCCATTCTGACTCAACATACAAGCACTAAGCCATTTCCATAATTCATTACAACCTGGGCACAATATATCATATCAAAGAAGCTACCTAAAAGAAGAAGCTCTGAAAGATGAGAAATTGTTTTGACCCTTAGAAAGTGTGAGTGAAATTGGGTTCTGTTATAGTATAGTGGGAAATTTACTCTCAAGTTTGAGTATCTAGATTTAAATTCTAGTCTTAATATCTGCTACTTAAGTGACTTTATCCAAGTTCCTTGGTCTTTTTAGGCTTCATATTCTCATTTGTATAATGCAGAGCAGTGGACCTAGAGTCAGGGAGAGTTTAGATTGAAATCCAGCCTCCAATACATGCTAGCTATGGGACCCTGAGCAAAATATTCAACCTCTGTCTAACAAAGAATCTGCATTGCCAGAGAAAATTCCCTTATTTGGGAGTTTCCTATTTCATTGAAGTTACAGGTCCATCCCATGTTACTTAACAAACATTAAGATTACAAAATGAGGATAAGAAGAGAAATTATTTTCTAGGATTGTTGTGGATATAAAATGAAATAATATTTGTGAATGATTTTGTAGATTTTAAAGTGCTATATAAATTTATCTATTATTATTATTGCTGTTGCTGTTGATGTTAATGTTAGTGTTATTTTTATTCTCCATCTTCAAAACAAGTAGATTACTTTGACTACCCCCTGTTCAAAGTCAGAATTAATAATAAAATGGGTAATTTGAAATTAATTCAGTAGGGAAATATGTTTAGAAGAATTGTCCATGTTTACTCTATAACAGATTACTCACTATCTGGGGGAGGGAAAAGGGAAGAAAAATAATTTGGAGCAAAAGATTTTGCAAAAGTGAATGTTGAGGGGCAGCTAGGTGGCGCAGTGGATAGAGTACCAGCCCTTAAGTCAGGAAGACCTGAGTTCAAATTTGGTCTCAGACACTTAACATTCCCTAGCTATGTGACCATGGGCAAGTCACTTAACTTCAGTTGCCTCAGCAAAAAAAAAAAA
>JAJPUD010003967.1:96915-113141 GCA_023553655.1 Myrmecobius fasciatus
AAAAAAAAAAAAAAAAAAAAAAAAAAAAAAAAAAAAGGGGGGGGGAATATTGAAAACTATTTTTGCAGGTATTTGGAAAAATAAAATACTATTTTAAAAAAGAAATTAGTTCAGGAGAATGAGTTTTTTCCATTGCAGGGAAGCAGTTTGGAATAGGAGGAAGGGAAGGGAACAAACATTTATATAGCACTTACTATGTGCCTGGCATTGTACTAAGGGTTTCATAAATATTCTTTCATTTCATCATATCTAGCATTACTAAAATTAGAATTATAAAATTTGTGTTTGCATCCTAGATATGCTATTTAGCCCTTTGCCTGTAAGCAAGTAATTTAAACCCTTTAATCGTGAATCTTCTTACTTTTTAATGAGAATAACAATATTTATGAGGTTAAGTGACAGTATTGGCATGATATGGTCCATGGGGTCTCAAAAAGTCAGACATGATTGATTTACATAACAACAAAAATGATTGAAAAGGGGTGTAGAATGGCCATATCGCAAGACATGTACATATCCATTATATGTTTTAAAAAATCAAAGAAAGGTGTTTATGATAGATGGATCTCAATAGAGGACTTATGAAAAGGTTGAAAATGCATAGATAGATTGCAAGATGTACTGTATTCTCCAGAAGAATTAAATTAATTTACCTTCAAGTCAATAAACATTTATAATATGCAAACTTTATGCAAGCAGTGGAATAGGGATTAAGAATTCAGAGGCAAAAGTAAAAAGTCTCTGATGTCACATGAATTTCATTCTACTCTGCACAGTGCTTGCATTGTACTCTATGTTACAATATATACTTTGTGACTATGAAGAAGGCAATTGATTTCTCTGAACTTGAGCTTTTTAATGTATATAACAGAATTTTAACTTCTAAGAAACTTTTCTGAATTAATGAATCTCAAGCCAGTCAATAAACATTAAGTCAGGCACTGTGGTAAGTATAGAGAATATTAAAAGGAGGCAAAAGACAGTTCCTGTCCTCAAGGAGTTTACCACTCTAATCCATGTGTACAAGTGAACAAATATAAAGTATGTGCAAAGTTATTTAAAAAGGGAGAGAGTGCTAATCATTTTGAAAATAAGCTTCTTAAGGGTGATAACTGACTTCTTCATATCATTATATGATAAAAGATTTTTCACTGTTTCTTAAGCAGAGTAGAAATTTAAGAAATGCTCCTTGAAATGAATTTGTGGAGGAGTCACACAAAAGATACTAGGCAAAATTTTCCCTTCTCCTAAATATATGCTCCTTGAGAGTAAGGAGCATTTTTTTGTCTTTATATCTTTAGGAATCTCCATGTTGAAGTTAGCTAATAAATGCTTATTTAATTGAATTGATTGAATTATATCCTCTCTTTACAGTACAGTTGGTTTCTTATTTGGGGGTTATGAAACTAAGTGACCAATAGGTGGCAATGTAGGTTAACATTAACTTCAATTTTATCTCTCCTGAATGCAAATAGTATAAAGGGTCTCTGAAAGGTATTCTTTAAATTCATTGACTGATCTCTGGCTGAATATATCTTTGAACAGGTGATGAGGGGAGAGTAGTGACCTAAAGCTATTTCTCATTAAGGAAAGACAGAAAAATAAATATTGTTTCTCTTAATGTCTCTTTTCTTAGAGCTTCCAAAGCCTAGAATTAGGAGCAGATATAAGAATAATAGGATTACAGATTTAGAATGGACCTCAAAGGTCATTTAGCTCAATCCCTTCAATTGAGAGATGAGGAAATTGAGACCAAGCAGATCAAGTGACCTTCAAGATTA
Organism: Myrmecobius fasciatus; assembly: GCA_023553655.1. NCBI lineage: Eukaryota > Metazoa > Chordata > Mammalia > Dasyuromorphia > Myrmecobiidae > Myrmecobius > Myrmecobius fasciatus. Next base: position 98,697 of record JAJPUD010003967.1, read on the forward strand.
AAAAAAAATAGTGTCAGAAGTAGGATTGGAATTTAGGCCCTGTGACTTTAATTTCAGAATATTTTCATTTGCATTGGACTATTATAGCAAAACACATTGCAAGTTTTATCTATTGCTTCTCTGCTGACAGTCTCCTGGCCAGGACTATAACATTTGAAGTATATTTTATTAATTTATTTGATTTAATACATATTGCAAAGTCTCAGGGAAAACTGAATTGCAGGAATACTCATAGGTTGGTTGGTATTTGTTACTTGTCTACAAATTTTAGGAAAGCTTCTCTCTCAAAAAAAAAAGCATAATATTCATTTCAGGATAGCAGAAAGGGCTAGAGTTCCTAAGGAGACAATTTCTTTTCCTTCTTTTCTTCTCTGGAGTGGCAGATGAGTGGGTGAGAAACATTCTGTTAACTTTTTCTACACCTCATGTCCTGCCCCATTCCCACATGTCTTCATTTTGGAAAGTGAAATAGGCATGAATTGAGAATATCTTTAGCCTACCCTACCCAAGTGCTAAACTATAGCAGACAAAAAAAAGTAAAGAGCATTAGACTTTTGCATTAAGAGTTTTATGTTCTAATTCTAACTTCTAACAGGAGCTTAGATTGTCTAGGGTAAATTTCCATACCGGGTCAACCAGTAATGCCAACAAGCATTTATTAAGCACCTACTATGTGCTGGGTACTTTTTTAAATTCTGGGAAGGCAAAGAAAAGCAAAAATAGTCTCTGCCATAAAACATCTCATAGAGGAGACAACATGCCAACATCTATTTACAAACAAAATCAAGTATTTAGATAGAATAAATTCAAGATATTCTCAGTGGAAAGACACCAACACTGGAGGGGTAGGAGGAGTCAAGAAAAGCTTCTTGCAGAAGGTGAAATTTTAGCTGAGACTTGAAGGCAAAGGGATGGCACTCTAGACATGGAAGACAGCCGGTGAAAATGTCTGGAGTCTGGAAAGGAAATATCTTGGGTGAAAAATAGCAAGGAGACCAGTGTCACTGGAGTATATGGAAATAACTAAGATTCAAGAAGGCTGTAAAAGGTAGGAAGGGCCAATGTTATAAAGAATTTTAAAAGCTAAATAAAAGATTATGGATTTGCCCAAGAAAGGAATAGAAATTAATTTAACTTGTGTGTGTATTGATGACATAGAGGGAAGAAGGGAGGGAGAAGAGAAGGAGGTAGGGAGGCAGAGTCAGATCTCTATTTTAGAAAGACCAGTTTGATAGCTGTCACTAAGTGACCTCCTTTTTTTCACATGTGAGAACTATCAGGGTAACTGGAAAAAACTTTATCCAGGTTTACATCTAATTTAGGAATTCTAAGCTATGTTGTAATCCTTTGTTTTGTTGATGGTACATCAAACACATTTAACCCTACTAGTATGCAAAACTGAGCTGTGAATTTTACTTTAATAGGAATGGAGAATACAATTTAGAATATAGAATTGAAAGTGGGAAATAATCTACTCTAAGATCCTCTTTTACACATAAGGAAACTGAGGCCAAGAGATTTGAAAGAGTTGAAACTGAAGCCCAAGTCCTCTTTGCTCTCAAATCTATACGTTTTCTGCTTCAATATGCTATGTCCCCTTTTGAAGACTCTAGCCCATAGAACACAGTGAACTCCGTATGTATATTAAAAAAAAACCAACCAACCAAACAAACAAACAAAAACATGATTCTAAAAGTTATCTTGAGTGAGGCTTATGGCAAAATCTATTTGGGGTCATGGAATATTTGAAGGCTCATGCAGGTCAACTTTCATGTTATAAGTGATTGTTCCCTATTATTCCAGTGCATCATGATGATGATGATGATGATGATAATGATAACAATAATAGCTAGCATTTGTATAGAACTTTAAGATTTGCAAAGTACCCTATATGGTATTTCATTAGATCCTCAAAATAACTGTTGGAAGTGGGGAAAGAAAGTATATGTTATTATCCAAATTTTTACAGATTAGGAAATTGAGGCAGAAATTTATTCCCTTTGTAACAAAATAGATGCCTAATAAATGTAGGAATATTGGACATTAATTCTATTTTGATTGGATTAATTCATATTTCCTTATCAAATATCTGAATTTGTAGCAACATACTAGGAAGCAAAAATACTAGAGAAGACTAGGGTACTATTGCATATAAACCTCTATGTTATACATCTGAGTCAAACAACAGAAAAATATGTATTATAACAGTGGCTTAAAAAGGTAGGAGAGGAAGGAATATACATAGTGTAAGAGAATGTAATTAATTTTTTCCCCTAAAAATGGAGGAATAAGGAAGGCGCAGTAGGGAGAGAAAGAATTTGGAATTCAATTTTTTTAAAAAAGGAATGTTGTCTTTTACATGTAATTTGGAAATGTTTGACATAATAAATAAAAAGATTGACAAAAAGATTTAAAAGTAAACTGCAAGTTCAAAAAAAATTTAAAAATTAAAATTAAATGCATCAAAAAATTTTTAAAAGGAGAAAAATTTAAGAAGAATGCTAATTACCCAATTAGGTTTTTAAAATAAAATAGTTGTTCTCTAGCTGAAAGAGTTCTAATGTGCTCTGGCAAATCTCTTCCTACATATGAGATTTAGCCTTGCCACAAAGCTATCTGCTTTACATTACTATGTGAAGGTATGACCAACTGGCTATTGCCACCACCAACTGCAAGAGCATCTGGTCGAAAACATTTCAGCAAAGAATCATAGTGAAGTGCATAAATCCCATACAGAGAGGCAGTGTGCATAGCTATCTGATATCAGCCTTACTGTGCTATTTTTGGCAACAGTCTTATCTGATTCTCCACCTCCGGTGGCTGTTTTTCTACTCATCTTTCTTTCCTCCTCCCTGACAAATTCAGATACTCAGGAAGGTTTAATCAATAAAATGATCAGACAGTCTAAGGGATCTAGCAAAAGACTGACATAACAAGATAGATTCAAGAGTGATACACATTGTGTATAGTATGATTAAGACTGGTAAACCTTTCAACAGATGCACCAAGTATATACACACAACACAGATGGACTGAAGGGGAACAGCAAGCCAGCATCAAGAGAAAAAAAAATTGTCAAGAGGGCCTTTTTATGCTTCTTTTTTTTTCCTTTGCTGGAGGGTGATTAGGGTTAGAATTTCACTAGTAATTTGTTGTCTTATATTCAGAAGCACTTCATTTTCTGCCATAACTTGGTTTACTCTGATCACCACAACAATTTTTAAATCAAAACAACAATCTTTAAATACTGTTCTGTGTGATCTACAAGATAAGAAAAAAAAGTTCACAGGAGATCATTATACACGGCAACAACAGTACTATATGACGATCAATTCTGATGGACATGGCTCTCTTCAACAATGAAGTGTTTCAAACCACCTCCAATTGTTCACTGAAGAAAGCCATATACACCCAGAGAGAGGGATGTGAAATGTGGACCACAACATAACATTCTCATACTCCTTGATTGATGTTTGCTCACATTGTGTTTCCTTTATCTGATATATCTTTTGTGTAAATAAGGTTTTTCTTGCACAACAATGACAAGTTTGGAAATATGTATACATATATTCGATTTGCCAATATTTTAACATAATTAACATGTAGTGGATATCCTGCCATCTAGGGGAGGGGTGGGGAGTTGGGGGGAAAATTTGTAACAGAAAGCTATGTAAGGGTTAATTTTGAAGAATTACCCACACATATGTTATGCAAATAAAATAAAAATAAATAATAAATAAATAAATAAAATAATAAAGAAAGAAAGAAAGAAAAAGAAAAAAAAGAAAAAAAGTTCAGTTCTGAATATATAATAAATCCAGGCCAAATTGATCTTGACAGAACCAGCAGATCCAAAAATGAATCATGATCCTATTATGAAGTCTTTATAGATTAGTCATCTAGTTATGATGTGGTTATAAATGTCATTAGACACATATCAAGAGACAAGCAAATCTTCAAACAGGCCCCCAGTTTACCATTCATATATGGTGCTGAATTTTGCTTCAGCTATTATGGGTCCCATTTTTCAATACTTCTTTATCAATCTTTTCCAATCACTTAACACTTGTCTTCTGTGAATTTTCAAGCTAGTTCATCTAAGAGAATGATAATATCACTGAAGTGGCTAACTTACTGTGAAATCTTCTCTAATGAATTTCCTCTATCTTGATGGGACGTCAAGTTTCCTGACCATTTCAAATGGTCTCTGCAAATAAATCTGTCTCTCTTCTTATCTTCTTGCCAGAGCACTGTTCTCACATATGTATGTATCCATGTATGGATATACATTTACATTTATGTATCTATGTTGTATGTGTGTGTGGAGAGAGAGACAGACATAGAGGCAGAGACATACTGAGAAAGAGATAGAGAGAGGGAGAGAGGGGAAAGAGAGAGACAGAGATAGAGAGAGACAGAGAGAGGGAAGGAGGGAGAAAAAGAGAGACAGGTTGTTGTCACTGAGTTCAACTTTTCATGATCCTATTTGGGGTTTTCTTGGCAAAGATAATGAAGTGATTTGCTATTTCCTTCTCTGGCTCATTTTATAGATGAGAAAACTGAGGCAAGCAGGGTGGACTTTCTTTCCCACTGTTACATAATTAGTGTCTCTGACCAGATTTGAATTCATGAAGATGTCTTCCTGATTCTGTGCCCAGTGTTCCATCCACTTCTCCACCTAGCTGCCGCCAGATATGGATATAGATTCTTGCCAAAGAATAACTGGTAGAAAAAAAAAAGTTTGAGGGCAGCTAAGTGACACAATGGATGAAGCAGTGACCCTGGAGTCAGAAGGACCTGAGTTGAAAATCTGGCCTCAGTCACTTACTTGACACTAGCTATATGACTCTAGGCAAGTTACTTAACCCCAATTAGCTCAGAAGGAAGGAATAAAGGGAGGGAGGAAGGAAAAGAAAATATACCCAAGCATAAAGTTACTATGGGGATAGAGAAATCCAGGGTTCATCTTCAGAGAAGGATAGAAGCCAAAAAAGCCTCTCCTATTCTGGAGTAACATCAAGTGATCATTTGCCCAAAAAAGATTAATAGAGGAACTCAAAAAAGATTTTAAAAATCAAATGAAAGATTTTTTTCTGATTCCAACTCCATTGCCCTATCTACTGTACCACCTAGCTGCCTCATTGGGGAAAGATAATTAATTTTTCCATTGGATTATGACTTTAGACAATTGTTGACATAAATGTTATATTCTTTAAAATTTTGATGTGATAACTTAAAATTTCACCACTTATATCTTCACTATAATTTATCTACATTTTTGGGCACTGTTCCATGTCACCTTAATATCATTTTTTGCTACAAAAAGGACTTTTTATTTAGTATTATCCAGGCCAAACATATCTATATGCCTCATTCCTATTCTGAAGGAGTGATAGATCTACTACCTGTTGTGTTCCTATGGATATAATCATTTGACAAGGAAAATGAAGCCAGATCTCCAAATCTCACTGGGCTGGAGTCTTTGACTAGAAATGAAAGGAGACCTCTAACATATTATTATCATTAACTTGAAAGACAAAAAAGATGAGGGACAGAAATGAACTTGAGAAGTACCAAATTTATGTAGCTGAGAATAAAGAGAAACTCAATGACCCTTAGGTCCAATGGATATTGTACATTCTACGAGAGACTTGGTTGATATGTAGGTTTAAGTTTTTCTGAGTTGCATTTCTTTCTTTCTTTTTAATTCTTTGTTACAAGTTATTGCTAGGCTGGGGAGGGGAAGGGATATATTACTAAATGAAGGTGATACAAAAATGAAAGATAAAATTAAGAAAAATGAAATTTAGTAACTAGGAGGAAATTAAATCAGAGGAAACAAATGGAGACATTTCTATAGTTATTATTTTGTTACTATTATTCTTTCCATTGTTACATTTGGAGGCTAAAAAGCCACCAAATAACCAAATAATAACAATTTCTGATGACATAGGGTCACAAGATGACAAAATTAATTTTAATCTTTAAAGACTACCTTGTTCCTAGGACTATTAGGACAATTATTTTTCCTTTCTTTTCCTTATAGTATTTTATGTATGTTAGTTTTACTTTTTCCACCTGTATTTTAAACTTTTGTGCAATGATGACTATACCATATGCTTCTTTCCCATTTAATAACTAGTCAATGCTAGAAAACTTGTAGGTTCTCAATAAATGGTTGCTTTTTTGATTGATTTATTTATAAAGTCCTAAAGTATAGAAGTGATTCATTTTACTTTCCTGTAAAAAATGACAGTTCAATCATAGACATAAACACTATGAAAAAATTGCAAGGAAATGAGATAATATATTTATCTTAATTATGAACAATAGATATGCTTTTGTTTTAGAAATGCACAGAAAAAGTGATTGAGTATAAGGCAGTTGGATTCATTTCCTTAACCTTTAAAAGTTTTGCACACAATATAAGATAAAAAGAAAAAAAAAACAGATTGAAGAAGATATTTGAAGCAAATCTAATAGATATATACTTAACCCCTCAAATTTTTAAGGCGCTGAATTATTTGAGGGTAAAATCCAATTTGTCCTAGGTTAGTGACCAAAGCACATGAATAACTAATTTAAGAAAGATATGTGAAATAAAAACAATTGTTTAAAAAGTTTCACCCACAATAATAATTAAAGAATATAAATTAAAATAGCTTTGAAGTACTACTACACACTTATTAGTTTGGGAAAAGAACAAATCATGACAAAACTCAATGAAGGCAGGATTATGGAGAAAGAGAACACTCAAACATTTCTGATAAATGAAAAATTTTAGGAAACCTTTTGAAGAACAAAGCAATGTACAGAGTAAATTGCCCTCTGACCCACTAACCTCCTTATTAATAAAAATATCAGGCTTTTTAATTAAAAATAACTATTTGTCCAAAAATAGGTATTTGTTATGAACATTTATAATTTTGAAATTATATTATCAACCTATATGTCAGTTGCAGAATGGTTCAATGAATTATGAAGTATCAATATAATGGAATACTATCATTTTGTATCAAAGCTGTGATTTCATTGGCATAGGGCACTCCCAGGTAGCAACCTACTTCTACAAATACAGATTAGTAACTCCTCTGCAATTTAGAATCTCAGAAAGGAGATTCTTAGAGGTACTTAAAGACAGCTACAGTCACAGTGGATAGATAGAGTGAAGAACTTGGAATAGAATCCTGACTTAAGATGCTTAATTAGCTATGTTACCATGATGACAACCTTTCTCAACCTCTATTTTCTCATCTGTAAAACGGGAATAATAATAGCACCTACCTCACAGGGTTGTTACAAGTAACAAATGAGATGTGACATATGTATTTGGTAATTTTGAAGTACCATATGTTATTATTGCAATTGTCATTATTAAAGTAAATAACTTAAAAAGTTTTTAAGTGATTATATTTATTTAAGTACATGATATAATATATTAAGCATTATATTATTGATATATGTCAGGCATTATACTAAATTTTAGGGATATGAAGTAAGACAATAACATTTTATTCCCTCAGAGAGCTCATGTGCTAAAGAGGAAAGTGAGCATGTGGCAATATACACATATATATGACAGAAAAAGAGTGAGTGACTTGAGCCCAGATCATTCTGACTCTCACACTGCTTGTTTGTACTATAATATAATTGAAATGATAAGTATGATAAAGAGAAATTTGTGAAGACTTCTATGCCTTCTTCTTTCCTCCAACACTTCCATCCCTCTGATGTAGGTCCTTATCACTTTAATGCTTAGATTATAGCAGTAATCTTCTGATTTGACTTTCTTACTCAAGTTTCTTTCTAGTCTCAAATTAATCTTCCTACAGCCCAGATCTGATCATGTTCCTCTACACTTCAATAAACTCTAGTAGTTCCCTATCACCTCCAAGATCAAACACCAGCCCCTATTTTTCTATTCATCTTACACCTTACTCCCTCTCTCCCATATATTCTTCATTCCAGTGCTAGTCTTCCCACAAGAAACTTCATATTCTGATTCTGGGCATTTTCATGGGCTTTCCCAGATTTTTGGTATTCTCTCCCACCTAATCTCTACCTCTCAGTTTCCCTGGATTCCTTCAGGTCTCAGGTAAAATCTCACCTTCTACAAAGAAGCCTTTCCTGATCCCTCTTAACAATAGTGATTTCTCTCTTAGTTTATCTCTAATTTATCTTGTATAGGTCTCATTTATATGTGGTTGTTTGTATGCCATCCTCTTCATTAGACCATGAGCTCCTTGAGAATAGGGACTTTTTTCCCTTTCTTTGTATCTCCAATAATTAACATAGTACTTGATTAGTTGAGGTGCTTAATAAATGTTTCTTGTCTGGCTTATATGAGGTAATACAAAATAAGAAAAGCAGAAATGGAATAAAAGTATACATGCTAACTACAACTGTCTAAAAGGTAAAATTCACATACACATCAAGAGGTAAGAGAGTAGTACTGACTACCATTATCTAAAAATAAAATTCACATACACATCAAAAGTAAGAGAACAGAAGGGGACCAAGAGGAAGTGATTCATAATATGCTTTGGATATTTCTTTTGTTGGCATTTCTTTTTAAAATGTAAACATTTGTAGATATCAACTTAATTGATTTTGTTGTTCAAAATTAAGTGGAAAGAATGTTATTTAATTTAAAAGAAAAATGAGATCAGTTTATTGAAGGAATATAATGGCAAGCTTACTGATAAGAATAATATTTCTTTTTTCTCTGTCTTTCTTGATACTGAATATTAACTTGTTAGCTTTATTTAAACTATAGCTAGGACTTGCTAGTTTCCATTGCTTGAAAAAAGCACAGCATCTGAGCAGAGCTTTCTGCTTACAGTAGTTCTTGTCTTTGATCCAAGCACTTGCAGACATTTATTAATCCTTACTTTGTCCCTCTCTTCCCTGTTGAGAATAGATTAATACAGTCTATAGCTATATAGCAAGGTAAAGTGAAAACTTCTTCAAAGCAAACAGTCATCTGAGATGAGGATAGGAGACGATTGTGCTCTGATTTCTCACTTATTATACTTCTAAGATACTCTGCTATTTTGTCATCAGTCATTAACTTTATTATGAAATACCTAGATATTGTGTCCTTTATATTCAGCAGAGGTGTCAAACATAGAGCCTGCAACCTTCTTAAAACATATTAAAATGTAACTTGGAAATATTTAACAAAATTAATAAAAATGCAGTAGAACATAGATTATGTTAATATATAGTTTCCTAAGTCATTATGTAAGCACACAGAAATCGTTATGTTGGATTTAATGCCCCTGATTTTGATCTGAATTTGGCACTACAGCCTCACATCAGATGAGAATAGTTGATTTTTTTTTTCAAAATGAAAATTCCCAGTTATCTATCCAGGAAGGATTGATTTTTCACACAAAGGAAAAAAAATCAATAATTGATCATGTCAATACCATGTCCTAAACTTCCCAAATACTCTAATAACCTTGACTTGCTGATTCTACCTTCATGTTTGTATATTCTCTCATTTCAGTCATGCCCGATTCTTTGTAATTCTATTTGGGGGTTTCTTGGCAAAGAAATTGGAATGATCTGCCATTTCGTTCTCTAGCTCATTTTACAGATGTGTAAACAGAGGCAAATGGGGTTAAATGATTTGCTTAGGTTTATACATCTAGGAAGTGTCTGATTTGAATTCACATCTTCCTAACTCCAGACCTATACCACCTAGCTATCTCTAGCACTGCAGTGATTCTCAAATACTTCTCCCTGCTTACATGGCCATCACACCTATCTTGGGGACTATTGTAAAAGCTTCTTTACTAAGTCTCTCTGCTCCTAGGGTCTCTCCTCTCCAAATTACCTTCCACAAAGTTACCAAAATAGTTTCTCTGACCTTGTTAAACCCTTTCTCAAAAACCTTCAATAGTTGCCCATTGGTCATAGGATAAAAAGTGAACTCCTGACTCTACTAAAGGCTTTCTACAAACTGGCTTCCAGTAATCTTTAAAATTTATTTCATAAAAATCCCCTTCATTACATATATATGTGTGTATATATATACATATATATGCATATACACATATAAATATAAACACACATGTGCATAAACATGTATGTTTCTATATGTGTACACATGTGTGTATATGCATGCATGTGTGTGTATTCCAGTCAAAATTATTTATGAACCAGATCTCAACTGGATACACCATCTCCCACCTCCATACATTTATAGAAGCCGGTGTTCCTTGTGCCTGGAATGTGCTTCCTCTTCATTTTGACTTAAAAGCTTTGTCTTCACTGGAAGCTTTCAAGGTAACTCTGCTTTATTTGAATTCCAGTGTTCTATTCACTGTGCCAACTAGATGCCTTATTCAAAAGTGTCCTTGAGGACATGAATTGTTTAATTTTTATTATTATTTCCACAATGGGTATTACAGTATCTTGCACACAGTAGGTGATTAAGAAGTGTTTAAATACTTATGAAATTAAATTGAAAACTATAATTTGCACAATTGATTTCCCATACAGAAAAGTAAACTTCAATAATGATTTTTGGTTAACTTTCCTCCTCATCACTAAAAAAAAAAGTATGTTAGAAAACCTGATCAAAGTATATGTATTTTAAAATATATATAATCCTTCTTTCCCCCAACAAGCCTCTAATTTTCTGAGGCAGGACCCTTTCATATTTGTAACATGTTAAAATTATTTGTCTACATGTCTGCATCCAGTGTGGAACTGAGTCAGGGAAAATAAGAATTTAAATTCTGTTTCTAACATTTAATAACTCTTCACATGAGGTCAAGTAATTAACCTTTTAGGAAATGTAAAGCAGTGCCACAATTCTTCACAGGATTATTATGCATCTCATATATCTAAATATGTATATGTAATATAACATATTATAAAGATATATATAATTATGTAAAAATCCCAAAGTGCTATACAACTTTTAGCTACTATTATGATTACTATTACTGCTATGGTTATTATTAACAGTATATTATATACAATAAATAATGTTAAGTAGTATGTATAATAATTGACTGCTAATAAGGATGATGATGACGATGATGATAGTTTCATGAGGTCTGAGGAGTTTTCTTCTAGACTACTAGATAACTATTGTGGAACTTTGAATATAATATTTACTAAATAAGCTGAAATTCATTTTTTATTTCCATGATCATTTTAAAAGCCAAGTATGAGAGAAAGCCAATTTAGAAAAAATAATATTTCTTATAATCATTAAATTTTTATTGCACCCTAAGGCTTGAAAAGTGATATGCATAACTGTTTTATTTGATCCTCAAAACAAACCTGGAAGGTAGGTGCTATTATTATCCCCATTTTACAGCTGAAAAAGCTGAAGCTGACAAAGGTAAATGACTTGCCCATATTCACAAAGCTAGTAAATATTTGAGGAAGGATTTCATTTTAGGTCTTCAGGACTCTTGAAATCTAGTACTCTTACCCACTGTGCCACCTTATAGCTTATTTGTACAATTTGTACAAATGTACAAAATGTAAAATTTGTGTCACTTAAGAGAAAAATTAGGAAAAAGTAAATCTGAGCCCTGGCAAAGATTGAAGATTGCTCCCTGATGCATTTGAAAATGTCTCCTGTATACGTATCACTGCACATTTCGAAACTTAACTATAATGCACTTTAAATCACAAGGTAAATATCATTAGATATTGGAAGAGTTTGGAATTTAAAAGTGTGTGTGTGCATTTCAAATAGGCAGTATGGTATGGTTTCAGGTCCTGCCTCTGTCACTTCTTAGCTTCCTGTTTGCCTTAGTTTCCTCATTTGTAAAATGAGCTGGAAAAGAAAATAGCAAACCACTTCAATATATTTATGAAGAATGGGGTTACAAAGAGTCAGACATAAGTGAAACAATTCAAAAACATGTTCTTAATCAATCATTAATAGTGATAATAATTTATTATAGCGATAATTATAGTAATAAAAATAATGGCTAGCATTTATATGGCACAATTGTGTCCTCTAGTTGCAGAGAAAATGCTATGTACAGTGATAGAGGGATTTCTTTCTCTGGGAGTTATATGTACCAACGAAATTACATGTCCAGGCCCTCTTCCTCTTTCCTCGACTGTAGGAAGATGGCAAAGGGGGCTTTTATAATGAGCCTCAAGTAAAAGCTACTAGATCTTTCTAATCTTGTGACAACTTCAGATACATTTTACAGTCTCTTCTACAAGTAAACAAACTATTAATTTTGCCTAGTACATCACATTCAAAGACCTAGTTGTATTAATGTCAAATATGTTAAATATTTGCTAAACACTTTATGGCACTCAGCTGGCAGCCATTATAATGTCTAAAATGACATTATCCCCTTATTGTCAGCAGACTAAATCTGGATGCTGCCCATCATACAGCTATTCTCATGAATATTATACTCAAAGTGATTATTAGCCATAAAACAAAATGATCCCTTTATGGAAAGTGTGGCTGCCAACTCCTGAGAGAGAAGTTCAGGCTACTTATAGAGAAATATATCATTTTTTTGAAAGAGAAAGCCAGAGGGATGCTTCTAAGTGAAAGCAAGGATTTTCAAGACATGAGATACAAGCATAAAATCATCTTGTTTTATTGTTAATGATTTTCTTGAACAATATTTCTAGGCACAGTATTACTGTGCTACTCCAGTATTAATTCTAATAATCAAGACTTATGAAGTTATGCAGTATATTAGGTAGAAAGTAAGCCTCAAAGCTAGGAAGATCCAAGTTAAAGCCCTCACCTCTGGCATATCCTTCTTGTGACACTGAACAATGGTACTTATCTTTCTCTCAGTTACCAAGAAAATTCTCTAAAATTCTCTCTGAATTATAGAGAAGATGATGACCCATATTTGTAGAGGAATTTTCCTCATCTGGGATTTCTCCACACCAAATGAAATCACAGGTTCCGTCTCTCTGTCCCTTCTCTCTTTCTGCCTCTCTTTCTCTTTGTGTGTGTGTGTGTGTGTGTGTGTGTGTGTGTGTGTGTGTGTGTGTATTTCTGCCTCTCTCTGTGTTTCTTGGCTCTTGGATTCTGTCTCTGTCTCTGTCTCTCTCTGTCTCCATCTATCTGAGTCTGTCTGTCTGTCTATCTATCTCAATATCTCAATAAGACCTATGATACAGTAATATGATTTCAGAAAGGTCAATTTGAAAAAAGATTGAAAAAACACTTATATTTATCTATATAACCTTACATTTTATATATCCATATAACTTTGTTATCTGTATACATATCTATGTTATATATACATATACATATACACACATATGTATATTTAATGGCTGGTATATGTATATATGTATATATATATATACTAAAAATACTATACATACATATATACTTACACAGTTATAGATATCTATAGTTCCATGTATATATATGAAAATATATATATAATATGTAAATGTATATATATATATATATACCATAGATTAGAGATAGACAGATAGATAGATAGATAGATAGATAGATAGATAGATAGATAGATAGATAGCAGTCTATAAGGAGCAGCCAAGTGGCACAGTGGATAAAATGCTGGGCCTGAAGTCAAGAAGAGTCATCTTCCTTATTTCAAATCTAGCTTCAGCCACTATCTGTGTGACTCTGGGCAAGTCACTTAACCCTGTTTACTTAAGTTTCCACATCTGTAAAATGAGATAGAGAAGTAAAGGGCAAACCATTTCAGTATCTGTTCCAAGAAAACCTTAAGTGGGGTCATGAAAAGTCTTACATGATTGAATAAAAACAAAAAAAGAAATGTATATATAAATTTGTAGATGAAAGGGGAGATAATGTTATATAATCTTCTAATGCTAAAGATTTGAAATAACATCCAAAGAAGTGAAATGACTTAACTCATACCACACAGCGGTAGGTAAAATCCAGGATTCAAAACTGAATTATTTCTCACCAAATTCAGTACTCTTTCTACTTTACTATACTTTTATATTTTTACTATTTTGTTAATAAACCTTATCTGAAATAAAAGAAGTGTCCACCAATTTTATTTTTGTGTAAGATTCTTGAAATAAAAAATTAAGCAGTGCTAACTAATCTTGTTTAAATGATTATCTACTTATAAAATCGTTTCTTCAGAGAAAGTAGAAATATAAACTTCAGCGCAGATCCTCTATCCTGTATTCCAAATTACTATAAAGATTAGTGAGGTTTTAATGCATTTAGATGGAGGCCTAAATGTTAAATACATGGCTCCTTTTTATGGAACACTGTCAAATGTAAGCTCCTTGAGGGCAAGGACTAATTTTCATCCTATTTTTCTATTTTCAGAACTAGCATTTTGCCTTGAGCAAAAAAGGCTCTTAATAAATGTTTGCATTACATTTTTAGATTCAAGTTTTTAAGATGCTAGTGAGGTCAGAAGGATAAAAAATATGACCATATATTCTCTCTCTCTCTCTCTCTCTCTCTCT
>JAJPUD010003967.1:113241-136420 GCA_023553655.1 Myrmecobius fasciatus
TTTTTTTTTTTTTTTTTTTTTTTTTTTGCTAAGGCAACTGGGGTTAACTGACTCGCCCAGGGGTCACACAGCTAGGAAGTGTTAAGTGTCTGAGACCAAATTTGAACTCAGGTCCTCCTGACTTCAGGAGTGGTGCTCTATCCACTGCGCAACTTAGCTGCCCCATGATAGCATGATATGTCTTTCCCTATACTTTAAAATTTTCACTGAGATCTTCTGAGAAAATATTAATTCTTTGCGGGTAGAATTATTTCAAATTTTGTCTTTGTATTTGAAGACCTGTTATGATTCTTGGCACATCATTAAATGCTTGTTGATTTTAATTTATTGGTAGATTTTTTTAAAAAAGTGAATGAATTACAATATATGAAATTAATTGGATGGGAGCAATATAATTCACTTAAGATTCAATTCAACAACTATTTATTAAGTGTTTATGATATTTAGTATAAGATAAATGGTAAAAAGATATAAATGAAATCAATTCTTATTGTAGACAAGCTTACCTACTATTGATAATAAGTTTTATCAATAATAACTGATATGGCTGTTTAGAAGGAAATATACTATAGTCCAATAAAGATTTTTATCTTTATAATTCTAATAATTTCTCTCTTCTAAAATCTTTAGAATATTGAGAGTAATTTACTTTTTTCCTATACTGTGTAACCATCAATAAAACTCTTCTATTCAATTTAACTCAATAGATATTTTTTGAGTCTATTATGTTCAAAGCTCTGTGGGTAGTCTTAAGATTCAAGAAACCCTATGGAATTTATTTTTGTGATGTAGACCAAGAATTAGAGGTTCTAGTCTCTTCTATTCACATATACTTCTTAATAATTA
The DNA here is from genome assembly GCA_023553655.1 of Myrmecobius fasciatus. Taxonomy (NCBI): domain Eukaryota; kingdom Metazoa; phylum Chordata; class Mammalia; order Dasyuromorphia; family Myrmecobiidae; genus Myrmecobius; species Myrmecobius fasciatus. The sequence continues at coordinate 114,088 of JAJPUD010003967.1, forward strand.
GTTATTCACTGAAGAACCAAGTAAACTTTTTAAGTTTCTACAATATACTTTTGTAGCAGTGGTGGTGGTAGTAGTAGTAATAGTCATAATTATAATCATAGTCATCGCAGTCATAGTCATAATTATAGTAGTAGCAAGTAGTAATAGTTGTTATTGTGATAATAGTAGTAGCAGTAACTGTAAACATAACACATTTATATAGAGTTTTCAGGTTGCAAAGTGCATATCTCATAATGATTCTTTGATTTAGGTAGTACAATTATTATTGTGCTCATTTTACAAGTGATAAAGACTAAGGCTCAGTCAGGGTAAATTCCATTCTCAGGATAATTTTGTCAGGGGATGAGAAAGAGGGAAATTGGACCTAAAATATCATATGTAAATCTATATATGACATTAATAGTTATCTATTCCAGTGATCTCTTTTTAGCAAAGGAGGAATCTGAGGTCAAGAGAATATAAATGACTTTCCTAGGTGCCTCAGATGGTATCAGTCAGGATTTGAACCCAGATCCTCAGATTCTTGACTCAATGTTCTTACCACTGCCTGGCTAGAAAACGTATCTCTGGCAATATTAATATCCAGATCTACTTGTCTTAAATATAGTCATTTTTCTACTATACCCTGCTACCCATAATGTGGAAGAAAATAGGGACCTGAAGGTGCTGGTTTGTCACCCTAAATATTGAAAATGTCACTCAGGGTTTGATTTGAATATTATCTATTAATAATGAGATCCATCAGAAATACTTCTAAGTTTAAAGGAAATTCTGAGTCAAAAGGCAACCAGAATCAAACCATGAATAAAGTTAGAAAACTGAGCCTTTTGTCTGCATTCTTCTTTTAGTTTCTGTCTTTGCACGATGGAGCAATCTGCAATTACTCAATTTATCTTCTTGGAGAAGTTGCCTGAGGAATTGAGAATTTAAGTGAATTGACCAGTCATAGAGCTAAGTCATGTGAGAGGCATGTCTTTTAGAACTTGGGGCCAGTAGAAACTGGAAACTGAATGGATGCCCTTCAATTGGAGAATGGCTGAATAAATTATGGTATATGAATGTTATGGAATATTATTGTTCTATAAGAAACGACCAGCAGGACAATTTCAGAGAGGCCTGGAGAAACTTGCATGAACTGATGCTGAGTGAAATGAGCAGAACCAGATCATTATACACGGCAACAACAATACTATATGATGATCAATTCTGATGGACATGGCTCTCTGCAACAATGAAATGTTTCAAACCACTTCCAATTGTTCACTGAAGAAAGCCATATACACCCAGAGAGGGGGATGTGAAATGTGGACCATAACATAACATTTTCATGCTCTCGATTGATGTTTGTTTGCATTGTGTTTCCTTTCTCTGATTTTTCTTTCTTGTAGGTACGATTTTTCTTGCACAACAATGATGTGTGGAAATATGTATACATATATTTGATTTGTCAAGTATTTTAACATAATTAACATGTAGTGGACTTCCTGCCATCTAGGGGAGGGGTAGGGACTGGAGGTAAAATTTGTAACAGAAAGCTTTGTAAAGATCAATGCTGAGGAACTACCCATACATATGTTATGCAAATAAAAAATAAAAATAAAAAATTAAAATAAAATAAAATTAAAAAATAAAATAAAATAAGAACTTGGGGCCAGGTCTGGATCCAATATATTATAATGCCTACCATTGATTAAATGCTGTTAACAAGTTCTCTGCTATGAAGCTATTTGAATACTCCCTAGACCAGAGTTAATTTTGTGGTTCAGTACTTTTGTTTGTTTCTGACTCTTTGTGAACCCATTTGGGGTTTTCTTGGCAAAGAATGGCTTGCTATTTTCTTCTCCAGATGATTTTACAGATGAGGAAACTGAGGCAAACAGGGTTAATTGACTTTCCTAGGATCACACAGCTTATAAGTGTCTGAGACTCTATCTATTAGATAGAGCCTAGCTGACCTCAATGATCATTGTTGCTTGTCTTTCATTTTTGAAGAAGACCCTGACATCAGGAAGATGATCCATGACATGCAAATGAATTCTATTCCAGTGAGAAAGGGCTGTACAAAGTCACCAGCCTCAATCTCTCCTTTGGAGCCTTCTACAAACAACCTCAGTGATCATACACTTTCATAAACTGTGACAATCTCAGGGCAGCATAATGCTGTCACATGAAACAAAGGGTATGCTAAGCACCTTATAACTCTACCATGAATAAAAGTGCTTTTCCATTCCCTGAAGAGATATTATTTTCCCTGATAGTGTTTTGAGTGAGAGCTTGCTACAGAGCTGAGACAGCCAATAGAACAGGATGCCATTTTCAGCTGCACTGCCCCAAAGCTGTAAGAAAGTAGGGACATGGCAAGCATGTTATTCTGCTCTGCAGCAACACATGTAATTTACACTTCCCAGCAAGACATTCAAGAGTGACATAGCCTGCCAGAATTTAGTCCTGGTAGTTATTAAATCCACAGTAAGTGTTTCACTTAGTAACTTTAAACCAATTTTCTCCTGTTTGATTCCAAAGATTCTATGGCCTGTGTAGACATGGGATAGAAAGAGCTATACTGTTTGAAGCTTTCCCTGTAAGATTCTGCCAGGATTCAGGGACATCACTCTCTTATCCCAACCTGACTGTATCCCATATATACCTCATATAATAAGAATTCATTTCACTTATCTTCAGGGGATGATGGAATAACCAATATGAAAATTAGTCTGGGAACATGAGTGTTCTAAAGGAAGAAAATAGGCAATTATTTCTGAAATGTTTATTCCTCCCCTCCCAGACTTTTCTCCCATGGGGTTCCGTGGCAACAGTAAATTAGTGTAATAATGTTCCCATTTTGTTTGCAGCTTTCTATCAATTCACTAGAGATGTGGAATGTTAATTTATCCCCTCAAACACTGAAGATAATTAAAAATGTGCAAGTAGTTTGACCTCCATTCATAACAGGCATAAAAGGCGATATTTCCCAGAAGGCTAAGGTATATAAAAATGTGTCTGGATGACCATTTAAAATCATGGTCACTCAGAAAGAAGAGATTTTGCTGCCAAAATTATGCTATCTGTGTATTTAGATCTTTAATATTTAACATTCAGGATTAAAGCACAATGAGTCATACATTTTCTATTGGTATCAAGACTATGATGGATAGTAAAGACCATCTTTTTCAATAAAGGTTGGCAAAATGAGATACAGTTATCTAAGATTTAATTCTAGCCCTGTTCTGCTTTTGAAGGAAGAAGATCAAAATTAATCAGGAATCTTTTTAGCAACAGTGCATTTTGAAAGTAGCGACTAAAACTTATAATATACCAAGTTATATAAAGCACACTTGGTTTGAAGGAATAGAGAATAAGCATGTGTGCTAATATGGATTGATCAAGAAAAGGCCATGCCAGACTAACTTCATTTTCTTTTTTGATGGAACTAATAGACTGAAAGGAAATGCTACAGACAACAGTGTTCCTGAATTTCAGCAAGGCATTTGACAAGGTCTGTTATGTTATCATCTTGGATGCAATAGAGTCTGAATCCTGAATGATATTGTTAGTTTTGAAGGAGAGTCCTAAATGTAAGAAAATGAAATTGAATAGAGAGAAATGTAAACTCCTATGCTTGAATCAATGAAGCAAATGCACATGCATAGAATGGATTACTGTGACTAGACATTTTGCTTGAAAAAACCTATCTGTGTATGATAGTAAACCCCTAGAATCTCTAGCCTGTGGGACACTAAAGCTTATGGATTCCTTGAGTTCAAAGATTCTGAGCTATACTAAATCTAAAGTCAATTGAATGTCCACACTAAACACAGTGGCAATACAGTGAGGCCCTAGAAGTAGAAGGCTAATAGATTTTCTAAGGAGAGGTATAGTGACTCAAGTTTTAAAAAAATATAGCAGATTAAGACTTCTATAATAATCTGCATTACTTTTTGGGTTAGTAACAAAGGAAAGAAAGGAGGAAGAGGAAAAAGAAGCAAGAAAGAGGAGGAAGAAGAGAAGAAAAAGGAGAAAGAAGGGAAGGGAAAAGAAGAAAGGAAGGGAGGGAGGAAAGAAGGGAGTGATGAAGGGAGTGATGAAGGGAAAAAGGAAGGAAGGAAAGGAAGGAGGGAGGTAAAGAAGGACAGATGGAAGGAAGGAGGGAGGAAAGAAAGAGGGAAGGAAAGAAGGAGGGAAGGAAAGAAGGAGGGATGGAGGAAAAAAGGGAGGAATGCAAGGCAAGGAGGGAAGGAAGGAGGAAAAGAGGAAAAGGAGAGAAAGAAAGGGACCAAAATAGGGTAAAAAGAGAAAATGTAGGGTTTTTATTAAAATGTCAATTCAATTATGAATTAATAGCATGTCAAGACAACCACAAAATTTGACATGACCTTAAGCATCACTAATAGAGGTGGTCTAGATGTGATATTCTGGCCAAATAAATCTGGAATATTCTGTTTCATTCTTGGAAGTATGGTTTTGGAAGATTTTTGACAAACTGAAGCATATCCAGAGTGGGACTCAATCTAAAGGAGATTTCCCTAACTTTTAAAGCTATTTTAAAATAGAATGAGCTTAAAAAGTTAAAGAAATCTTTCTTATATTGAGTTAAATCTTTTTCTTCTCATTTAGGCCAATAACCCTTAACTTTTCTGTCTTTCTTGGAACTCTTTGGCAATCTAGTGAGGCTTATAGAACCATTCTCTGAATAATGTTTTTAAATACATAAAATAAAATGTATACAATTACAAAGAAAACCAATTAAATCAATCTTTTTAAGCCAAGCTCACAGATCCCAAATTAAGGTTAGGAAACCCTACCCTACTTTGGTAATCTCATTAGCTCCCAAGAGTTTAATTAGCATTTCTCTGCAAATGAGTCAGAATATACATCCATTCTTAATCTCTTTCCTGAGCTTCACTTCCACATTACCAGTTGCCAGTTGGACATTTCAAAATGGCTATCCCAGAGACATCTTAAACTTAGTATGTTTAAAACTGAACTCCTGCAAACTCTCCCTCCTTCCAAATTTCCCTGTTTCTGACAAAGGCACAATCATCTTTCTAGATTTCCAGGTTTTCTAACCTTGGTATTTTCTAACCTCCATCTATGACACCATAGGTATCCACCTGAGTGCCAAATCTTTTCATTTCTATCTTCTCACATCAAATTTTTGCAGAAAACTGTTTCACTTTAAATCCCTTCTTTCTAATCACATAGGTACAAATTTAGTTCAAATATTCATTATCCTCATTAGCTAGATTATCAGAAGAGCTTCTAAAGTAATATATTGAATTCAGCATTGTTGTTATTCAATCATATTTGCCTCTTCATGACCCCATTTGGGTTTTCTTGGGAAAAATTCTAGAGTGATTGGCCATTTCCTTTTCCAGCTCATTTTGTAAATGAGGAAACTGAGGAAATAGTGATTTGCCTAAGGTCACACAGCTAGTAAGTGTGGCCAGATTTGAATTCACAAAGATGAGTCTTCCTCTTTCCAGCTTGACACTCTAACCACTGCACTGCATATAGCTGCCCCAGGGCATTTTTATACTCTCAAATAATTTCATATACTTACTTCAACATTTATTAAACATCTATTATGTGCCTGATAAGAAAGGAAGCATAATAAAGTGGATAGAACAGGTTTCATAACCAGGAAGACCAGGGTTCAAATCTTACTACTGACATGTGCTAACTGCATCACCCTGGGAAAGTCCTTAAACCTCTCAATGCTCTGGACAATTCTCTGAAATTATAAGTTGCAGGAAAAAAATAAGATGTTGCCCTACAATGGGAAGAGAATGTTTCCTCACCTGAGAGTTAATGAAATCACAGGTCTACTTCTTATCCCCTTGAAAAAGTAAATGACAAATCCTTCCAGTATCCTTGCCAAGAAAACTGGGCATGAGGTCATGAAAAATCTAACATGATTTAATAACCAACCAAAGAGCAACAGTACTTAGTCCAAACACTGGAAAATGTCATGGGTGCTAGTGACACAAAACCAAAAGCTTATATTCTACTAACATATCTTATTTAATTCACTAAATTATCACATTTCATCTAGATATAAGTTTTTCTAGATGCCAAAATTTATTTTTACAGACAAAACTTTGGAGAAAAGAAAAAGGAAAACTGCGGTTGATACCTCATATGTTATATAGGTAAACACATTACTCAGTCATACTTAGAACTAAGCATTAGTGGATGGCATTAGTTTTAAGGCTGCAGAAATTAGGCCTTTCCTCTTGGAGAATCAAACCATCATTCACTTTCTAATTGCTTAGTGACACTCCTCTTTCTCTTAACAAGGAAAACTGCTGCCAGGAACTTCAAACACAAGACCAACAAACAACAAAAATCCAGCCCTAATTTTATTTAATCATTAAGATTTTGGTCTCTTGAAGAAAAAGTCAATGTCAAATGTCTGATCAACTGAAACATGAATCTATCTCTTAGCACTGTGTCTGGCTTATGTTAAATATTTAATAAATGCTTGTTGACTTTGCTTGAAACCAGTAGGAAGCAGGCTCATAGGAGCTAGGTCTAGAAAGTACCACAGAAATCACCTAATCTAACCCTTTAGCTTAAGGATGAAAAAAATAAGTTTCAGAGTAGATATTTACTTGTCTAAAGTCAAATAGGTAATAAACCTCAGATGTAGAAAAAATAGAACATCTCTAAGGTCCTTTCCAAATCTTAAGTTCCTAAGGATATTGGATATTTCATGGGGGACCCAAAGAATATAAATTTTGTTCCTACATAAATATGCCACAATGGACTTTTTAAAATTCAACTTTAAAAAAAAATCATTTAATTGTTGAATTGGTCACATGGCCATGAAATTTGAAAATGAGAATCCTGGGTTATTGAGTAGGGATGGGAGGGAGGTTTGCAGGGCAAGGCTGGTGAAAAAAGATCTGTGACTTTATTGGTATAGGGAGTTCCCAATATAGAAATCTCTTCTCAAATTTTTCAGTGAATTGGTGTTTTTTTCATGTCTCTTTTGTAGGGCATTATATGCCTTTTCCATTTCTTCTTGCAATGATCTCATTTCATTTGCCCATTTTTCTTCTAACTCTTTTTTGAGATTCTTTAAACAATCTTCCAAGAAAGTCTTGTGAAATGGGGACCAGGTCATATTTCCCTTTGTGGCTTCCTCTGGAGTTGCTTTACCTTTATGAACCTCAGGATCTGAGGCCTATTCTTCTCTCTCTCCATAAAAGCTATGGTGAGAGTTCTTTTTTTGTTTTTTATTCATTTTTTTTTAAAAGCTTGAGGTCTGTTCAAAGCAAAGGAGCCACAGCTGCTTTAATTTGCCCTGGGGCAATTTGGCTGATTGACTTCTGGTGCTGGGCAATTGGGCTAAATCCGGGGTTCTCAGTTGTTTACAATTTACCTTTTACAAAAGGCAGATCTGCCAAAGCACCTGCTGGCAACCAGGGCAGAGTGGCCCAAGAAGCTCACAGAAACTTCCCAGGTATTTAGAAACTGCCAAGTGATGAGTCCCAGCCCGGCTTCCTGCCCTCACTCCTGAAGCTGCCGTTTGAGCTTGGCAAACTGACCCCCTGCCTGAACTGAAACAGACCTGTTCTGAAGCTCTTCCAAGGTAACTTCTTCTGGGAATATGTTGTACTCCAAATATTTGAGAGTGCTTTGGCTCCAGAACCAGTTTAGAGGCTTAAATCTGCTTTTGGTTTGAGAGAAGGTCAGAGGAGGTCATAGAAAGTCATGTCTACATTCCACTATCTTGGCTCCACCCCCAATCTCTTCTTAAATTTGGTTTGCAACTTGAAATTTTAAAGAGTCATGTGAGACATGTGACAGTGAAATGACTTGTCAATGGTCACAAAGCTAGTATGTGTCAAAATTTGGTCTGGAAAAACCTTTAGTTTTCCTTTGCTACCATAATTTTTTTCTTCTCTAACAAACTGCTTATTTCTCAGTCATGTCTTCTTTTCCCACCTAGTACGGCTTTACTACTGCCCTGTTCCTTTTCTGGAGCCTCACAGACATCATTCAGAGGAACAATCCATGTAGATACATGACTTGGCAACTGCTTCTGCAGATGCCACAACCATTATCTCTTCATTAACAGCAGTTACTGAAAATCCAGGAAAAAAAATTCTTTCTACCATTCTTTAGCACTGTCAAATGGCTCAGTATCAGAAATGGGCTTGATTTTAAAGTAAAAAAAAAAACAAAACATTAAAGAAGATATATTATTAGCACCTGCTGTTGTACCCTCAGATCCAGATAACTTCTATTGTTCTGTAGCTGAAACCTCCTAGATATACTGTCTCTCCCATTAGAATGTCATCTCCTTGCAAACAGGCAATGTCTTGCTTTTTTATTTGTATGCTCTTATCTTAGTGCTTTACTCATAGTGTCAATTAAAAGCACTCACTTTGGGTCAAGTACCATAGATATGGTATAATAAATGTTTTATAAATCATAACATGTTTAATAAATCCTTGTAAATTTAATAAATGCTTAAAATAAAGGTTAATAAAAAATAAAATGTTTAAAAATACTTTTTCATTCATTCATACCCCCAGGAGTCCTAGAATACTGTGGGTTCTCTTTCTGCCTTGGCTTGAAGACTATTGTGCCTAAGGTTCTCTGGAATCATCCCTGATTATATCCCTTCTCAGTTTAGTTTTGGAGATGTTAGACTCAGCTCCAGTTTTAGGGAGGTTAGTGGACTTATTTACTTTAGAATTATTAATCTGAGCTTCATTGTTGAGATTGACGGTCTTTCCTAGTTTGGAGGTATTGGCTCTGATTCCTGTGTGAGGGTTTCATTGGCTATTGCTCTAGTACACTTCTATTGCTTTTTGTTCCCTTGATATTAGACACATGATTTTCCCTTAAACACATCATATAAAAGGACATAGTACCTTCATTACTGCCTGGCTCATTTAATTCTACTACCAGTTTCCTTTCAGTGTCTATTATAGATTTTGACACAGAATAAGAATTTTAATCTAAACTTCTTTTACTATAAAGCTGCCCTTTCATATATATTATGCTATCCTACCTTTAGGATTAGTCATAAAGTAGCAAAGCAAGAAGAATCCAACAGGAGGCAGAAAAGCTCTTGAACTCAGAACAGTGGTAAACCTATATTAAGAAAGAAGGTGCATAAAAGGTGTTTGCTAAAACCTATTTTTTTTCTTCTAGCTGTGAAAAAGCAAAGGGAAGAACAGAAAACATATTTAGCAGATGTACCTTGACAAACCAGAGTCTACAGTCAAAGAAGAGGAAGGAGTTTAGAAATATAGGCCATAGAGAGTATAAGAAAAAAGGCCATAATCTATAGCTGGAAAGGGACCAGAGCGGCTATCCTATCCAAATCTTTCAAACTACAGATGAGGAAACTGAGACCCAGAGAACTTGAATCACTTATTCAATGTCATGCAGGTAGTAAGCATGAGACTAGCATCTTGCCATTGAACTGATTTGAATTGGACTATATGCTTTAATATGAGTTATTAAACTATTTTGGATAATGGAACTGACAGGAAATTTGATAGTCATATTCACTATCAACTGATAATATAATAACTCACATTTACATAGCACTTTAGAATTTCCAAAGTCCTTTCTTCACAATTCCCATGTCAAATAGAATAAAGTAAATATTATCTCCCTTTTGCAGATGAGGAAACAGAGGGTCAAGCATAGTTCCTGGAATGTCATATTCTAGATTCCATTGTGTTACAATTCTAGATCTCCCCTGATTTCAGTTTTAAACTCTTCTCCACTCCACCATAGTGCTTCTAGCATGGGCATTTCTCAACAAGAAACAAGTTTGAAAACTAAATGCTTTTTATATGGAGGAGCCGCATAATGCCAGAAGTAGAAGACAAATCTAATCAAAACTATACCTTCTTGCACCAGTAAGAGCTTCTACAGTCAATCAATAAACAAATACATAATGAATACTAGTCTTGTGTCAAGCACTTGAAATACAAAGACCCTCAAGGGATGTGTATTGTATCAAAGGGGATGACATCCCCAATAAGTGATTAGTCTTTCTTCCAGAGTGAGGGAGGATTAAACTCTCTCTCAAGATAGATTATTCAACTTTGAAATAGTTTTAATTGACAACCTAAATTTGTCTTTCTTCAATATCTGCCTATTGTACCTTGTTTCCATCTCTAAAGCCAAAAAAGTGTCTAAATTTTTCACATGAATATCCTTTAAAAGTATAAAGACAGTTATCATTTATACCCCTAAATCTCTTCTTTTCCTACCTAACCATGTTCAATAATTTCAGCCCATCTTCACATTACATGGGCTCAAATCCCATTTGCTTTCTTTGTTGCCCTTTCTTGATACTCTTTCTACTATACCTTCTGATTTCCAAGGATGAATCCCACTTTTTCCCATTTCACTGCAGAACTTTAGACTCCACTTTGGGACCTTCTGCTCTGAAAAGTTATTTTTCACTTTCATTTCTTGGAAACAGGCTTCCACATAGTTCTTGGACTATATCCATGCATACCTTCTTCACATTTCCAGTCCTCAGAATATGATGTCTCTCACTTCCATGGGAATGCATTCTTTTTGGAGAGATTGTCTTCTATTTGTATCCCCAGTTCATAGTAAAATGCCTGGTTCTTGGTCACTTAAGAAATACAGTTTCTCTGTCTCTTTCTCTGTCTCTCTATCCTTCCCCTTCCCTTCCTCCTTCCTCTCTGTCTCTCTCTGTCTCTGTCTTTGTCACTGTTTATCTGTCTCTTTCTCCCCTCCCCTCAATGTAATAACTAAATGTGGCACCCAGAAATGAACTAAAAAGCTCTAGATATGTTTTTATCACATTGAGTACATCAGGACCATCACCTTTTATTTCCTGGACACTGTCCCTTTCTTAATTCAGTATGATAACATTAACACAACCATACTTCTGTCTCATAATACACTTAGAATTCATTATTATCTGCAGGTCTCTTTTTCCCACAAACAATCCTTCAATCTTAAAAAGGGTAAATCCTCAGTTCATTTCTGTTTCTTTTTTTCATTTAATAACATATAAATCACTACAACTACTTCAGCGCCAGGAACTCTGTTAATATGCATATTGCATTTAATCTCAATAAGTGTTAATGAGATCAAATGGGGGAAAAATATAGCCAAAGATTATTTTGCTAGACAGATTCATCTTCTTTCCTGTAGCTCCCCAAGTATCATGTAAATTATTGCCAAATCTATATATTATAAAACTGGAAAGGGGGCAGGAAAAAAAGATGTATTTGAAGTTCTGAAACTTGGGTTAGTGCTCAGAACATTAAACAGAATGGGAAGGATTATTCCACACTAAGGTTATTTCCTAAAGATTACTATAAATTGTTTCTCTTAAATATCTTCAAAAATTAGTTAATATTTTATCTGTATCTAATCTTGTTATCCCAAGAAATGTTGGTTAGTTTATATCTCCTTTATTTAGAATGAGATCCTTGAGCTCAAGAATTGTTTCTTTAAAATATATATATTTATTTAAAGTTTTTTAATTTTCAAAAGATATACATGATAATTTTTCAACATTAACCTTTGGGGCATCTAGGTGGCACAGTGGATAAAGCACCAGCCCTGAAATCAGGAGGACCTGAGTTCAAATCTGATATCAAACACTTAACACTTCCTAGCAGTGTGACCCTGGGTAAGTCATTTAATTCTTATTGCCTCAGGGGAAAAAAATTAACCCTTAGAAAATCTTGTGTTACAATTTGCCACCCTCTCCCCTAGATAGCAAGTAATCCAATATATGCTAAATATGGTAAAAAAAATCTAATATTTGCAAATATATTTATACAATTATCAAATCAAAAAGAAAAAAATTAGAAAATAAAATGCAAGCAAACAATAAAAAGAGTGAAAATTCTATGCTGTGTTCCATACTCAGTTCCCACATCTTCTCTCAGAATGTAAATGGCTCTCTTTATCATAAGATCATTGAAATTATTCTGAATCATCTCATTGTTGAAAAGAGCCACATCCATTAGAACTGATCATAGTATAATCTTCTTGTTGCTGTGTACAACCATCTCCTGGTTCTACTCATTTCACTTAGTATCAGTTCGTGTAAGTCTCTCCAGTCCTCTCCAACATAATCCTGCTAGTCATTTCTTATAGAACAACAATATTCCCTAACATTCATATACCATAACTTATTCAGCCATTCTCCAACTGATGGGCATCCACTCAGTTTTCAGTTTCTTGCTACTACAAAAAGGGCTGCCACAAACATGTTGGGAACTGTCTCTTTTATTCTGTTTGTATTTTTGGTGTTTAGCACAGTGCTTGGCTCACTGTAAGTGCTTAATAAATTCTTTTTCATTTGTCCATTCAAAAGAAAGTGGAAAATATTGGTCCAAACATGTTTCAGATTGTTGAGGGTACTTGTCATCCACTCTCATGTCAAGGATTTTGATTTTTTTTTCCTCAGAGAATAAACTAAAAATAAGACAAATGTTGTGGACTGCAAATGGAATTTTGGATGTAGAGTTGATTCTAAAAAATTAAAAGAATCATGGTCTCCAAAATAAACCCAAGAGAAAAGCATCACTGGATACTAAAATTCATAGCAGGGCAAAATATGGAAAAGGAGGGAGGGGAGAGAAAAAGCATTTAATACATATCAGGCACTGTACAAAATGCTTTTTTATAAATTTTATCTCATTTTATCTTCACAACAATTGTATAAGATAGATGCTTTTGATATCTCCATTTCACATCTGAGGAAACAGAGGCAAAAGAAGCTAAATAATTTTCCTAGCCATACAGCTACTAAGTGCCTGAGATTTGTACTGAATTCAGGTCTTCCTGATTCCAGGCTCAGGGCCTCTATATGCTACAAAATGTAAAAGAACCACTGACCCAGGTGATTGCTAAACTATATGTGTGTGTGTGTGTGTGTGTGTGTGTGTATGTGTGTATGCATACATACACATACACACCCATATATATATAATACATATACACATACATAAAATATGTATACATATACAAATCTATACTTATTTGCACACATGCATACACATATATACATACATGAAGGAATCAATCATCCATGATTCCAGATAGAAAACTAATTTTAAAAGCATCTTCCTCAATAACCTTGTCTTTCTTTTTTTTTTTTCTTTTTTTGATTTAACAATCTAGCAGGATGCTGTGGTGAAAAGATGAGTAGAATTGAACTTGGAAAACAAGTACTTTGTTTTGTTTTTATTTGTTTGTTTGTAAATTATAATCTCCTGGATAACAGGGACTGTCTTTTTATACCCCCAGCACTTAGCACAGTGCTCAGTAAACGGTAGGTGCTTAATAAACATATACTGACTGATTTACTGGCTTATATTTAAGTTCCAACTCAGTCATTTCATAGTTATAAAACCTTGGGCAAATCATTTAATACTATTGAGAGAATTAGAATAGCCAATGGTCATGGGAATTGAATGAAGAAAACTGATTCCATCTTGTGATTCAATTCTGGAGCTAGCTCAGTTCCCTTTCTACTCAATTGTGAATCTAGTTCAATTTCTGTCTTCAAGAAAACTACTTAATTGTGGGCAAACCTTATTGGATTGTTTAAACTTACCTCTGAATGGATAGGAAACTGGACCACCTCTACTTGTTGCTTAGATTCTTAAATAAAGTTGCTATTTAAAGTGACCTTAAGTTATGACCTAAATTATGCTGAAAAAAAACCCAGTTAGATTGGAAGATTGATGCAAGGAGTTTCCTCACACTTATATATCTCAAGAAACTCATGTATCTTATCTGAAAACTGTGCCTATACCAGTTAATCAGTTATTATTTCCATATTCCTTTGATTGAATAGACACTTGGAGAGAGTGAGACATCTCTTTTTCTGATTTCAAACCTGTTCACTCTCTCCCTTTCAATTTAGAAATTCCCTGATCTTTCCTCCAATTAAAAATCAGAGCCAAGATAGCAGAGTGAAGTCAGGAAGCTGCTCCAGCTCTCCCAATTTCCCTTGAAAACCACATGAAATCAAGCCTCTAAACAGATTCTGAGAGAATGAAACTATTCTCCAGTTCAAGATAGACTGAAAAAACTTCAACAAAAGTCGATCTCATTGGGGTGATAAGGGTCTTCAGCCCAAGTCAGATAGACTCTGTGAAAGCTAGTGAGAGGGTCTTAATCAGCAATTAAGACTCTCAGTTCTGGACCTGGAATTATCATATTCCAGAAGGCAAAGGACACGGAATTACAATCAAGAATTAACTACCCACAAACACTCAGCATCATCTTTCTGGGGTAGGGGCAGAGAAAGAGATAGCGTTTAAATGAAATAAGAGACTTTCTATCATTTCTATTGGAAAAAAAAAAACAGAACTAAACAGAAAATTTAATCTACAAATGCAGAAAGTAAGAGAACCATAAAAAAGTAAACAGGGGAAAATATATATTTAAAGGTTAAACTGTTTACATCCCAAGATAGGAAAACAATATCTCTAACTCTTGAACTGTATCTGTCACTGGAACACCAGAGGGGAGCATCACATGGACTAAGGTTATGGTTGTAAATGGTCCCTAATGTGATGACATTAAAGAAAAAGACATTAAGTGGTGGGGAAAGATCTGTACTGGAACAAGAGAAAAGGAGAGATATAATGGGACAATTAGTTCACATGAAAATGTGTAAAAGATCTGTCATAATGGGGGTGGGGAGGGGGAAGAAAGAAGAGGGATGACCATTGTCTGAAGCTTAAACTTATCAGTTTTGACTTTAACAGGAAATAATTTAATCATTCAGCTGGGTATAGAAATTTTTCTAACCCTATAAAGAAGTAGGAGAAGAAAGAGAAAAAGAAAAGGGCGGGACAGGATAGAAAGAAAGGCAGAAACACTACTGGAAAAGGTAAGAGAAGGGGGAAGGATTGATAGAAGATAAAGTAGTGGATGAAGTAGGTTAAAGAAGCACTAGTAAGAGAGGGGGGAGGGGTGATAGGAGATAAGGTAGTGGGTGGGGTGGGTAGAACAAAAAACAAGTAACTAAGGACAGTGGAAAGAGAGAACCACATATATATATATATATATAATATATATATATATATATGTATATATATATATATATTATATATATATATATACAGGAGAAAAAAACAGAATAAAGGGAAATACAGAGCTGGTAATTATAACTGTTAATGTGAATGGGATAAACTGTGCCATAAAACAGAAGCAAATAGAGTGGATTAAAACATAGAAACCTACAATATGCTGTTTACAAGACACACATCTGACACAGAGAGACACATACAGAGTAAAGGTAAAAGGCTGGAACAGAATTTATTATGCTTCAGTTAAAGTGAATAAAGAAAAAAAAGTAGAGGTGGCAATTTTGATTTCAGATAAAGCAAAAATAAAAATAGATCTTATTAAAAGAGATAAGGAGGCAAAGTACATATTGATAAAGGTTATAGTAAATAATGAAGTAATAATGATACTAAATATGTATGTACCAAGTGATAGAGTAGGCAAATTCCTAGAGATTTTATGTCATTTACAGGAAGAAATAGATAACAAAACTATTGTACCTTCCCCTCTCAGAATCAGACAAATCTTACCACAAAATAAATAAGAAATTAGGAAGCTTAATAGTATCCTAGAGAATCTAGATATGATAAGCCTCTGGAGAAAATTGAATAGGAAAGAAAGGAATATGCCTTTTTCTTAGACATACATGGCACCTACATAAAAATTGACCATGTGTTAGGGCACAAAAAGCTTACAATCAAATGCAAAAAGGCAGAAATAGTAAATTCTTCCTTTTCAGACCAAAATGATATAAAAATCATATTCAATAAAGGGACAGGGAAAGATAGAATATTTAATTTCCACTTGGTTTTTAGTCTAATTCTAAAGAATGAGCAACTCAAACAATAAATTGCAGAAACAATTCATAATTTCATCCAAGAAAATGACAACAATAAGACAAAAATATAGAAGTAGAAAAAATAATAACAAAATTCATCTGGAAGAACAAAATGTCAAGAATATCAAGGGAACTAATGAAAAATAATACAAAGGATGGTAACTTAGCAGTATAAACCTGAAATTATATTATAAAGCAGCAGTAATCAAAACCATTTGGTATTGGTTAAGAAATAGAGTGGTAGATCAGTGGAATAGATTAGATACACATGGCACAATAATCAAGGTGTACAGTAATATAATATTTGATAACCTCCCCCACACACACACTCCATCTTCTTGAATAAGAATTCACTATTTGACAAAAATTGCTGGGAAAACTGGAAAATAATATATCAGAAACTTGGCACAGATGAACATCTCACACCCTATACCAAAATAAGGTCAAAATGGAAACATAATTTAGGCATAAAGGATGATCCCATAAACAAATCCAGGGAACAAGGGATAATTTACCTATCAGATCTTTGGAGAAGAGAGGAATTTATGATCAAAGAAGAACTAGAGAACATTATAAAAAACAAAATGGACAAATTTGATTACATTAAATTAAAAAGGTTTGCACAAACAAAACCAACAGAAATAAGTTTAAAAGGGAAGTACAAAGCTAGGAAAAAATCTTTACAGCCAGCATTTCTGATAAAGGTCTCATTTCTAATATATGTAAAGAACTGTGTTAAATATATAGGAATACAAGTCATTCCCCAATTGATAAATAATCAAAGCATATGAGCAGGCAATTTTCAGATGACAAAATTAAAACTATTTATAGTTATATGAAAAAATGCTACAAATCATTATTGATTAGAGAAATGCAAATTAAAACAATTCTGAGGTACCACCTCATGCTTTTCAGATTGGTTAAAATCAGAGGAAATGATAATGGATAAATGTTGGAGGGAATATTGGAAAACTGGGGCATTAATGCATTGTTGGTAGAGTTGTGAAATGATCCAACCATTCTGTAGAGCAATGTGCCCAAAGGGCTATAAAACTGCGCATACCCTTTGACCCAGCAGTACTATTAATATTATTGGGTCTATATTACAAGGAAATCATAAAAGAGGAAAAAGGACCCATATGTGCAAAAAATATTAGTAGCTTTTTGTGATAGCAAAGAATCGGATAAGGAGTGTATGTCCATCAACTGGGGATTGGCTGGATAAGTTGTGGTACATGAAGGTAATAGAATATTATTGTTCTATAAAAAATGATGAACAAACTGATTTTTGAAAGTACTGGAAAGATTTACATGAACGGATATTGTATGAAACAAGCAGAACCAAGAATACATTGTATACAGTAGCAGCAAGAATGTGCAGTGATCAACTATGAAAGTTTTGGTTCTCAGTAGTTCAGTGATTCAAGGCAGCCCCAATAGACTTTGGACAGAAAATGCCATCTGCATCAAGAAAAAGATCTAAGGAGACTGAATGTAAATCAACACATTATGTTTGCTTCTTTTTTCTGTTTTTTTTTTTAATTTCTCCCATGATTTTTCCCTTTTGCTGATTTTTTCTCCCAACACTTATAAAGCAATGTGTATTAAAAATAAACTTACTTCAACAAAAATTCAGATTATCTATTTTTAAAATTCTGCTGTTATCTTTTAATCAATTGATCTTATTGTTGAGGTTCAAATAGAAACCCCAAAAGGTTAGAATTGCAGATAAGTGTCATGAGGTGTCTCAAAAGAATTTACAGGCTTGAACTCATCTCCAAATCAAGGGGCAAAGTTTATTGTAATTGTAATGCCAACTGAAACATGCTAAGTTCCAAAAGTTTTTAGCAAAGAACCAGGAGCAAGACAACAAATTTTTAGGAAAAGACAGAAAGATCTGGTTCTTCATATTATTGAAATGCTAATTTTATGGCCCAGAGATAGGGTATGCATCTCACCATTTGTCACAGAAATCCTGTTATCACTGATCAGCATATTGTTATATGGCAGTCAAAAAAAGTTTCTAGGAGTATTCTATAGTATTCCTAAAGCCAGAAGACTTTAGGATCATTAACAAACAGATTGTTAGAACAATAGCACTCCTAAAGTCTGGGATCCTCAGGATTACTGTTGTATTTCTCCTAGAAGTTACACCCCCATCATTATTTGATGAATTGTTTTTAAAATATATTTATCTCCATTTAGAAGCTTTTCTTTTTCTTCCATGTTATTTTTGAGAGTACATAACTAGACCTGAGGAATGGGGGTGAATCTAGTTTGGTCTCAAAGGAAGATCATAATTCAATTTCTACAAAAATTTCTCTGTCCACCCAGTAAATTGCAGGCTCTTTAGAGGCAAAGTCAACAACCTAGTCCACATATCTTAATTAACTTTCTCTCACTAAAAGGATCAGGTGCTAAATCTTTCCCTCACTAAAAGGATCAGGTGCTAAATGATAACTGTGAGGTACAAAACTGCTAATCTGAATTTCTGGCTCCTTAAGTCATTCACTCTCCATGGAGTCTGAAAATAAATGAAACTCAGAATTTAAGGTTGACTAGCAAGGGGACAACTTGTTTAATATTGTACCTTCCTTTCTTCACCAAGGACTGCACTAACTAACCCACTGTTTTGTGACTTTTAAGTCCTGAGACTCAATAGTTCTCTATTTCCAGAGAGCTATAGACATGCTCATGTTATAGTCAAATACCTGCATCATTCCAACAGGATTAGATAATGACTTAAGATTGTTTCTCATTTCTTTCTCATATTCTATTAAATTGACATGAGATACTAAAGTCACAAATATTATGGGAATATCTAATCAAATCAGGATGCTTTAAAGATAACATTTTCACATTAGAATGCTATTAAGCTTCTGTTATTTTTATTATTTAAATGATGGCAAAGACCCAAAGACTCCAAAATATTTTGATCAGATCTGGTTTGAATTCATCTGTTTGTTTATCGTAATGCACTGAAGAAAATGGAATCATAGCTTCCAACTTCTGACTTTTCTGCCAGCTTCACTTCCTGTTTCATCAATGTTAAAGGTTTTGTTTTGTTTTTCTTTTTGTCAAGGTTCCATGCTTGTTCCTCTTCTCTTTCTATCTACTCACTTCTTTGTAAAGTTCCTTCATTTCTACTGCTTCAATTAGCAGCTACATCAGTAATGACTCGATTGCTAAGCCTGAATTCCCAACTACTTATGGTGTATCTTCCCCCAACTAAACCACCAGCACCTCAAATACAACATGAAGAAAACTAAATTTATTATCCTCACTCTCACTTCTCCAATTACTTTTCTCTTTAATTTCCTATTTTCTGTCAGTACTTATGTTATTTTTATTTTTGAGTCTTTTTCTTCAGTCTTCAATGCTAGCACTCATCTAGTTTCCCATATTCAAAACTTCGAAAATTATTTGTGGTCCTTCTCTCTAACCTTATTATATATATATATATATATTCATTTTTCTTCTTTTATCTTATATGTTTACCTACATATTATGCACATACACACATATATCTATATTCAGGGATTTGCTAGAGCTGACTCATACCAACTTGGCACAATGGATTATTAAATTTTCAGTGTGATGATTTATAACTTCCAAATTAACAAACATGACAAATAAATTATTGATTTATTACTTTGTCAATTCCCAGATCTAAGAAAGTGGTGGATAAAAAGTTAAAAATGGACATAAAAATATACAGAGAGATAGTTGTTAACATTTACTAGCACATTCTTGCATATATTTGTGTGTGTCTGAGTATGTACATACATACATATACATAAATATATACATGCATATTTACATATATAACAATTTTTTATATTTTTATTTTTTCCTATTTTTTTTCCTTTTATCAATATAGGATTCTTTCCTTACCATTTTAAATAGTTATATAGTATAGTTGCAAATCACAAAATACCTCAAACTATGAAACTCAAAGTTGAGGATTCTCCAATAATTATGGTACTTGTAAATTGGCATCAGCATATAAACAATAAATTGTATGTAAGAAGTAGCATAAAAAATAATCACTAATTAAATTTAGGTTTACAAAAGGAAGTAAATCAATCATATAGGGAATGCAAGGGTAAGAGATGGATACTCCACATGTTGCTTTGGCACCTTTAACATGTGAAGAGATTTAAAATATGATTCAGAACATAATGAGTAGCCAATCTTCAACAGGCTTGGATAACACTCATATAGAATGAAAAAAACATAGACCCCATTAAATTTTTTTAAAAAAATAATTTACCAAGCTAATTAACCAAAGAGATATTCATGTCTCTTATTACATATTATTACCTATTGCCAAATTTAGCAGTACACATAGAAATACTGAATGAAAAATGCCTAGATAGAAAGTAGTGTATAAACCCCCAATTCCTGCTAATTCTTTTTATATACTATCTCTTTACTCATTTACTATACTATATTCCAACTACTATCACCCTACTACAGACCTTCATTTATTATACTAGAAATTATATACCTGTAATAACATTTTCCAAATGTTTTCATGTGTTTAAACAGATATGATATATGTGCATCATACATATAAAACACTATGAGATTGGTGATTTTCAATGAATGAACTTGTCTCCTAAGTAGATTTCTTGGTCATTTTACCAATTCACAACTAAATGCAACTTTGATGACCTAGAAATGGATTTTTGTAAAGGCTAGGGTTTGCCTAGCAACATACAATTTAAATTAGGGTAGAGTGCCAACCCAATGACTTTATGTTAGGAATTTTCCTATCTGAGGGGCTCTGTGCTGTAAAATTATATAACTAAAGTTTAGTCTAATATAAATTCCATTAAACAGCAGGCATGGGAATTTGAGGAACATTATATTTCCTCTAGGATAAATAACAAGCTGGACAATTGGATGGTGTGATAGTCTTCAAAAAATTCAAATCTAATTCCAGATGCTAACTAGTTATATAATTCTAAGTCACTTAATACTGTTTATCTCAGTTCCTTATATCTGTAATATGAGCTGGAGAAGGAAATGACTAATGGTTCCATTGTCTTTGACAAGAAAACCCCAAATGGGGTCATGAAGAGTCAAACATGACTAAACAATTCAACAGTGGTTAGAGCACCAGCCCTGAAGTCAGGAGGACCTGAGTTCAAATCTGGTCTCAGACACTTCCTAGCTGTGTGACCCTGGGCAAGTCACTTAACCCCAATTGCCCCAGAAAAAAGCAAAAAAACAAAAAATGGAAAAAAACAATTCAACAACAACAACAAAGTGAGATAATTGTTATAAAGATGTGATTGACTACATCTCCAGAGAGAAAGGAGATCAGGAATAAAAACAAAGACCACACCCTAAACCAACTATCTGGATAGGAAAGACTTGGAAAGGATTCAACTCTGTTCCTCTGGATCAGGGAAGAAAAAGGATCAGGTAACTGGTCAAATCTATACTTTCCAATGATTACTTACTTGCAAGTGATTATTCAATAATATATTGTAATTGGCAAAAGAAAATGGTCAACTATTTTCATGGGTATCTTACAGGGTAAACCAGTAAACTATAGGGAAAGTAAGAGCCTGAAGGGCTATTCTTTCATTTTGGAATACAGAGATGCTAACTAGGGTCAATTGGAATGCCAGTAAAAAATCTATATACAGAAAGTGATGTGGTAGAAACTTGACTATCATTGGAGTAATTTTTTCTCTGCATTTTTCTACTCTGTGTCCTTGGACAAATAACTTACCCTCTCTGCATCTAATATTCCTTATCTATAAAAAGAAGCCATAATATATATTTTTGTGGAAATTAAAATAATATATGTGAAAAATGTTTTATGAGATATTGTTTATAACTATAAAAAAGACTACAATAAAAAGGTCCTAGTACTTTTGTTGATTAGAAGAAGGTAGAGATACAAACTATTATTGGAGTATAGATTATTCAGAAAAACTCCAGGATGGGTGCTTACTTAAGCTTAAGCTTACTTAAGCAGTATAAAATCACTACAGTATACATTTTTAAAATGTATTTCATATGTATTATAAATTTGAACAACTTTACAGAAAAATCCCTGCTCTGTTACTTGGTCACTCTACAACTTGGGTAAAATCATTTACCTTCTTTGGGGCATACTTTATGTAACAATAACATATAAAATCACAGCTTAAAAATGGAAAGGATCTTAGAGGTCTATAAACTTATGGTATTATTCCTAATGCACATATATGATTTGTCCCATTATAAACGGGGACTATCTCAGTGAATTTGACTTGAATTTCTGAGAAAATTCTAGATTAAAATATTAAAGAGATGATTGGTGAAAAATTTTTAAATAGCAATAACAAAGAACCTTTACAGCTTCAAGAATAATGGCTTTTGGGGGCAGCTAGGTGGCGCAGTGGATAGAGCA
This sequence comes from Myrmecobius fasciatus, assembly GCA_023553655.1. Taxonomy (NCBI): domain Eukaryota; kingdom Metazoa; phylum Chordata; class Mammalia; order Dasyuromorphia; family Myrmecobiidae; genus Myrmecobius; species Myrmecobius fasciatus. The sequence continues at coordinate 136,389 of JAJPUD010003967.1, forward strand.
CCAGCCCTGAAGTCAGGAGGACCTGAGTTCAA
>JAJPUD010003967.1:136520-162013 GCA_023553655.1 Myrmecobius fasciatus
TTTTGTGATTCCCTCTTCAATTCTACCCCTCAAAATTACCTTCTTTAATGTACCTACTAAATCTGTAGTATTGTCTTTAGTTCCAGATGCCAAATTTTAAGGGCATTGAAAAACAAAAGAGCTTTCAGAAGAAGACAACCTGTAAGATGTTCCTGTAATGTGGAGATTTTTTGGAGGAATTAGGATTGTTTCATCAATATTAAAAAGAAGACTCAGGGAAGAAATCATGGTATCTCCAAGTATATGAAGAGTTGTTATGGAGAAGGAGAATGAATTGGGATGGGGGAATAAAAACAAAACTATCCCCAAATAAGAACTGTCTAAAAGTGAAATGGGCTAAAAAAAAGTGATAGATTCAGTTTTCTGGAGACCTTTGATGAGAAAGGCTGCATGACCCTGTGTCAAATGTTACAGCCTTTGGATATGGGTTGGAATACATGGTTAACATCTTTTCCAATTCTAGATTTTAAAATTTTTATTTATTATGTAAATAAATATATATATTCACATTTCTGAGTTTGAATATAGCACAATGAACTATATAGATTCTATATAAGAGATTTAGGAGAAGATATGGCAATAATCTCCCAAGATGACAAGGTATAGAAGGATTATTCATTCCATTGGGGAAGGAACTATTCAATGATATTATAGCTGTATTGAAATATGAAAGCATAACAATAACACATTGTTCATACTTGTCATTTTGAATAGCTATATAATATTTCCATCACACTAATAACATAATTTGCTTACTTAGTCTCCTATTGTTGGGTATTTAGATGGTTTCTTTTTTTTTCTTTTGCTATTTAAGTAAGGTTGATAAGAACATCTTTATACAAATTACTCCCCCCTTTTCCCTTTGAGATATATTTTCTCAAGAGTAGAATTACCAGGTCAAATTGCAAGAGAATTTTTATAGCTCCTTTTAGGTCCTGACAAATACTGCAGCACATCTAAAGAAATACAAAGTGGAAAATGTCTGGCTTAGTACATGTGCAACAGGAAAAAAAAATAAGACTGACAGCCCAAATTGACCATGAGCAGGAAAAAGTGAATTATAAATGAAAAAGCCCCTTTGACACGGGTATTTATTAATTAGAGAAAGTAAACTCCTTCCCAATAGGGATTGTTTCATTCAATGGACATTTCCCTAGTGTCTAGCAGTGTTTAACACATAGAAGACAACTATTAAATGCTTGTTGATTGAATAATCCTCAATTTAAAGATGACCTGCCACCATTTTGGTCAATAGTGTAGCTGCATGTTTATTCTGACATTTCACACTTTTAGAGGAATTACAAAAATGTGACAGAAGAGCAACAAAAATGATTTAACAAAACCTACTGAAAAAAGTTTAAACAAGATGATACATTTTTTTCCTAAGACTAAAATGACCGCTGTCACTTTATTAGAGTGTGATGAAGAATTCTAAATAAAGTGCTACTAAGTCATTTTCTAGTCTGAAAGAGGTTCAAACTCAAATCAGCCTTAGGTTGAAAGGTCAAAGTCTACATGAAGGCTTTTCAAAACAATGAGTCTGATACTAAAAGATGGTGTGAGGTTTTTTACTCAAGATATCTTTAAAAATAAGAGAAAGGTAGATATTTGGGGCTGCTCAAAGGCAAGTAGTGTAAGCTAAATGTTGTTAAGCTAAAATGATTACTTAGGCTCCTTTCCTATTCAAAGATTCTATAATAAAATAATTTTTCTAGGGCTAAGGGTGTCAGAGTCTCTCTCTCTCTCTCTCTCTCTCTCTCTTTCTCTTTCTCTTTCTCTTTCTCTTTCTCTCTCTCTCTCCTTCCGTCTCTCCCTCTCCCTCTCCCTCTTCTTCTCTCTCCCTCCCTCCCTCCCTCCTCCCCTCTCTCTCTGTGTCTCTAACACACACACACACACACACACACTCACATACACATGCCTGATTTTGAAAAAAGTGTAGGTGTTCATGGCTTACTTAGCTATGTCTAAATTAAGCTAGAACCACCCACAATCCCTTGACTTGCCAAAAGACTAGAAAATGAAGCTATCTTTGAAATGAAAGATGCAGAATGCAAGTCAAAAGTTAAAGGGCAACCACAAGGCAATTATAGGAAAGAACAGGAATACTGAATATGATGGGGAAATAGACAGAATAGCATGTAAAAGCATAATGTGTAGATCTCAAGATCTCATAGCTCTCAGAAATTGTTAGGGAATTTTATGCATAATAGCACATGGGTTACTTCTGCTATGATTTAAGGGGAATAGAGCTTATAAGTGTGGGACAAGATCACCAAAATTATGCCAAAACAGTTTCATCTTAGTAATTTGTAAAATATTCAGCTGAGTTCTTTCTTGAAATCTTCATATGAAAATGTAATAGTGAGAGACAAATTCATGCATCTATATAAACATAAAAGTAAAATTTTAAATATGAATATATGCACATATGTATGAAATTTATACATAAATATTATACATATGTATATATATACACACTTCATCTTTTACAGAATTACTAAATAAATATGTATACTTGACTCAGAGTATTTAGTTTTCTTATAAAAATGAGCTGATAAAAACAAGGGAAAAAAGAAAAGGAAAAAAGGGAAGAGACTAGTAATATTTACTTAATAAAAATGAATGTCATCGACACATTTCATGTGTGGACATGTTTATATATATAATCAAATGGAGAGCTACCTACTTTTAATAAGCTAGTTGTTCATTCATTCTGCCATTCAAGACAAAAAAGATTCAGAGAAGTGAAGGAAAGGGAAATAATAGAAGAGGATTATAGAAAATATAAAGGACTCACCTGAACTCTTCAAACTTGTTTCAGAATTCTGTTGTCTTAAGCAAATAAGATCATATAAAAAGATCAAGAAAAGTTCTTACCTGCCATTCTCTCTGCAAATCTGCAAGATCTTAGGTCACTGTCAGATTTGTAGGATCTGATGTACCAATGAGTGTGAATTCTCTTTCATTAGAGTGTCCTTACAAACAATCATCTCTATCCCCAAGTACAGCATTGTTTTCTTTTAAATGATATTACCAGGTAACCTGAGTTGTTCATTCTACTGAAGTGACTGCTGATTCTGTTACCCTTCCATGACACTTAACAAAACTCTGATTTTAACCAGAGGTGTCAAACTTGATGCCCACAGGCACCATGCATCCTGCAAAACACTCTAGTATAGCCCAGACCAGATTAAAATATAATTGGTGAATATTTAACAAAATTTAAAAATACAATACAACATAGATACTGTCAATTTGAGTTTTTCTAAGTCAATATGAAGCCTGCAGGAAATATTTCTATTTGAGTTTGACACTTTCTGCTTAAATAATATTCACCTTATTCATTTTTATCATTTACATCAATTCCTGATGATTCAAGTGCAGCACTGAGTCCTTTTCAACCAAAGACATCATTTTATTCCTTCATTTATATGTGTGATTGGGTTGAAGATTTAAGAGGAATTTAGTATCAGTGTTTGAGAATATTATAAGTGAATGAGGAGATAAGCTGAGAGAAGGGGATAAATGCAAAGACCAAAGGAAAAAAAAAACACCAGAGAATAATCATTTTTTTTCTCCTTGTTAATAGGAAAGTATCAGAATGAAGTTTAGATAAAGTCATAGATTTTTAAAATCATCAACAAGAATTTAGGGAAACAAGAAGTAAGAAGATATTCCCCACAACTCAAGGTTCATTGTCCTATATCATAGCCAATATCTTCCTCTCTCTAATTGAAAAGTAATTTTTTCTTTTGTGTTTTTTCTATCACAGTGAGCCTTAGAAATAACTCATTGCCAATGCTAAACAATACTTAATGAAAGATAAGTGGGTTAAAAGAATGCTGATATCATTCACTATAAGCCAGTAAACTTTCAAGGAAGATAATGGGTCAGAAAAATATGCAAGAGAGCTGTTGGAAAATGTATTTAATGTATAATGCTGCCCTAAGTCAATATATTCCCTCAATGAGATATGTTCCCTCAGGAGAAAATGGAAACATAATTCAAAATTTTTACAAATAGAGCTTAAGAACTCTTGATATGGGTACAGGAATCAAGACAGAGTAAAGGAAGTAGTACCACCTAGGGAGCAAATCAGTCCAAAAATCTTTCTATATCTTTCACCATGACTATAGAAAAACAGGATCATGTGATCAAACACACCCTCTACTAAATCTACTATATCATCAAACTTTATATTAGTCCACTTAGGAAGTTTTTATGAATTGAGACTGACAAAGTCAAAGGGATATTCAAGAAACTACTTGCTCTCCTCTTCAAGCTTTCTGCTGACTGGCCCTGCAAAATATTAGATCAAAGTACAAAAAATATTCTCATCATTTTATCCACCTATTGTCAAGGTGCCTATCTCCAGGCCTGCATATTTAGTTCTGGGAGCCCATTATAATAATCAGAGGGTTCATCATTAGGAATTCATGATGGTAATTTTAAAATGTCATGGACAAAGAGATGATCTCAGAATCAAGAATAAAATAAAATTAGTTAAGTCCTAGCTCTGACAAAAAAAAAACAATGAGCGGGTTAATCTCTCAGTGTACTGAGTCGTTCAACAGAAATTCTGTATTTCAGTAAAATAATGGATACAATTCATTTTTTTTCAAAATGGCTTCAATATCTAAACCTGATTCTTTGCTTAAAGCATGAATTAAGCTAGACACATAATTGCAAATGTATCAAGATAAAAGTTGGAATACTGCTTTCCTGCTAACTTTTCTTAAAATTGTCCTAATTGGTTTCTTAATAGAAACCTTTACAATAATAGAAAATAATAGGTCTATACAAGAAGCATGATGACATGTATGAAATTGCAAGGAAAAAAACTGCCTAAGAGAAACCTAAAAATTATATCATATCCAACTTACATAGATGCTCAGAAAACACAGGAAAATTTTCATCAATGGAAAGTGGAAAGACAACAAGAAAGCTAAGCCTTCATTTCCTGATCAAAAATAACATGAAAATTCCTTAGCTTCTGTCATTCTACTCCTAAAATAGTTGTCTGATGCTAGGAGATGCCCGTTTTTATTATGGTTTGGAGAAAAATGAAAAACCTCAATAAAGTTTTTCAATAATGTATTATGTCAGAAAATAAGCTTACTAATTAGAAATGTTTGAGAATACCAAAATAGGCCATTGCTTAAAATAACTGAAAGATCTGTTAAGACTTTTACAAAACATTCTGTTCAAAGAAGATTTTCTTTAAATTCTATGTTTTGTGTTGCCTTCTCTCTTTTTTGTTAACTTCCCAGAAAATGGGATTTGGGTTTTAGCAGTTTGTCATTCACAGTAAGTTCATTGTACACCAAGTATCATTCAAAATTTGAATAATCTAGACTTTATCATGAAGGAAAAATCAATTCAGAAGAAATAAGATTTTCCTTTCTTCCTTCCTATTCTCACTATATGTCAAAAACAAAAGCAAGAGATGTTTGGTCACATTAGGAAATTGACAAGACATAGAAGAGTCTAAATGGTTAATTAATTTGAGAAGAACAGGCAAACACCCTCTACTTATTTTTTCTTTATCCTCTCCATGATCTAATCTTATGAATTTAATATTCTCCATCCTTTTCTTAGTGATATCAGATAAATTTTATGTTTGTTCCCAGGATTGACAAGTGTTCAATCCATCCGTTAAGGAGCTTCCTTCATTTTAGAGAGATTTCAGAACATCAAGCAAATAGATTGAGAAAACATAAGCTGAGATTGAGGGCAATGAAATCAAACAAACTAGAATCCTTTCTTCTGCCGAATTGCTATGTCTTTGGTTGAAGTCTTCCATTTCTGGCTTGAAGCATTCCATTTGCATTCCAAATGACTGCTTTTCCCCACCACCATGAGAACCCCACCAAAGGAAAAAAAAAAGTCAAAGAAGATATGTCAGATTCAGCAGCCACCATCTGTGTCATGAACCTTATTTTATCTATCTTAATTTTTTTTTCAGTAGTGGAGAAGTATATGGCTATTGCTATGTTTTCTACCAGTCCCTTAAGACCATTTCCCAAAAGTTACTAATTATCCATTAATTCATTTTCAATTTATCACATTATCCAGGTATTTCCTCTCTTCTTTAGAGTACAGCAATCACAGTGAATGAGGAAGGAGGGCACCAGTCCCACTTCAGAAAGACTACTCTGAGTACCCCTTACCACCCCACATCAGTTATTTCCATCTTGTAGGCCCCAGTCCCACCCAACTCTGTAGTTGGAAAAAGAAAATTCAAATGAAAATCAGCTCATAAAACAGCAAACAAAATAAATTCAGTTTTTTTTTAAAGAACAAAATGAAACTTGAGGGAAAACTTACTGGAGTTACAGTTTATCCTGATACAGTCTAGATGGGGAAAAATAAATGAAAGATGAAATTGCATCCTTCAAGGTAACAGCTGCAGACATCCAAAAACAATCAGTCCACCCTTCCGGGGACAGACACACGCAAGAAATGTGGCCATTTTATATATATACAGTATGTACAAATTTAAGGGTGGGTATATATGTACAGTATATTATATAGAAATATCAAATACATATATATATACACACACCTATATATACACATATGTATAGAGATATATACTGATATACATATATATCCACAAATAGACACAGCATATGCTTCTCTTTTGCAGAAAACCTATCCATTTATTTATTGTATATAATCTCAAACCTCAACTTGAAATGTAATTTTTTAAAAAAAATAAACACTAAACAAAAAAGGCACAATTTCCCCACAACCACCAAATGCAAGTTATGCTCCACTTCTCCATCTACATTGAATTTTCTTGTATTTTATCTTTTAAAAAAAACAGCCTTAACACTAATTTTTATTAGTCTTTGTATTATTATTCTATAGGAACATCATCTGTCTGATACATTTTATCCTGAAAAAAAAAAACCTGCCTATGAGGTTCAACAGTGCAGTATTTAACCCTTTCTCTTTTCCTAAGAACAAACTCCCTCCCCCCTCTCTCTACACCATCCCACAGATGCTCTAGCAATAGCAATTTTCATTGGCATATTGCCATTATTCCTGAAGTAAGGAAAGGGTTAATACCACCTGGTCATTTCCTATCATAAAATGGCCACTTGCAAACAGCTAACCACACAAACACCCATCCCAGATTTCAGAGAGTTAAGGGCCAGGACAGGGGAGTGGGGAAGATAGTCATTGGGAGTTATTATTTTTTTTATTAGGTTAACTAATTCATTTGAGAGGGAAGAGACTTCAAGGGCCCTCAGATAAGACCCCCTCACTAGAACCATTCCTCATCTTGCTGCCTGAATTGCTCTTTCCAAATGAAGTTTCTATAGCATTCAGAGAGAAGGTGAGGCAGGTAAGCTTGGAGGCAGTACTGAGGACCTTTGATAAATCTGTTTCAATGGGTATTTGTATATTTGACTATACAAAAATCAAGGACAATGGCTGTGAAACAAGTGACTAGCTATCAGGGAGACAAGGCTTTATGTTCATTTGAAAAAACTACCAAGAAGAAGATTTTTATCTTTATTTTAAAAAATAGTCCCCTGACCTATTTTGTGAGTTGTGAATCTTCAGTCAGAAATATTCCTTCATAGATTCATTAGATGTCTTTACTTAGCATCACTTGAAAAGCTAATGGGAATGGACAGGGGTGGCTAGGGAAAAGGCCTCAATAATCAGCATTATATCCAATAGGAATGGTGCCAGTATAATCTCCCACATAAATGATTATCAGTGTCATAGGGGATAGAACTCCAATAAGAGATCAAAGGGAAAGGGAGCATGACAGCAACAATATTCTAAGGATAGAGGATAGTTTTTGTTTTGCTTTTATGCTGTTTGTTTTATTTTAAAGAATATTGAGAGAGCAACAGAAGAAAAAGCAGTTAAGAATCTTGCTCTACTTCAACATTAAAGTGTCATGTCTTTTAGACTACATCATTTTAACCTTTAAAGTCTTTTATAAAGAAAGGGACCGAAAGAGTGAATTTAAATCCGTATCAAAATAATTTAGAATAGCCAATCATCTTGGGGAGAGGGCATAGAGAGGGTTTGACATCTCTTGAGAAAATCTGGGTTTGGTTTCATGTGATTAGGTTTGTCATGTGTCGTCAACCGCAACAGAAAAGTGGGAGCAAACAGCTCTGGAGCATTCGGTACGATCACCATACAGTGGCGGCTATACCCCTTGGTGAAGACTGTGGGTGAGGGAGAGTGAGGTGGGCTTGAAGTTGTGAGGGGTTTTAACTTTCGATTCTGTACCATCCCAGAAGGTTGAATAAATACCCCTTCCTCCTAATCTGTGTATAGAGAAAATGTGACTGAGCTTGGGAGGAGAAACACAGAGGGAGAGAGACACAGAGAGAAGACCATGCAATTTTCTCTTTTGGCTTTCATACATTCTTAAGCAAGAACTACTGTGGAAGAAAAGCCAAACTAGATTACACATTTCATGCTTTATTCTACTCTAGTTCACATAGAATGGGCTACTTGAAGTGAAGGGGACTTTGAAACAAATTCCAATCTAGAAACTTGAATCACTCAAGGATCGTTGATGATTTAATTCTTTCAAAAAGGAACATAGTCTGTCATGAGGAATCAGAGGGAGAGGTAAAAATGACATTGAGGTATCTTGACAATCTTTAGCTATTGTGTTGCAGCCCATCCCTCTTTTAGGTCAAAATGCCCTATATAGAGTTGAAATCTGAATGAATAGCTGTTCTAGTGGTTAACTTATTATGAGTCACTAGTCATTGGAAAATGGGGAATCAGTGAATTTATTTTAGGCAAATCACGTTTTTTTCCAACAACTTTCAGTAGCTTCTGAAACTTGATATTTTAGTTTTTTTTTTTAATGAGGGAGAGAAATTAAAATTTTTTATCTACCAAGACACTTGGTATTTGGATAAGGTATCAACATCTAAATGTTTCTAGCTACTATATTTTCCAAAAAAGGGGGTATGTAGTAAAAAAAAAGTATTCAATAAGTTCAAATTTCAATATTTATTTTCTACCAGGAGCATTCAATTTATAGAACAGCCTGGAATTCCATCAGTATCTACCTCACTACAATATGACTTTCAACAATCCTTTCAGAGAATTATGGATACAATGTGTGAGTTCATCAATAAACTTTTTTGTGTGTGTTTCTTATGTGCAATCGACTACAATACATGCTAGTGATATAAAGACAAAAATGAAACAGTCCTTGTTCTCAAGTAGCCCATATGCAACAAATAGCATTTGTTTAATTTTACTTCAACACAGTCCAATAAGAAGTGCTAGGGACATATAGGTTGAATGTGAAGTCTTTTTGAGGTAATCACCTGCCAGTAGGCTTTGAAAACAAGAAAATGGAATTCTTGATTGATAGAATAATAAGCTATTTACATAAGATAGAACATAAAACAGACTTGTAAAAAAAGTCTGTGAGCATAAGTTATGTTTGAATACATATATTTTGAATCGAAAAGGAGAACTTGGAGCCATAGAGGTATCAGTTCCTTAGAAATGAAAGAAGACAATATGTCTCATTTTATTTTCACAAATTTCATATATGAAATATTTTTATATTTTCAATATGTCTCATGGATTAGTGTATCCAATTCTTGGGAAATTGTTAGCATGAGGTCTGTGTCCTTGAGGAACCACCTAAGGCACAAAGACTCAGCTCTAAGAATGGAAAAGTATATGATAAATCAAAGCTGGAAGTCCTCAAGAAATGTGAGGCTTCCTCGACCCCAAAGTGAGAACAAAGGGGATAAAAATAACCAGGAAGAAACTGCTCAATTCTTTATTTTCTTATTAACCTGAGTTTGAAAGATTTATAAGAGGGATCTCAGATTATATTTGGGAATTGTGACTTGTTCTCTGGGTGTGTGTGTGTGTGTGTGTGTGTGTGTGTGTGTGTTTCTGTGTGTATATGTTTCTGTCTCTCTCCCTCTCTCCTTCCAATCATTTTCAGCTAAGATGTGAAAATTGTCACATTTGACCTGCTAATCTTTATAAAATAAACATTAAATAAAAAGTCCTTGTAGGTCTGAATTATCTTTTCTCCACTTCTCTCTCATCTTATTTACAAATAGAATTCATAATTTTTTTTTGTGATAAGGAGAGTTTGACTTTTTTGTTCCTTTCTCTATTTCAGAGATAGACTTTTTGATTATTAATTTAAATAGTATATTTTTTCTTTGCCTTTTTCTATTTCTTTCTTTCTTTCTTTTTTTTTTTTTTTTGGAGGAGGAAGTTGGCTGGAAAAGGGGAGGTGGTAATAGGCTGGGGTATGCCTGCCCCCTGCAGGCTGCTCAGTACACTCTGTTCTCAGGGCTGTTTACTATGCGGGCCGCAGGCTTTGGGCCTTTGAAGGGTTGAATACCATCTTTTGATTTACCATGGTTGATGGGGAAGAGCTTAAGAACTAAAATACATGGAGGAAAAATCAGCAAAGAATAAAATAAAATACAAATTAATAAAACAATAACAAAAAGAGACACAGAACCAATGGATATGAAATGATTTGGGGAGAGGGGAATACATTTTATTGTGAAAGTTGAAAACTGGAAATTAAACACAAATAGTAAATGAACAAATCACTACTCAAAATAGTCCTTTGTTTTCTATATATATATTAAAATTCTCATTTAGCTTGTCTCTATGCTACTTCCTAACTTTAATGAGACTGATAGAGACACCAAATCAAATTATGTTACCAGAAGAAATCAGCTGTATTTTAGGTATGGTCTGGAATTTAGTGCCTAATGTCTCTATTGATTTAAGTGAGTTTTAATTCACTCATGTTTTTTATAGATCTTGTCATTAAATGCTTCTTCACTCAGAAAACTTCACCTTTCTCATATATTTATACCTCTATTCAATACTAAATAGCTTCCCTAACATTCTCTAATAATTCAGTAAAAGACCTTCTGGTGAGTGGAGATGTAATCTCAGCATAGTTTTCTCCAAAAACAAAAAGGTTACCAAATATTTTAGAAAGTAGATAGTTGCACCACCACCACCAACATCAAAATGGAAAAAAATGAAACTTACAATGGAAGGCCATGCCCTCCCCCCCTAAAAAAAAATTCTTATAAGAGGTAAATACAGGTAAAAGAATAAAATTTGGATTACTCCCAGTAAAGGCCTTATAACTCATTATATTGCCACTAATCACACTAGGAAATAATGCATGCATGAATTGAAGAGAATACAGTGGTGGGGAAGAAAGTGCAACAGTAGATCACCTAAGCACAAAGTGCAATGATTGAGGTACCAGAGCCACTGGATGGCATATGCCCATTCTGAATAACAATTCAGGTCAGAAATCACAAACTTTTCTAGTTTGAAAGTCAGAGGCAAAAAAGTTATGTTACTTCATTGGGGTAGATGCAGAAAGGGATAAATATCTTCAATTTTTCAGCCTTTTCTGGCTCACATTATGACATTAAAAATAACATCTCTCTGTGGGCTTATGCAGTGTGCATCTTTCCTATTTCTATGTCCTATTTTTGTTTCCAGTCCCCCCCCTCTCTATGCTCACATTGGACTGTTTTGGGTGGTGACTATGGAGGCTGTTTCAATGAGGAGGTGATTGATCAAAAGATGGACCAAAGTAGCATGTCTTACACAAAGCTAATTGATTCAAAAGACCAAGAAAGGAAACTTAAAAAACAAAAACATTAGTAAAAAAGGAAATCACCACTATCCATAACCAAAAAATGACATCAAAACTTCATGCAGCAACACAGAGAGGTGTTGTTGTTTAGTTTGTTTTTTTTTTTTTAAGTATGCTTGGTTTTATTAACAAGTTTTCAGCAGCTATCATTTTGAAAAAAAAAAAAAAACAAAACAAACAGAAGGAAACCAGTCCAATTAAAATAATTGAGGAGGGGAGAATTAAGAGAAAGAAAGAAAAGGAACACAAGCCCAAATTGAGCGGCGGAGGTTCTTCATACGATACCTAAGTTAACCATGAGCTTGACGCGACCCCCATCCAGTTCCAGACGTAGAGTGTCAGCTGAATCCTTGGAAGTGGTGGCAACCAGCAAGCCATAAGCACGCTGGGACATAAAACGGAAAGACACATCCTCGGCCTCGGTGTGCATGACCATAGGCATGATGATCTTCATGTACATGCTGCCATCATAGCTCAAGATAGAAGCCTCTGCCAAAGAGAAGGAATAAAGTTATTAGAAAAGAGAGAGAGAAGAGACAGAGAAACCATATTTTCCTTCTATTTTTTCCTCTAGGGACTAATTTTCTAGATTAAATTATCCTTCACACACTCTACATTTTAACCAAGTCAGTTAAAGTATGTTATATTAAGCTGTATGACCTTGATGGGCAATTCATTTATACTCTGTTTGCCTCAGTTTCCTCAACTGTAAAATGGAGATCAAAATAGCAACTACCTTATCTTATGAAACATTGGCCCTGGAGTAAGGAGGACCTGAGTTCAAATACAGTCTCAAACACTAACTGTGACTCTGAGCAAATCACTTAATCATGATTGCCCAAATAGACGAGGAGAGAGAGAGAGAGAGAGAGAGAGAGAGAGAGAGAGAGAGAGAATCATATGAAATAAAAATTATAAAGTACTTAACATAGTGCCTGGCACACAGTAAGCACTATAACAATGAATGTTCCCTTCCCCTTCCTCTCTATATATAACATTGCATCTTCTGTCTTCTCTCCTTTACTCTGACTCTTCATGCTTAGAACATTCTTCCTTTTAACTTCATTTTCCATTAGGATCCATTCCTGATTCTCCCAGTTACTTGTATTCTCTCTATCTTGAAATTATTTTTATTACTTTATGTTAGGTGTTAACTTATCTACACAGTACTGTTCTAGTAAATGTTTAACAACCAGCTGTCTGGGAAAGGGGTGGGGGGAGGAGGAGCTGCAACATTAAATACTCAGAAGTTGTGAAACATGATACTCCAGAAGTCAAAGGAGTTAGGATTACAACCAAGAATCATCACCTATCCGGTGAAATTAAGCATAATGCTTCAGGGAGGTGGGTGGTAGGAGAATGGACATTCAATGAAATAGAAGGAATTCAAGTTTTCATAAGATCAGAACTGAACAACAATTTTGATCTCCAGTATCAAGATCCATTAGAAGACTAGAAAGGGGAAAAAGGAAAAAGAAAACATAAGGATTTCAGTGGAGTTGACATGTTTATATCCTTACATGTGAAGATGCTCCTCGTAATTCTTAATATTTGTACCATTAATAGTCTAGTTAGATGGACCAAGATTACAAGTACATGAATTGGAGTTAATGACATAAAAAAAATTAGGGATGAGAAAAAGGAGTACACTGCATACAGAAGGAAGAGAAGAATTTCACATGAAAAGGGGCAGAAAACCCATTATAATGGAGGGAAAGGTGGGAGGGTGGGCAATCAGCATCATTTGAAACTTACTTATATAAGTATTGACCCAAAGAGGGAATAATCAGTCCACAATCAGTTGAATATTTTAAAAAAGTATCTTATCTGATAGGAAAGTAGGAGGAAAAGAGATTAAGTAAAGAGGGGAAAGGGAAGAGAAGGGAAAAGGGTTATGTTGACAAAAAGAAATGGCAGACTGGGGAAGGCAGTAGACAGAAGCAAAAACCTGTTTAGGAGGGAAAGGGTGAAGAGAGAGAGAGGACAAAGAGGAGGAAAAATAAGATAGAGGAAAGTACTCCATCAGTAAATGTTGAATGTGAATGGGATGAACTATCTCTAAAATATAAATGGATTGCAGAGTGAATCAAAAAATAGAATCTTACAATATGTTTTATTTTTGTTTTTGTTTTGTTTTTAACACAGAGAATAAAGGTGAGGGGCTGGAAAAGAATCTATTTTGCTGAAATGAAAAAAAAATGTAGTAGTAATTCTGATCTGGGACAAAGCAAAAGCAAAAATAGATCTAATTAAAAGAGATAAGGAAGGAAATTACATTTTGCTAAAAGGTACTATAGAATATGATGTAATCTCAATACTAAACACATATGCACCAAATGATGTAACATTCAATTTCTTAAAGGAGAAGTTAACCAAGTAAGAGAGAAAATTATGAAATATAAAAAAGATAATTTTGATTACATTAAATTAAAAGGCTTTTGCACAAACAAAACCAATGCAAATAAGATTAGAAGGAAAGCAGGAAGCTGGGGAACAATCAGGACACCAAATATCTCAGATAAAAGGATCATTTCTCAAATATATAGAGAATGAAGTCAAATATATATAGACTACAACCTATTACTCAATTGATAAATGCTCAAAGGATATAAACATAATTTTCAGATAAAAAAATCAAAGCTATTTATAGGCATATGAAGATATATTCTAAATCATTTTTGATTAGAGAAATATAAATTGAAACAACTATGAGATACCTCTTCACACATATCAGATTGACTAATAAGACAAAAAAGGGAAATGATAAATTTTGGAGACTATATGAGAAAATTCGGACATAAATGCATTTTTGGTAGAGTTGTGAACTGATCCAACCATTCTGGACATCCATTTGGAACTATGCCTAATAGGTAACTAAACTGTGAATACCTTTTGGTCCACCAACACCACTATTAAGTCTGTATCCCAAAGAAGACAAAAAAGAAGGGGAAAGGATCTAATGTGAAAAAAAATATTTATAGTAGACCTTTTCATGGTGGCAAAATATTAGAAACTGAGGGAATATCCATCAACTGGAGAATGGCTGAACAAGCTATGATGTATGAATGCAATGGAATAATATTGTATAACAAGAAACGATGAACAGCTAGATTTTAGAAAAAAACTGTAAATATTTATATGAATTGATGCAAAGTGAAAGGAGCAGAAACAGGAAAACAATGTACACAGTATCAGTAACATTGTGGGATGATCAACAAGGAATGACTCTTCTTTTCAACAATACAACAATGCAAGACAAGTATAAAGGAATCAGTAAAGAAAATGCTATTCATTTTCAGAGAAAAAACTGGTTAAGTCTGAACACAGATAAAGCATATTTTTTCACTTACTTTATTCTTTTTTTGTTTGTTTTTTCCATTTTAATCTGTTTCTTCTTTCACAACTGTGACTAACATGGAAATATGTTTTACATGATAGCACATGTATAACCTATATTAAATTGCCTACCATTTTAGAAAGGGAAGATTGGAGAAAAATTTAGAAATCAAAATCTTGTAAAAATGCTAAAAGCCCTTTTTTGTGGCAAGGAGCTGGTGACTACGAGGATGTCCATCAGTTAGGGAATGGCTGAATAATTTGTGGTTTATGAATGTTATGGAATATTATTGTTCTATAAGAAATGATCAGCAGGATCATTTTAGAAAGGCTTGGAGAGACTTACAAGAACTGATGCTAAGTGAACCGAGTAGAATCAAAAGAATATTGTACACATCAACAATAAGATTATGTGATAATCAACTGTGATGAACTGGCTCTTTTCAACAATAAGGTGATTCAGGTTGATTCCAATAAATTTGTGATGGAGAGCTAGCTGCATCCAGAAAGAGGACTGTGGGGACTGAATATGGATCACAACATAATATTTTCACCTTTTTGTTGTTGTTTGTTTGCTTTTTCTCATTTTTTCCCCTCTTTTTGATATGATTTTTCTTGTGCAGCACGATAAATGTGGAAATATGCATAGAAGAATTGCACCTATTTAATATAATATAATTTGCTGGCCAAGGGAATGGGTAGGGGAAAGGGAGGAAGAAAAATTTGGAACACAGGGTTTTGTAGGGATGAATGTTAAAAACTATCTTTGCATATATTTGGAAAATAAAAAACTATTGTAAAAAATGAATGCTAAAATTGCCTTGACATATAATTGGGGAAAAATACCATTTTTAAAAAAGTAAAATCAGATAAAAGTAGTAAAAAAAGTATCATCTGATATCATTTCAGTGATTTGTTTTCATGGTACCTTTTTATGCACTAGAAAAGTGATTTCTAGTGGATTGAAAGAATAATTAAAGTACTAACCTCTTATTCTGAATAAAATCTAGGTTTCTGAAACTCATAATGTAATTAATGAACTGCACTCATTAAAAAATGTCAACTGCATGCACACACACACACACACACACACACACAGAGAAATAAAGACAGAAAGAAGGAAAGATCAAACATTTTTTTTTTTTTTTCCTGAGGCAATTAAGGTTAAGTGACTTGCCCAGGGTCACACAGCTAGGGAATGTTAAGTGTCTGAGACCAGATTTGAACTCAGGTCTTCCTGACTTCAGGGCTGGTACTCTATCCACTGCACCACCTAGCTGCCCCCAGATTGAACCTTTTTTAAGTGCTTACTATGGACCAAAGTGCTAAGCACTTTGCAAAAATCTCATATGATTTGAGAGATGGCACATGACAATTATATTCAAGGACTTAAAAGACTATCAGGTAGAGAAGGGAATGCATTTCTTTAGTTTAACACCAGAGGAGTAATAGGCAGTAATGGAAAAGAATTAAAATTAGGCACTGATATTAGGAAAATATTTTCTAATAGATTGTGTTGTTGTCACTGTTGTCAAACTTTCAATCTTGTCTGACTCTTCATGACTCCATTTGTGAGGTTTTCTTAGCAGAGATACTAAAACAGTTTGCCATTTCTTTTTCCAGTTCATTTTACAAAAAAGGCAAATCAGGTTATATGACTTGCCCAGGGACAGCTGGTAAATGTCAGAGGACAAATTTAAATTCAAGAAGTTGAGTCTTCCTAAATCCAGGCCTGGTGTTTTATCCACTGGACCACCTACCTGCCTCTCTAATAAGTAGAGAGATAAGTAGAGATGTACAAAAAAGTGAATTAGTGGGATTTCCTTCCTACAGATTGTTTTTCAAGTAAAGGGTGGATGATCACTCATGTACATTTATTAGTAGAAATTCTTTCTTTGGATATGGGCTGGACTAGGCAGTCACTGAGGTCACTTTGAACTCAGAAAATCTGTGATTAGCATGTAATAAGTGCCAGGAGAAAAGATTAAACAAAGTACTATGGGAATTTAGGAGAAAAGGAAAATACTTTCTGCTGAACAAATCTATCAAAATTTCTAAGGTGAAATTTTAAGTTTGGGTATGATTTCAATAGTTGAAGTTTGAGGAAGAACTTCCAGGCAGAAAACATTAGCAAAAGTTCAGAAATACAGAAATTGAGGAACTGATACACATAGTAGATATTTATTAAATTCTTATTTATTTGAATCAAAAACCTTAGAACAACTGGGTGTGTTATATGAGTTAATGGGAAAGAAGACTATTAAGTTAAGTTAAATTAGAACTAACTTAAAAGTGCCTCAAATGGCAAGAAGAAAGATTTTGATTTTATATAGTAGGAAGGAAATAAATAATCTGCAGCACTTGACATAGTAAGTACTTAATAAATGTTTGGTGATTACAAGACAGAAATAAAACAACTAAAAACAAAGCTCCCAAATTAAAAAATAAAACTATTATTATGTCTTCAACACATAAGTCATCCTTCAAAATAATATGAATATGCTCATACCCACTTTTAAATTATAATAAGATCAAAAATAATGAAAACATATAAAAGCATAAACATTAGGAAGCATTTAAAACAAAGACAGGTAGATAAAGATATATAGAGAAATAGAGATATATAACTCAATCAATAAATATTTATTACACACTTGCTAAGCAATAAATACTGTGCTAACCACTGAAGTTACAGAAAGAAGTAAAAGGCAGTCCACGACCTCAAGAAGTTTATAATCTATTGAGGAATATAGCATACATATTGAGGGAGGTAGACAGATAGATAGATAGATAGAAACTCTCAAACACACACACACACACACACACACACACACACACACACAAGCAATAGCAGTGACTTAGCAGGGAGTATATAAAGCTAGATTATGATTGTCAAAATTGTCAATTGGCAAATCAGTCAAGTACACAAGGTTAGCCAAACAGGCCATGAAAAATCACATGGCCTTTCTATTGACAAGTGCTAGAAACCATAACTTTGTGTTTGATGGCCAGTATCATGCTACTCTTTGCTTTGAAAAGGACTTGCCCTAAATGCAGTTCACTGAAGCACTCGAATAATGTTATGAACAAGGAAGTCCACAATATTTCTATTTCATATTCTGATATGAACTAATCTAATCATCCTTATGATAGATGCAAAAAAAATCCCAGAAAAAATATAGACCAGGAATTTTTAGGGTTTTTGTAATGCATATAACTGAAATAGAACAATGGCTCCTTGAAGGGAAGTACTACTTTTGCTTTTGTTTTTGTATGCCTAATGTCTGACACATGGTAGACACTTGTTGAATGGATGAAAGAATGAATGAATACTGTCAATTCATTCAAAACCAGTTGTGTAATGCATTTAGTTGCTAAATACCATTGTAAAAACTAGTCAGTTCATCAACAACATTTCTTAATTGTCCACAAAATACTAGCCACTGTCCTAGTTGCTTGGAATACAGAGATTTACAAAAAAAAAAAAAAAAAAAAAAGAAAAAAAAAACCTTGTCCTCAAAGAACTTACATTCTATATGAGGAGACAATATGTACACATAAGAATAGGTAAATCTACTGACAGATTTCTTCCTTCCTCCCTTTGTTCCTTTCTTCCTTCCTTCTTCCCTTCCTTTTATATCATTCTACTATGAAAAAATCTTAGATGGCTTCCCATTACCCATCAAATAATGATAAAGTTCCTTGGCCTGGCATTCAAAGTTCTCTAGTCTGAAAGTGTTATCTTATTCTATTCATCCTTATCAGAACTTTGCTCCATATAACCTGGATTATTCATCTCCCCTAAAACACAATTCATATTTTCCTACACTGAAACCTTAGCCAACATTTTACCAAAATTGAAAAAAAAAAAAGGCATTCCAGAAGCAACTGTTTTTGTTTGTCCTTTGTTTTCAAAGAAGATCATGACATCAGGGAGATGCAAGTTAATTGGATTTAAGTGAAGGGGGGACTGTGCAAGGTCACCTACCTCACTTACTCTTTCAAAGCCTTTTGGGTCCAATGGCAAGTTATAGATCAGGAAGACTGAAGATGGCCCCAGACAGTAGGAGACCTTGATCTTTCTAAGCTAAAATGCCTTAGTTTAACTGAAGTAAAGCCAACCTTTCAGTGATTAAGGCTGGGTAAGAAATAAGCTAAAGAATGACTCTTTTACCTAGTCAAAAAAGACCCTGAGTTTCTTTCCAAAACCAGATACAATTAGAATTTACATTCCCAATTGAGCTGTTTAGGGTCCAAATAATGTCCTCTTATTGGTCAAACAAGGAGAACCAGAGTGATTTGGTTTTAAGGCATGATCCTTAGGAAAGGAAACTAGCCTGTAAACCCTAAGATATCTTATGAGGTTTCAGCAATCAAAATTTACATTCCTTTGGGCAGAACACCCATAGGTAAGAGTGTGATACCCTGTGTGGACAAAGGGGAGAGAATGGAAAGAAGAAAGGAGAGGAAGGTAGGGTAGGAAGTGGAAGGAAGGAAAGAAGGAAGGAAGAGAGGGAAAGAGGGAGGGAGGGAAGGAAAGGAAAAAGGAAAAGAAGGGGGAAAGGAAAAGGAAAGGAAAGGAAAGGAAAAGAAAAGAAAAAGGGAAGGGAAGGGAAGGGAAGGGAAGAAAGGAAAGGAGAAAGGAAAGGGAAAGGAAAGAGGAAAGGAAAGGAAAAAGAGGAAAGGAAAGGAAAAAGAGGAAAGGAATGAGGAGAGGAGAGGAGAGGAGAGGAGAGGAGAGGAGAGGAGAGGAGAGGAGAGAGGAGAGGAGAGGTGAGAGGAAAGAGAAGGGAAGAGGAAAGGGAAAGGAAGAGGGAAGGGGAAAAGGAAGGAAAGGGAAGGGAAGTGGGAAGGAAGGGAGGGAGGGAGGGAGGAACAGCTGCATTGTTCTACTGGTCAGTTCTAATTAGGTTCCCAGTGAGCAGCTCCTACTGCTGCTCACAGAGATTGCTATTTGTCTTTCATTGTGGAAGGGGATCATGACTTTAGGGAATGATTCCATGACATGCAAGTGAATTGAATGTAAGCGAGGTAATGTTATACAAAGTCACCAGCCTCACTTTCTCCTCCAGAGCCATCTTGTCCAGTGACAAAATATCTCAGAAAACATCTAAGTACTTTTGGGATACTCTTCTCCAATCTTAGTTTATTAAAAGTCTAATGACCTTTTAAAACCAAGCTCAAAACCTTCTTGTTCTATGAAGACCACATTGTTCCTTTTAGATAAAATTGACTGATCTATTACCTCATCTCTGAGAATTTCAGGGACTCTTCATGTAAATGTACTATTATAATTTATGTCAAATTTATCTGTGCACATGGTTAACTTGCACTATAGACAATAGTTTCTTAGGGGAACAGACTGTCAGTTATTTTATTTCCCAAGTGTCTTGATTAGTGCTTTGCACATATAAAGTTACTTGTTATTTCAACATAGTAGCTACTTAATAACTACACAGCCACACACATATATGTATACGTGCATATGATAAGTGATGGGGACTTTGAGCTTACTCTTTGCCTTCTCAGAAAGAAGCCCATTTAGCTATTACCAGGTATAACCAAGTCCAGACTATCCTGTTTTATAGAGTGATTGTAAGACTGGTACTCTTTATCAGCCTCTACTGTCTATTCCTCCAAATCTCTGAGCATCTTTAAAAAAATAAACTTTGAGATGTTGATTAGCACATCTTTAAACAAGTCTAGGAACTATCTGGCTCCTTGATCCCTCCTCTGAGCTACCAAATTCTTCCCCAGTACTTCCCCTTCTCCTTGAGAGATCCCCAAGGTTGTATTTCCCTACAAAAGATGTGCTCACGATGAAGATCTTTGCTAAGTCCTTTCCAGGACTAAACCTGCTTTGTGGGGTACTCTCTCTCTCTCCCTTCCTCCCTCCCTTTTCCCCCGCTCATAGCCTCACCTTTAATAGTTATCTTTCTCCTTACCACAGCAAATTCTGTTTAGTCTGCTATACTCCTCTATGGTGAACTCTCACCACATTGTGTGTTCTTTTAATGGTTTCTTTCAAATTCTTTTCCTTGGTAACCCTAATGCTGTCACAAATCTATTTCATATTTACCATTCCTGCTGTCAATTTTTGTTAAGGACCACACCTAAGTGTGAAAGCTCCCACAGCTGTGAATCATCACACACTTGAAGGAATTGCAAATCAGCCTTTACTGACTGAGATGTTTGTGAATTGGGAATGAAATAAATTGGAGGCGAGAGAGAAGAGGTGAGAGGTCAGAGAATGCAACTGCCTCTCAGTCCTCTTGTATGTTGTCATCCTTTCACATGAAGGGATCTGTTCTGCTGGTCAGAATTAGTTCTTCAGCAACCACTAGCAGGTGGCTCCTGTAACAAATTTTACCTCTTTATTCTGTCTGTAACCACTTTTCTTAAATAAATGTCCCTTTTGGCAAAGATATTGGCCATTGTGAATTAGCCACATGTTTATTTTAAACTAGGAATTGCTATCATAGGTGTGAACATATGTATATATGGCTAAGTAGTTATTAAGTAATTAATATGTCTAAATACTTAGCAAGAACCTTTTTATATGCAATATGTACTGCATACAAATACATATTTATGTGCATGTATGTATGTATATGTGCATATATACATGTGTGTGGTAAAGTAGTTATTAATTATGTCTAAATAATAAATAATGTCTAAATAATTTCTATGTGCAATGCACTGTTCAAGACACTTTGAAGATAAAATAAATAGGACAATGTTTCTCCAAAAAGTATGTATACTTATATACATACATATGTAAATATATGTATGTATAAATCTCCCTTGTAGAATGTAAACTATTTAAGGGTAGAGTTTCTTTTTTTTTCATTCCAGTAATTAATCCAGTATCTTCTACATAGTAGGCATTTAAGAAATGCTTATTGAATTTTAATTAAGTAAATGTTTGTCAATGAATAAATATGCTTAATATATATCACACACTAGGATTGGCTATTAAAATATCCTTGATATCTACCTTGGCTTCTGATTTTATCCCAAAACATTTCTTTTTCTCTTATAAACTCATACTTCCTGATAAATCATGCTTCTCCTCCAGCTGGGAGGTGGTGATAGTAGAATAATTAACATGATTAATTACTGTGACATTTAAATAAATATATTTGTGTACTGATTATTTATTGGCTGTTGAAGATGACAAGGATGTTCATCAATTCTTCTGCCCTATTATAAAATCAATGGTTTCTCTGTTGAATCTTAAATTCCTGGCAGTAAAGAGAGAAAGTTATACTTCCACAAAATTTATTCCTACAGTGAGTAAATTGGTCTGGAGCCTATATATTGGACTAGCTATTGGGTAGAACTTAATATAGAGAAGACATTGAACAAATTAAATATTTTGAGTTAAGCAATGGGTCAGATAAAGGAAAGAGTTCTAACTTCCTTTTTAGAAACAACCAAACTACATGGATCCTGAGGATCCTACTAAAACACACTCTCAGTTCTCAGACTCATTTATTATTTGTTTTTAAGTTAATATTTTTACAAGTCTTTTTTTGTAGATTATTTCAGCAGATCATCCTTCTTTCCCTTAATAATAGTTCCTTCTCTCTGAGATTACCAGCACTTGTATATATCTTATATATGAATAGTTATTAAGATATCTCCTCCATTAGAATGGGAGCTCCTTGAAGACCATGACTGACACATAGGTAAGTGCTTACTAAATGTTTTTGACTGACAGAAATGAAGCCTAAAGGATTGGATTTGATGATCTCTAAGGTCTCTTTGAGTTCTAGATGCTAAATTATTATACACAACAATCTGATTCTTCTCAAAATCTTTAATTTTGCAGTAAGAATATGGCATGGGTCTTTTGGATATAAGCAAACTCCAGTCAGGAAGGAAGAAGACTGAGTACTGTATAAGAAATGAATTGTGCCAGATGAATGGTACAGAAGGGCTATTACTCTCCAAGCCTGTTAGACATGTCTAACTCTAGGTATAAATCTTCTAGTCATGGCTTTACTTTTTAAGAGAGAAAGTGGGAGTTTTCACTCCTTTGAAGGCTCAGGAACACTACCCTCATGATTCTGGGGAGAAAGTGAGTGAGAAGAAAGGGTCAAAGCTAGAGTATCAACCCATAACTGAGGTATGCAGACAAATTCTGAATAACTATGACAATCAATAGTTTATTATGAATAATTAGGTTCCTATTCCTCCTAGATACTTGGACTTTTCTAGTTCTAATTTTGTACTTGGCATACCAAGCAGTCATCCTTTCATTCCCTTCCTCTGAACCTATCATATCCAGCCACTACTTCTGGGAATTGAAGGTGGTAATAATCAGGGACTAAGTTTCCTTCTTCTAGGTCCTTCATCAGAAGATAAACCAGACAACTAGAGCCAATGATCTGGGAAATACTATCTTTGCATGTCCCCCCAAGCCTCTAAACCTGACCAATAGACTATATAATTATGTCAGACTAAGGATTACTATGTGCCAAAACTACCTTTGTTTTTATGGTCCTTGATATTTTCTTTGCTGGCCTAGAAATCTCAGCCAAAGAGATTTGCCTTATTTTTTGGTTGGGATTGGCTCCCAGGAATTTCATGAATTCTATTTTTGCAGTTCAAGAACCATCATCTAGGTGAATTCCTTTCCATTTCTCCCAACTGCTAGTGGCCTCCTTCTCAAACTTGTATATAACTTACTTAATCTTTATGTGTATGTGTGTGTTAATGTACATATTTTATTTATGTACTTGTCTCCCCTGTTGGAATGTAAGCATCTTGACGGACTATTTCATTACCTGTCTTTGCATCTCCAGTTTCTGGTACACAGTAATATCCTCAAGAAATGTTTGTAGGGGAGGGGGGCGGAGCCAAGATGGCGGAGTGAAAAGGTGACTTTCTGCCTCTCCTCCAATCTTCTCTCAAATCAACAATAAAATAAGCCTCTGAACTGATCTTCAAAGAACTCAGAAATATTTGGGCACAGCTCTCTGGATAACTTCATATCAGGTTAGTCTGACTCGGACAGAGAGATAAATAGACGACAACTGTGCAGGACGGAAGTGAGGGTGGGACTCAGCTCAGCTCGTCTTGGAAGAAATTCCAAACTCCAAACTCCAAATTCCAAACACCTGGAGTTTATCTGAGGCACTCGGGACACTCTACCCTGATTGGGGACAGGTGTTCTGGCAGACTTGCCTTGTTTAAGGAGTAATTCGGACTTAGTCCTAGCCCCCACTGGCCCAGCACCTTAAGTCAACTCTCCGAAGTGCCCCAGGGCAAAGCTTTTTGCAGCCACCATTTTTCCCCTACCTTAAAGAGATATCCACGCTATCTAAAAAAAAAAATATGATGAAGAAGCAAAAGAGAGCTCTCACCATAGATAGCTTTTATCAAGGCAAAGAAACGACCCCAGAGCCAGAGGTTCCTTTAGACAAAAATCCAGAGAACATCAACCAGGACCATCACTGGTCCCCTTTTCAAAAGGCCTTTCTGGAAGACTGCATAAAGAACCTCAAAAGAGAGCTGGAGAATAAATGGGAAAATAAACTGAAATCAGTGCAAGAAGGATATGATGCTCTGCAAAAGAGATATGAAAAAGACACCAATTTATTAAAAAATAAAATTAGTGAAGTGGAAAAAGAGTGCAATGAACAAATTGGCCAGTTACAAAAGGAGCTTAAAAAGGTAACTGAAGAAAACAACACTTTAGAAATAAGAATTGAACAAATGCAAGTGAATGACTCAATAAGACTTGAAGAATCAGTCAAACAAAAACAAAAAAATGAAAAATTAGAAGAAAATATGAAATATCTCCTAGGAAAAACAACTGACTTGGAAAATAGATCTAGGAGAGACAATCCAAGGATTATTGGACTTCCTGAAAGCCATGATGAAAAAAAGAATCTAAACACTATCTTCCAGGAAATCCTGAAAGAAAACTGCCCTGAGATTGTAGAATCAAAGGGCAAAATCACCATTGAAAGAATTCACCGATCACCTCCTGAAAGAGACCCCAAAATTAAGACCCCAAGGAATATCGTGGCTAAATTTCCGGACTATAGCACCAAGGAACAGATTCATCTAGCAGCTAGAAAGAAACAATTCAAATACCGAGGTTCAATAATTAGAATCACACAGGATTTGTCAGCTTCCACACTGAAGGATCGAAGGGCATGGAACCAGATATTCCGAAGGGCAAAGGAACTTGGATTACAGCCAAGAATAACCTATCCAGCTAGAATGAGCATTATCCTCCAGGGAAGAAGATGGTCATTCAATGATATAGGTGAATTTCACCTATTTCTAATGAAAAGACCGGATCTGAACAAAAAATTCTACACCCAAACACAGAACTCAAGAGATGCATAAAAAGGTAAAAAGGAAAGGTCTCTTGAGAACTTTATTTCTACTAGGGGGTTACTCAAAGTTTGGGGGTATAATTAACTAGATATTACTTTGATAATATGAAAAAGAGAACTAGAGGGGAAAA
>JAJPUD010003967.1:167013-196532 GCA_023553655.1 Myrmecobius fasciatus
GGAGATGGAATAAATTTATGTCCAAAGAAGACCTGGAACTCCTAATTGAACAACAGATGGATAATTTTGATTATCTTAAGTTAAAAAGTTTCTGTACAAACAAAACAAATGCAGACAAGATTAAGAGGGAAGCATCAAATTGGGAAATCATCTTTACATTTAATGGTTCTGATAAAGGCCTCATTTCTAAAATTTATAGAGAATTGTATCGTATATATAAGAATTCAAGCCACTCTTCAATACATAAGTGGTCAAGGGATATGAACAGACAATTTTCAGATGATAAAATTAAAACCATCTCTAGTCATATGAAAAGTTGCTCCAAATCACTATTGATCAGAGAAATGCAAATTAAGACAACTCTGAGATACCACTACACACCTGTCAGATTGGCTAAAATGACAGGAAAAGATAACGATGAATGTTGGAGGGGATGTGGGAAAACTGGGACGCTGATACATTGTTGGTGGAACTGTGAATGGATCCAACCATTCTGGAGAGCAATTTGGAGCTATGCTCAAAAAGTTGTCAAACTGTGCATACCCTTTGACCTAGCAGTGTTTCTACTGGGCC
This sequence comes from Myrmecobius fasciatus, assembly GCA_023553655.1. Taxonomy (NCBI): domain Eukaryota; kingdom Metazoa; phylum Chordata; class Mammalia; order Dasyuromorphia; family Myrmecobiidae; genus Myrmecobius; species Myrmecobius fasciatus. The sequence continues at coordinate 167,587 of JAJPUD010003967.1, forward strand.
TATATCCCAAAGAGATCTTAGAGGAGGGAAAGGGCCCCACATGTGCAAGAATGTCTGTGGCGGCCCTTTTTGTGGTGGCTAGAAACTGGAACCTGAAGGGATGCCCATCAATTGGAGAGTGGCTGAATAAATTATGGTATATGAATGTTATGGAATATTATTGCTCTATAAGAAACGACGAGCAGGACGATTTCAGAGAGGCCTGGAGAGACTTGCATGAACTGATGCTGAGTGAAACGAGCAGAACCAGGAGATCATCATACACAGCAACAACAGTATTACATGATGATCAATTCTGATGGACATGGCTCTCTGCAATAAAGAATTGTCTCAAACCAGTTCCAGTTGTTCACTGAAGAAAACCATATACACCCAGAAAGAGGGACATGAAATATGGACCACAACGTAACATTTTCATGATCTCTATTGACATTTGCTTGCATTGTGTTGCCTTTCTCGGATTCTTTTTTTTTTTTTTTCTTGTAGATAGGATTTTTCTTGCATAACTTCTCAAGCATTTCAACATTATTAGCATGTAGTGGACTTCCTGCCATCTAGGGGAAGGGAGGGGACTGGGGGTAAAATTTGTAATGGAAAGCTTTGTAAAGATCAATCTTGGGGAACTACTCATACATATGTTATACAAATAAAAAGCTTTAATTAAAAAAAAAAAGAAATGTTTGTAGGTTGATTGATTTTAGGGAGGATGTGTTTCTTATTTTCTAGAGTAAAATTCACCTCCTCTTAATGTATCATCTTCAAAAAATGAGTCAATTTTACCTCTGGATACTACTTTAGTATTAAGCTCTATATCTAGAAAAGACCTCAGAAGCTATCTTATCTAAATTCTGCAGTTGATAGATTGAAAAAGTGATTTAGGCCTAGTGATTACTTTACACGGGGAGTAAGAAAAGAAGCAGGATTTGAATCTAGGTCATCTGACTGTTGGCAGAGCCAATGTATGGTCCTCCAGTGGCACAGCACATATTCTATGGATCTGTAATTTTAACTCTTTCCATGTTTTGGGTTACCATTCTATAGAGCATATAAACTAGGAAGTATGTATTCTGTACATAGTAGACACTAAGTGATTTTTTGTTGATTTTAAATAAATCAGTTCTACCCTTTCCACAGAATACTCTATTACATATTAGGTGTGGTTTTTACTCTCAGTCTTTTATATCTTTTTTATAACTCCTATAACACCCTATCCCATACTAGATGTAACCATGCACCTTGATTTTTTTTCACATTTTAAAAATATTTATATAATGATCCCCCCTAGACCACAATTTTAAAAAATTCTAAGACTATCTCCAAAGGATATTAGGAAAATACCACTCTTCAGGGGAACATCATCAAATTGAGTACTTAGCATTCATTATTCATTCATTATTTCCAATCTGTCTGCCTTCCTCTGTCACTTCAGTGTTACCTGACTATTCTCTGATCTCCTCTCCATTATCAAGATCGTTTTTTTGGTGGCCCAGCACTTCTATTTCTCCCATACTAACCAGTTCTAGCTATCTAATGTTGCATTGCTTACTACTCTTTTCCACTAACCTAAACTCCACTCAGCATCCCCTTCAATCATGTTCATCACTTTGAATGATGATTCACAGTTCAAAGGAATTTAAAATTTGGATTATTCTCAATGGAATAGAATAGTTTTCTGATACCTCATTCACTTAACAGCAAATAACAAATTTTAGCTAGATTGAAAGAAAAATCTCCTAATAAGTGGAATTGTCAAAAAGTAGAATAGGCTATCTCTAAAGGTAGTAGTTTCCTTATTATTGGATGCCTTCAAACAGAGTATAGATAACCATTGGGGATAATTTATAGAGAGAATTTTTAGTCAAATAAAGATTGAATTAAATGACTACCTTCCAATTCTGATATCTTGTGATTCTAGAGGAATAAAGATATTATTCCCTAGGATCTGGGAAAGAAGAGTAAAGGAAACCAGTTAGGAGTCTAGGAGTTTAGAGGGCCTAAACAAAGGAGGCAGTCTGTGAGTAGTTAGAAGGGGATGGGTTGAAGACATATTGTGGAAGCCAAATCAACAACACTGAGCAGATGATTGGATTGGGGAGTGTGGAAAAGACCCTTTGCTAATAGGAAACAGCCCTGGTATGATATAATGGATAATAGTTGCTCCAAAGATTCAAAGTGAGTCTCTGGAAAATAATACCTTCACATCAAACTCTTTCTCTTTCCTTCTGCATAAGGGGATGCTTAAGGCCAGGGCACTAAAAACACCATTCTAGAAGATCTCAAAACCTCCCAGATGATTATGTTCCTTTTATACTGTGGACAAACAGCAATACTAGGTAATGTTTGACCTATTAATGCTTTGTTGTTGTTCTGCTGTTTTTCAGTCATGTCCAACTCCTCATTACTTCATTTGGGGTTTTCTTGGCAAAGATAATGAAGTGATTTGCCTTTTTCTTCTCCAGATCATATTGCAGATGAGGAAACTGAGGCAAACAGGGTGAAATGCCTGTTTTACCTGAATTGCCTAGAGTCACATAGCTAGTAAGAGCTGAGGTCAGATTTGAACTGAGGAAGATGAGTTTCCTTGATTCCCAGGTCTATCTATTGTACCACCTAACTGCCTCATTAATGCACCTAAAATATCTACCCCACCCAAGAAGCTATTTCTGGTGCTGTCACCATATCCTACCAAGTTTGACTATTGTTTCCATCCTAAAATGACACATTGGGGAAGGAGCCAAGATGGCAGAGAGTAGACAGGATTTTGCTTGAGTTTTTCCTGGCTTCCCCCAGAATCAACATTAGATCAAGTCTTTGAATGGATTCTGTAGTGACAGAACCCACAAATATTCAAAGTATAATAATTTTCCAGCATAAGATATCTTGGAAGGACTTCAGGAAAGGTCTGTCTCAATTGGATATAGGGTTGGGGAGATGGGGGACATCATAGTACAACATGGGTAGGCCCAGAACAGAGTTGCCCTGCAGGAATATAGTTGGAGACTTTTAACCAAAATATAGCAGCACTGGCAACTCTTTCCTGGTTCAGAAGGCCAGTGGATCAGCAGAGTAGCTGTAAGAACTCCAGGGCAACTACAGAATGCAAATAGTGAGCCCCTGAACCCCAATATAACAAGCAGGTATTGGCTATGCCTGCCAAGCACAGTGGGAAAGTCTGCAGCATCACTAACCCCAGGGCAGTCAGTGAGAAGGCACTTTCACCTTGCAGAGGAAGCTCAGAACAGTCTCCTCTGTGCCTAGGAGCAGATCTCAACATTTAAAAATGAGCAAAAAAGCAAAAAAGAGCTTTGGCTATAGATAGCTACTGGGGAGACAGGGAAGAACAGACCACAAACCCGGAAGAGGACACTAAAGGCAAAATGCCTCCAAATGAAGCCTCAAAGAGGGATATATATTAGTCTCCAACTCAAAAGGCTTTCTTGAAAGAGTTGAAAAAGAATTTTAAAAGAGAGTTAGAAGACAAATGGGGAAAAGAAATAAAAGCTTTGCAGAAGTGTTTGGAAAAGGAAACACAGAAACTGAAGGAAATAACTCCTTAAAAATACATTTGGTGAAATGGAAAAAATTGTATACACTAAAGAAAACAATTTCTTAAAAATAGAATTGGTGAAACCAAAATGACATATCACCCTAACACTTTGTCTCCTTATTCTTGATTAGCCTATGGGACATATCTTTTTTTTTTCCCCTCTTGCTTTGTTGTTCCAGTTACCTAATTTAGACCTATATCCCATCCTGCTAAATTTCTTCTCATCTCCTCATTTGTTTTAGTATTAGTCTGGTTTCCTAACATTCATCTACAGCCCTAACTTTTATCTGACTCAGAAATCTAGTAACCACCAGTTATCAGCTGCAGACTTTTCTATATTCCACTCCTTACCACTGAACAATCATGTGAGAGAAATAAACAATTAGCATTACCTATAGACATGCCTTGCCCATCCTTCCTCAGACTCATTTAGGGGCAGAAATAGTCCTAAATATTGAATCTTTAAACCAAAAGGTGATAACATAACCTTTCTCCCTTCCTACTGAATGCCTATATTTCCTCCACATTCAAGAGATTTCTTATATCATCCTGTTATTGTCCTTACTTACTCTTCTGTTTCATGCTTAGTCTCTGTTCTCAGAAAATATTTTCCCCAAAGCAAATGCCTACTTCTCCAACCCAAATTAAATCACTTTTAAATAGTACAGAAGCCTACTAGGGGATGGTGGCCAGATTCTAAACCCATGTTTTGAACCCCCAAAAATAAAGCTATAATTCAAGTCATACAAGGTATGAAAAAACTTTATTAAACTTTGGAAAGGCCCTGCTAGAGGCTTCTTTTTCCCTTCTTGTGAAACAACAAAGTGAAGTACCCATCTACCATATCTCCCAATACGATACAAGGCAGAGACTGAGAGCTGACCTAATAATGCATCAGTGGAATTGTAGGACCTTAGGCATAGAATTCTGTAATCTTTAGGATTATAAAATCACAGTACTCAGAGAAGCAAAGAACCATGGAAATAATTTAACTCCTTCATTGGATAGGTGATGAAAACAAAATCTGCAGTTAAATCAAAATCATTTGCTTAGGGTAATAAGTAGAAATCAATAGTCAGAACTTGAATTGAGGTCCTTTAGTCCAGACATAGTGCTATTTTAATGACTAAAGGATTTGAATTTATCTGTGAAGTTCTCTCTGATTGGTACATTGATGAGTTCATTCAACTCAGAGAGTTGAGTATTTAGATGACTCTACCAAGTGATATTTGCATCTTACCAGTGTTAAAAGAAACAATACTTAATAAGAATGTTGATGCTGGAATAGCAATTAATGAATGTGATTCCTTCACTGTGAAAGGTTATCTAAACCATTTTGCTAAATATGTGGTATAATGTAACAGGCAGGCAGAATATTTTAGGGAATAAACATTGCCTCTGAATTCAGAGACATGGGTTCAAATCCCTACTCTGTTCCTTATTACCTCTATGATTATATGAAAGCCACTGAAAAATTGTTCAATTAGATAAAGGGTCAGCAGACTGTGTTCCACAAACCAAATCCCAATTAGTCAGCTGTTTTTGTACATACATTGAAGTAAAAGATATTGTGTACAGGAGTTCCCATTTTAATTGCACTACAATAACTAACACCTAGCCAATCATTTATTGTACTGATTAGCAGCTCCTGTGGATAAAGCACTGAATCTAGAGACAGAAACACCTGAATTTAAATCCAGCCTCAGACACTTACTAGCTGTATGGTTCTGGGCAAGTCATTTGACCTCTCTCTCTCTCATCTGTCAAATGGGTATAATAATAGCACTTTCCTCTCAGGGTTGCTGTAAAGATTAAATGAAATAATATTTGTAAAGTTATTAGCATAATACCTGGCTCATAGGGTAGGAAGGATTGGAGCTGTAATTTAGTGATTCTTGGGACTACATGAAATGTTCTTAACCTTGCTTACATCTTTGACCCATTTGGCTGTACAGTGAAATCTATAGATCCTTTCTCAGAATGTTTTTAAATGCATAAAATAAAACACATATGATTTCAAATTAGTTTATTCAAATATCACAAATTAAGAACGTCTTAACTCGATAAACTCAAAGATCTTTTTAGTTTCTATATTCTATGATCATATAAAACTGATTCCAGAGTCACTCAGACATCATCATTACTCAATTACCCAATTCAATGTTCTTTTGATTACAGCACCTCCCTAAAATCAAATTAAAGCAGCTAAGGTACATTATTTTCCAAGTAATATTAAATAAGTGAGAATATTAAATACAAATTGTTGTCAATTCACCTCTATGTATTCTAACTTTGGAGAAAGAATTTCAGACCTAAAAAAAGTAAGACCTCAATAATACTCAACTATAAAATTGGGGAGTGGGAAGAGATAATTTCTACTATTCTATGAAATTTAGGAAATTGTCATATATACATATATATGTATATACATACATATAAACATATGTATATATATATGTGTATTTTTGTATGTATATACAAATATCCCAAGAAGTTTAAGTAAAGAAAGAGAAAGGGGTTACTACGTGTAATGCTAAAACATTCATTGCATCACTTTTGTTTTAATAATAAAAAATTTAAAAAGAAGTGAGTATTCTTAATTGATGAATGGCTGAACAAATTATGATATGTGAATGAAATAGAATGAAATATTATAATGAAGTAAGAAAATACCATTCTGAAGAGTTTAAAAAAAACCATGAGAATTCTTATATGAATTAATACATAAGTAAAACCAGAACATACAGAGTGACTATAGTTATAGAGATGAAAATAATATTGGAAAGAAACTCAAATCTCAGTAACTGTAATGACTGATCCTCATTATGGATAAAGATAATGAAATGTCACTCCTCTCAGCAGAAAGGTATGGCAGAATATTGCCATGTGGCTATTGTATTGGCTGTTTCTGTTTAGCTGATTTTCTTATTATAAGGGAGGAATCAATATGTCTCCATGTACATACATATTTTATATGTGAAAATGATTGATGTAAAAGCAAAAGATATCAAGAAAACTTAATTTTAAAAAGAATAGTACTGGGAATTTTACACCATTAATGATAAACTGATAAAAAGTTTCTGATTATCTGTAACTTAGTAGTCAAGCTTCTGAAATCTTCTTCAAGGTCATATTCATTCAGCTAACACACTAAGGGATATAATACGTGATGCAATGCCTAGAATGGTAGAATTGGGACAAGGAAGACCCAGATTCAAATCCTGACTTCAATGCTTACTAGCTGCAAAAGTATGGACATTTTATTTACCTGTCAAAGGCTTAGTTTTCTCAGCTGTAAAATGAGGATGAAACTACAATATTTATCTTTTAGAATAGTGAGCTCAGAAGAGGTAATATATATAAAGCACTTGGTTAATGAATAGAGAATTGGCTTCCAAGCTAGGAATACCTGTGTTCCAGGCCCACCTCTGGCACATGCTAATTGTGTAACCTCAGGCAAGCCATTTCCACGTCCTAGGCAATTCTCTAAGACTTTATATTGCAGAGAAAGTGCCATCCTACATTAACACTCCGTGTTTCCTTATCTAAGAGTTCCTTATATTGATGAAATCAAAGGTGAAGTCTCTATCCACAATCTTACGATTATTATTATTATATGAAGAAGTAACATTCTATAGGATATTCTCTCCTCCAGAGAATTGACTCTCTGAACTCATTTCAGATGATGTCAGTATCAGTCAACATATAATTAATAAGTACCTTCTGTGTGCAGAAGCCTTTCCTAGGTCTCTGATTTAGTCATTTAGGAATCAATAACACTGACAAGAATGCCTTGGAAACACAAGCTGGGAAGACATGCTTTTGTTCATTAATCACCTTTCTAAATCAGCACGATGCTATTGTTTAAACATAATTCTAAATAAAACAGAGGTAAGGCCAACAGCTGAATCCCATTTTATGCAAGCCTATATTTTCATCCAAACATCCTCATCAGTGACTCAGAACTGAGGCCCCTAACTGAATTGTGCTAAGCAGACATCAAAAGATAATAAGCTAATTTACTCTCTGGAAGACTGACAAGAAAGAATATGGCAGCAATGAAGCATCAAGCTTCAGGCCAGAATTAAAGTCTACAGAAGTAATACTGTCTGGTCTTCTGAACAGATGTGATGTCTGGACCTGCTACCATCTTCACATCCAGTTACTGGGCATCTCCTGCCAGTTACTTTTATGTGCAATGCTTAGCATCAAATGCCAATACACAATCTCTTAACAACAAGGTTGTGGAGAGCACAATGCATACCACAATCATAAAGGGAAAAAATAAGATCAGTGGAGCAGGGAATTTGAGGACAAAGAAAGAAATCAATCTGGCCAACTTGCTTCTACGGTGGATTAAATTGTGGTTGATAATAAAAAAGATGAACAGATGAAATGTTATAAAAATATGCTAAATATAACCTGAAGCAATCGTCTATTTCTAGACAGCTGGAAAATAAGTGCAAATCCCCAAACATACTGGCCACTGACTTTATATGTTGATAGGGTTGGCTGCATTGGAATGTAAGTGCCATTTGATTCCTGGGGATAAAATGGAGAGCCCTAAGCAGAATGCTACTGTTTTCAGGACAAGGAAGCCTGGCTCAAGTGTATAATCACTGCACCAGATAAAGTAGCCCACAGATTTACTTATATACTTTTGCTTATTTTCATAGGGTATACTACTTGTACAATCATCACTTGCAAAGGTTTGAGGTTTGTAATTTGATGAAGTGTGTGGCTATTTGTAAAATCATAGTGATTGCCCACTGCTAAGTAAACAAACAACTGTTTTCCATGTGGGAAATACTAGTAATGGCAAGGAACTGTCCACAGCTAAAGTTTCTTGAGAAAGATTCGGGGAGTAAGGATAGTCCCAAATGTTAGAGCGCAAAAGGATGCCAACATTGTGACTGTATCAAAATCATAACAGTCTCAGTGCAAATGCAGAGTACAAGAGACTGAAGTCTAAAGACATACACATCTGTGTTGGACACCGCAAATTGTAGATGGAAGTCATGGGAATTGAGAACACTTAGGAATTGAAAAAGCTGGATGTTTGAAGGGAGCTAAAAATAGGAAAGAAAAAAAAAGACTAGGAACCCAATATCACATTTATTGAGAAAGAAAGTAACCCAGACATTCATGACAGCAACAAGGATTTGGATAATGATGGAGTGAATTTTACAGGAAGAGAGATAATGACTGAATGTTGTGAAATAGTAAGGACTGAGGAGTGGCACTGAGAAGCAAGTGTGAGAGAAAGAACAGCCCCCAAAATATAGGACTGGATGAGTTGGACTCTGACTTCCTTTTTAGATTTGTTCATACAACAAGCACTGAGATAGTACTGAGGAAGAGGAAGATGGCATCTAGTTGGGAGTGACAAGAGGTCTTTGGTAGAAAGACTGATGGGAAGGAGAGATCCCATTGGAATCTGGACAAAGAAGTGGGTAGGGTTTGGAGGTAGGAAGGTCAAATCTCCTGTGACTGGTTCTTCCCCCACCCTTCAGACTGATCTATGACCCCACATCTTGGGTACATCCCTTGCTGCAGATTCTTGGTTGCTTGTTCTCTTATGATGACTATGTGGATAACATTGTTTTTGTCTCAAATGATTCATATTTTACTTCTGACCTCTTACTGCCTCTACACATTCATTTAAATTGAATCAGACTTTCTAGCACTTCTGCATACAATACAAAAACCTGGTATTCCTGATAAGGACTACTTTGAGTCCTACCCTAGGGTTCCTTACAATGACAAGCAAAGGAAATTGTATTCATGTTCCTTGAGGCTTGAATATGCTCTACCTTTTTTTTCCCCCATATCCCCAATATCTATCACACTGCCTGTTACTTGGGATAGTTTATTGACAAGAAATAAGACACTCCTAACTTACCTTTTCTTGGAAAGTGGGAAGTGCAAGGTGTCATGAATTACTTATGATTTTGGACTTTCTCACTATACAAATCAATGTGTTGACTTTTTTTTTCTTCTCTTAAAAAATAAAACTTTGTCAGCTCTTTGGGAGAAAGAAGGATACTTGGTCTAAATGTGGTGATACAAGAAACAGAAAATATAAACAAAAACTTCTAAAAAGCTTATTGATTGCATTCTAAAATCTATTATTACATATTGCATTATATCCTAAAAAAATCTAAAATTTGGTAATTTCTTTTTTTTAAATTTACTGAAATCTATTTTAACCTTCCACCATTGGAGGTGGAAAATTAAAAAAAACATTTTTTGTAATAAATATCCATAATCAAGCAAAACAAATTCTCTCATTGGCTACATTCAAAAAGTACTGGTTTACATTTCTTTGCTTTCTAATATTTGTTAAGAGGATATAAACTCACTGAGAATTTAGTATTAATTCTGCATTCTACTTTTTGGAATCTTATTTGTTGATTTCTCAGTTTGTGCTCTGTGTGTGCATTTTCTGCTTAAAATCTTCGGTATTTTGGTTTGTGGTGTTGTGCCTGTCTCAGTTTCTCTCAGTTGCTGTCTCAGTTTCCCTCAGTTACTGTCTCAGTCTCCCTCAGTTACTGTCTCAGTTTCCCTCAGTTACTAGCTCAGTGTCCCTCAGTTGCAGTATCAGTCTCCCTTAATTGCTGTTTCAGTCTCCCTTAATTGCTCTGTCCCAGAATAGAAATCCCCACTTCCTGACCTTCAGAAATAATTGGACTTACATTCCAAAGTAATCATGAAACCTCCAGATGGCCAGCCTCGACCTCCTCTTATCTATCTATGACCCAGACAAGCAGCCTGCTTTGGCAAGGCTCCTTACTCCCTAACCTGTCAGAACTGAATTTATGGTTTCCTTGGACACCAGATGTGCTCAGCTGTTCCCATGAGTTCTTTGTCTCCCTGAGCTAGAGGACCCTATATAATGTTTGAAGTTCCTTGATGGAGCTGCTGTGTACTTTGTATTCAGTCAGCTAACATGGCTACTGAGTACTTTGTATTCAGTCAGCTAACATGGCTGTGGCTGTGTTGGTTTCTGGGGTGGACTTTGTGCTTTGAGACAAGAGTCCCGCCAGTCCTGATCCATAGCTATAGATTCTGAACTCTCAATTAACATCAATAAAGTAATATCTAATCTCTAATGTGTGATACTATCTCAGTTTCTCCCTGAGCATAACAGTGGGGGTTTTCTTCTTTTCTATTCCTACATTACTTCCAAGTGATTATGGAAAAACAAGGAATTCCAGAAGGTTTTTAAAAAGAAATGAAATTGTTAAAGAAAAATGCTTTGCTTTTGGAAACTAATCCCCATGCCTCTTACAACTCTAAAGTAACACTGGGTTACAAAAAGCTTCTCAATATATTCAAAGTCCTTTAACATATCTCAGGAGAAATTCCTTTTGGAATTTTCTATTTCCTAAATGACTATAAGCTCCATTAGGCCAGAGACTGTGTCTCTTCTATCTGCTCTAGAAATGATGTTCTGCTCAAAGAAGGTATTTAAGATATATTTATTGAATTAAACATACTGAGTTATGTTTAATATTATCTTCCAATTAATTGGCAGATTTCCAAGTAATCAAATGGTTGTCTACATGGTTATTTTACATATTTTAATAACTAAAGATAATTTTTATAGAAGTCTGAACAAATAAATTACAAGAGGATGTTATGATAAAGTTTTTAAAATCTAATCAGAGTACTCAGATGAAGCCTGAAAAGTGCCTTGGGTTTGAAGTTATAAGGCCTTGATTGAAGTCTTCATTCTGTCCTTTACTAGAGAAGAATTATTTCATTACTTTGAGCCTTAGTTTCTTCATTTGGAAAATTGACCTAACAATATCTACCTGACCTACTTTACAGGGCCATTTTGAAGCCAACTGCCTTATTAAGCATGGAGTACCATGTAAAATTCATATTATTTGCCATCAAAAATATTTTCTTTGCACATGTAGATTTATATCTCAAATTAAGCCCTTGAACTTTATCATCAAGATTTTTTTATTTTATATAATCCTTCTAAACTTGCTCAAAACAGTTATGTTCTTTGACCAAATTAACATATTGATGAGTAAAAACAAACAAAACTATACCTCAATTCCAGTGATTGGAATTAATGATGAAGGGATCATTAGCTGCATTTTTGAAGAGCTTCTAGCAGTACCTCATGCTTGGTTTAACTTGCCAAATTGGGGGGAAAAGTTATAACTGGCTAGCAAAGTAAGAGGTATCATATACAGGTTTCTACTGCAGTAATAAACAATAGAGAATATAACTGAAATTAAGTCATAAACTCTTTTTCTTGACAGCATTCCATTCCACTGCAAACAGAATGCCATTTTATGGCATTGTCAAAAAGGTAGTATAAATTATATTACCATCCCACAGCTGATGAGTTTATAAGTCTACTGAGAGCAAGTTATCTGGCATCATCACCATGCTGAGCTTGCCAAAACTGCATGTGAGACATACTGGCCTGAAATATTGCTGAAACTGAAGCAAGAAATGGTCTAAGAATAGTACCATAGTAGGGGAGGGAATGAAGTGAGGTACATGTCTTTAACATGTCATTAACATTTTCTGTTTCCTTAGCCCTTACGACTCACCAATGTTGTTCAGCAATCCCTGATTCAGCAATAAATTACAAGCAAGTCACAGGATACTCAGAAATATATCTAAAGGAGGAATGGGAGAACAAACTCCTGAAAATAATCTCACTCTGTCAAAGCACATATGAAACTCAACATTTATTCAGGCAAATCCTGAAATAACAGAGTAAAAAGGGACCACAGAAATCAGCTATTGCAATCTGTATATTAATTGACTATATATAATATATAATATGACTAATTACCTTAGTCATATACAGTGGCCATCCACTCCTTGGGGCAGTTATTTACACAGTGGATAGAGCACTGGACTTGAAATCAGGAAGACTTATTTTGATGTGTTCAAATCCAGTCCCAGATGCTTTTTACTTGTGTGATTCTAGACAAGTCACTTAAACTTGTTTGCCTTAGTTTCTTCATCTATAAAAAATGAACTGGAGAAGAAAATGGCCAAGAAAACCCCAAAATGCGGGCATGAAGAGTTAGACATGACTGAACAGCAACATTCTAGCCCTTACCCTAAAACCTCAAGTAAGGGGAATTCCCTATCCAATAAGACATTTCACTTTTGGATTAAATGATTAAAAATAAAATCTTCCTAACACCAAATCTAAACCTGCCTTTTTATCAGAGCAAGTCTCTTCAATAATCCTTCAGATATGTGAAGATACTGTTCTTGTCCTTTCTTGCCTTCTGTTTTCTGACCTAAATATTCCCCATTCCTTGAATCTATTCTTAAATGTCATGAAAACGTACCTCTTCAGCATTTAGTTTCCTTTCCTCTGGACATTGCCCATGTTACTCATCTTCCTCTTAAAATGTGATGAAGGCAACATTTTAAGAGGAACATTGGTAAATTGGTCCTCTTTGAGACTGAAGGACAAAAAACAACTTGTGGGTAGTAATAGCTGCCTCATGGGGGATCCAACTGACCAGCTCCAGTTGGGCAATGCAGTTCTCTTGCTTTCCTGCCTTTTCTCCCTCTCTCCTTCTCCCCTTCTGTCCACATAGTGTATCATATCTTACCTGTGTGTCCTATGCCTCAAGGAATGTAAATTTTGTTTGCTGAAAGTTCACAAGCTATCTTGGGGTTTATAGTTTAAATTTCTTTCTTAAGGACCATGCCTTAAATCCAAATCACTCTGGCTTTCAAAAATTGGCCCATAATAGATCCAGGCTAAGTTCCACTTGGCCATCATTTGGGCCCTGATTAATTCCGAGTGAATGTAAATAGTAATTGTTTCTGTTTTGCCCAGAAACCTTGAGGATCTTCCCCTCCCAGGCTGATTTTTTTTTTTTGACTAGGTAAAAGAGTCATTTGTTTGCCTTATTTTTTACCTAGACTTAATCACTGAATAGGTGATTGCTTCAATTAAACTGACACCTGGAAAAAACCTTAACTTTAAAAAGGCCAAGGCCTCCCACTGTATCTAGGGCCATCTCCAGTCATCCTGTTATATCTAGTGACTGGACCCACATGGCTCAGAAAGAAAAAGTGAGGCTGGTGACTTTGAACAACCCTGTCTCACTTAAATCTAATTTACTTGCAAGTCATGGCATCACTTTTCCTGATCTCACAATCCTTTTAAAGAATGAAAGACTGACAGTAACAACCTGGGATGTTCAGAAACTAAATCTCCATAATATTTCAGATATGGCCTGACTTAGCTTGAAGCAGAAGAAAACTACCATCTCCCTTTTCCTAAATATTGCTCCTCTCTCAATATAATCTCAGTATGAATTAGTTTTCCTGGTTGTCACATCATACTATTTAACTTGCAGTTCATTAAAAACCTTAGATCTATTTCTGATAGCAATTTATCAGAAATAGATCTTTATCCACACTTTCCCTATATTATACTTGAGAGGGTGATTTTTCAAACCAAGTTTAGGTCTGTCTATTGAAACTAAGTTTCTTCACCTGCAATATACTGGCACTATGTGCTTCTTGGGATTTTTGTGAGGAAAATCTTAACCAAATGTAATCTACTACTATTATTACTATTTATTTTACCATTTAAAAATGTGCTTCCATACTCTTTTGGTTATATACAAGTAGGTCCCTAAAATGTTTTTCTCTACTGTATCTTTCTGATTTTCAGTTGCAGCTGGCCAAATCAGCTGTGTTCTCTAAATCCCCAAAAGTAAAGCTGTACTTATTGGATTTCTGGGTCAATTTAAAAAAAAATTCAGTGAGCATCCAGATTTTTTTCTGAGATTTCTCATCAACTTGAAGCAGTTTAACTAGAGTTTCTTCCAATGTGAATCTAAATGATTTCCTTTATTATACTTCCCTTTATTATAAGAGGTGAATGTGAGGCATGAGTAATTAATATTTCCCAACTCAGTCTAAATTATGTGAGAGATGCCTAATTAAAAGAAAAGCTAAATCCATAATGGAAAGTAAATGTTAACATTACATGATGAGAGCTGTATACTCTTTCAACTGCTCTCTTTAGGGCCCAGTCTGGTAAGGAACTGGAAGACTTTCCCATGGAGCAGGAGAAATATTTGAAGACAGAGAAAACTGTAGCTGGTAAATGTTATTGCTAGCTCTGGGAGGTAAGGCTCACAAGGCTAATATTGCTTTGCTGAAGCTTGGCAAGCACCCGAGGGAGCTATGGAGAGTATTCGGATCATTCTACTCCAGTCCAAATGTCACTCTTTAACATTTGCAGAGCTGTGTGTAACTGCTTACAGAGAAGTCTCTGACAAGAAGGTCACGGATGGAAAAAAGTTGTTTAGGGAGTTGGAGGATGAGTGAGGGAAAGGAAAAGGCTCAGGGATTTAATAGAAAATTCACATGCATTTTCTCATTTGCTCCTCTTCTTTTTCAAGCTATAGCTAACTAATCTCTGGTCCCACTGAAGGATGAAGGGAAGAGTCTTTATCTGCTGCCTCTTAAGTGTTTGCTTAGACTTTACCCTTCTATGACCCTCTTTGGCTCTTTGTAAACACATATTTGCAGTTACATACAGAATCCTTCCTCATAGGAGCACTATGGGATATTAAGAATTTTACTATTATGGCAATTACAGACTTTGAACACAAAAATGCTATAATAGAGAGGATTGAATGGATGTTATCTATCTGTCTGTCTGTCGATATGTCTGTCTGTATATCCTCTCAGATTCAGGATTTATTTGGTGTGTGTACAGCTTCCACTGATATACACAACAATCTCTTACAACATTTTATTTTACAACTTACTACCTTGTATCTATTTTGTATTTGTATTGTATATCTTGTAGGTGTAACATTTTTAACTATTCACTCATATCAGTTCTTGGAGGGCAGGAATTATTTCCCTTTTGTCACTATTCTCTTCTGCTCCAATCCCTTCCCTCACCCCAGCAGAAAGTTCGGTACATGTTCATCCTTCTTTTGACCAATCAGGAATGAGTAATGCATTAATTTGCATGTGAATTGGATTTAAGTGAGGCAGAGTTGCATCAATCTTATTCTCTTTTCTGGAGTTCAGTGGCAAGGTACTAGGACAACTGGAAATGAATGGCCCAGATACAGTGGATGTCCTTGATATCTTCCATGCCTTAGCAAACTCTAAGCATTCCAAACTACTTGCCTCAGCCACCTTCATGGCTGCCTTTAACTTAGGTTTAACCCACCTGCTAAGCTGGTTTACAAAGGTGCAGCTGCTATACATGGTATAGCCTCTTGGAGCCACATAGCAGGTTCTTAAAAGTTTAAGTTAATTGAAAAAAAACAAAAAAACCCCAAAAAACCTTATATTCTCATATAGTGCTAAAGTTTTCAAAGTATTTTCTTCACAACAATCCAACAAATAATGTATTATTCTCATGTTGCAGTTGAGGAGATGAGACATAATTTATCTGGGAATCTCATAACTATTAGGTATCAGGGTCAGCCTGCAACACAAGGATTCCCTACTCCAAATGTAATACCTCCTTTCTAGTGCACCATTGTCTTAAAAGACTTTCTTCATGATTTGCAATCATTGAAAAAAATCATGATCTTTTGGCCAACCTGACCATGAGCCTTTCTCAATTTAGATGGCCTGTTTCTCAGACTACAAATGTTAAATCTATTGCTGGGAAATATTCAGAATCTTTCTAGCTTGGGAGACCTTCCTAGAGCTTGTATAATGTAAAGCCTTCCTGAATCTTGTATCACTTCTACAGCATGGAGGAAATATTCAAAAATGACTTGAGTAGAGATGTACACATATATGAGAAAATCCACCAATTAATCAAAAAAGGTTTTATTACATATTTACTATATGGCAGGATCTCTGATAAGTGTTTGGAGTGTAAAGAAAAGCAAAAACATGATTTCTGCCCTCAAGTAGCTCACATTTTAATGGGGAGTGGGGGGTGGGCAAGAAGCAAATAACTATGTACTTTACAAAATATATATAGTGTAAAGGGAAGGTAACTCCAGAAGGAAGCAGTGGGGCACTGACAGGGAAACAAAGAAAAACCTCCATCACAGGGTGGGATTTGAGCTTAGTTTTAAAAGAAATCCAAGAAAGCAGAGTAGCATAGGTGAGGGAAACTATTACAGATAAGTGGGGACAGCCAGTAAAAAACCTACAAAAAACTTTCTGATATTTTAAACTGTCATGTGACTAAAAGCTAATGTTTCACTTCTCAAAAGTGTATATGTATATATACACACATACATGTCATATATATGTGTGCATAGATATATAATCAAACTGTTCAAATTCAGTTTCAGAAGTAAGAAGAGACCTAAGTCTCTAGAATTCTATTTTGACTACAGATGATAAAAGCTACTCCAGGACCCAGTTACAGAGTTTTTGCCCCAAATGAATTTTGTTGGGGACAACTGTTAACTGCTATCCAGTCCTAAATGCTTTGGGGCAGATACTGAGTTCCCTTAAGGTCCCTCTCCTGCCATAAAAAGGTCCCTCAAGCTGAAGACTTAAATCAAGTACAAAAGCTGACTTTGCTTCTTGGACTGGGATGTTATCAAGCACTTGGGAGGCATGATTGGCTTTAAAAATCTCTTTCAAGGCAGCCCCCTTAAGATAACTCCCAATCCTTTTCTACTATTGTTTTCCAAATTACTCTTCTACTGAGGAATAATCACAGCCAAGGGACAGAGCATTGCTGGGTGCTGGCTCTGGTGTCTTTCAGAAATTCTTAATGTGAACACCTCTCTGTAATTTAATCTCTCTTTAAGTGCCTTATAAGCATCTTTTCTTTGTTCCTCTTTAGTTTTGCTCTTTTCCTTGGAATGATGAGTCACTTCAAACTCTTCTCAATAACCAGGAAAATGTTAGGTTAACTGATAAGTTGACTATTATCAGGTAAATTGAAGCTGTGTAGTTCTAGAAATGATGAGAATAGTTTACTTAAGTTTTTTTTTGAGGAATAACTTGTTTGTAGTATAGCTAAACATAGCTTAGCCAGATGTTCATGTAAGACTATTATTAAAATGATGAGGATGAGAATGATGGCATTAATAATGGCTTTTTGTATAATCAACTTAATTTGAGAAATATTTATTAAACATCTCCGATGATATGTGCAAAACACTGTGCTAGGCACTAGAGATACAAAGAAACTTTTTTTTTAAATAGTACTTGTTCTTCAAGGAATTCATATTTTACTATGATCTATTGAACACTGCATGAACAAGTCTAGAGTTGAAGGGGAAAAATGGAGTATTGTGGGGAAGAGTGAATGAGTTATCTGATTTTTCTGGGGCATAAGGCAGATGTACAGGAATGATAGTAAATGTCTGAAAAGATAGGATTGTAGAGAGTTTTGGGTGCCAGACTGAAAAATTCATTCTTGGCAATAAGGAACCACTAGAGTTTTATGAGCAGGAGAATGATATGTTTGAGGCTTTGTTTTTGGAAGATTTATTTGGCAGTTTTGTGTAAAATGGTTTGGAAAGGGTTAGGAAAGACTAGAAATGAGGAAAGAATAAGGCTGCTTTGTAATCTAAAGACAAGATAATGGTGACTTAAACTAGGGTAATGTCTACAGGAACAAGGTTGTTTTATAAACTAATTGTAACACCATCCTCAAACTCATAAAAAGTTGAGGTAGATAGATGGATAAATGTATGAATGAATGGATTTCAAAACAGACTCTTCTCTTCACTATACAAACTCTTGTCTTCCAGTTTACAAATGACCTGGCTTTTTTACAAAGAAGTCAATTTCTGAACACTCAATATATTAATGTGGGCAGATCAAGATGATAGCATCTTCATGATTTCCCAACTCAAGACTCACATCTAAATCCTTCCGTAAGATCACCACAAAAGATACACCCAATGTTCCAGGGCTCTTCCTTTCATTCTTTTGCAATTAAGACAATACCAATGAAGCATGAAACTATCCATCCATCATCCTCCCCTCTCATGCATGCCCATGTTTTTGTTTTTGTTTGGGGTTTTATTTTCTAATCATACTCTTTAATGACATCCTTTGGCATTTAGTGAACAACATACCCACCAAAACATGATGTTACCACAGTTTATATGATTTTGTCAGCTCACATGCAGAAATTGATATTATCATGAAAGGAAAGCATCTATTTGTGCATATTATCTATAAAACTATATAATTAATGGAAACATGATTCTTTCCTGGTTAGTTTCTAGCTAATTACTAGCGGGTGACCACAGAGTCACAGAATAGAAAATCCCAGAGAGGGAAGAGACCTTAGAGATCACAAATTTAAGACTGTATCTGAAGAGAAATTTCTTCTCTAACATATTTAACAATTTCCATTTGAAGATGTCCATTGAAAAGGAATTTGCCAGATGAAATGCCCTCTTCTCTAAGTAGCCTTTCCCAGTCCCCCTTTAAAGTCTTCCTTCTGAGATTATCTCCCATTTACCCTTTCTCTATTTTTGGGTGTTTTCATTTTGTTTCCTTCATTAGACTGTGAGCTCTTTGAAAACAATGACTGGTTTTCACCTTTCTTTGGATCATCAGTGCTTAATGCAGTGCCTGACACATATAGATGCCTAATAAATGCTTACTGACTTCACTTACCATCTTTTAAGTACCGCATCTTACTTTTGCATATGTCTGCTATCAGGAAGTTATTCCTTACATGGGAGGAAATCTGCTTTTCTCCAAATTCTATTCATAGTTTCAATTTCTGCCCTCTGGGACAAAACAAAAGTAAGACTAATCTCTCTTCCACTTTCAAGTATTTGAAGATAGCTATTCTGTCTTTAAATACTTGAAGATAACTATCATGTCTTTCTTCTCCTTTTCAGGAAAACATTTCCATTTCCTTTAACAGAGAGAGTCTTGTATGAAACGATTGTCATGTTTGCTTGCCAAAGTCAAGATATGCTTCAATGTACAAATTTTTAAATAATGTAATACCCAGAACTGAACACAATACTCCAGAGTGAATAATAACAGAAATAAGCACAATAAGATTATCACCTCATTCTTTCTAGACTTTATGACTCAGTGAATGCAGTCTAAGATTCTGACCACATTAATTACATTGTTGGCCAGTATGCAGCTATAATCCAAGCAATTTCAATGATTTTTTTCCCTTAAAACAAAATAAACAAAAAACATATTGCCTAATCACACTTTGGATCTTTTATTTATTCAGTTATATTTTGAACTCAAGTCTTAAACTTTACAGTTATCCCCATAAAGCTTCATACGGTTAGATTGAAATCATTTTTGATCCTGAATTTATTAGTCAATGAATTCATCTATAGTTCTCAGTTTTATGTCATCTGCAAATTTAGTTATTACATAATCTATGACTTCTCTCAAGTCACTGATAATACCTTTGAACACAGCAAAGGTAAGGACAAGTTCCTAGTCCACTCCACCTAGACACAACTCTTCCAGGTTGACATTGATTTATTCTCCAGTACTCTTTTAATGTTATTATTCCACCAGTTCCAAGTTCATGTACCTTATTATCTATTTAACTGAATATCTTAATTTTGTCCAGATATTGTCCAAAACCTATTGAAACCCAGAAATACCATATCTGTGATGTGTCTCTGATCTGCTAATTTATCATTCATGTCAGAAAAAGAAATAGAGTTAGTCTGACAAAAATGGTTCTTCATCAACCCATTCTAGCTTTTACTGAACTTTCTTAAGGTTTACAAATCATCCCTTCAGCAATATGTTCTAGGATATTTCAAGGAGTTGGTGAAATTATTGGGAATTTTGTTCCTGAAAATAGTACACAATTATTTACATACGTTATGACAAAAAGCTTATTATTCCTAGAAAAATGGAGATTTTTCTTCCTCAGGTAGACATTTCTCCAGATGACAAGTTAATATACTTGATTTTTAAAAAATCAGTGGTATAGAGATGCTTTCATAAGAGAGAAGACTAAAAATATTGACTTCAGTCTAAAAAGTAAATGGATAAATATAAGTATATTTAAATTTCCAAAAAGCCAAAAAAGCCATGACTAATGGTGAAAGTTGGATTGTTCACCAAATCCTAGAATACTGAGAAATGGAATAATTTTTAAAGCTTCAAAATAACTTTAAGGCAAATATTCTGTCTCTCACTCTCTGCTTCTCTGTCTCTCTGTCCCTTTGTCCTTCTCTCTACTCTGTCTCTCTCTCCATATATATAAATTTTATGCAGTTATTAAAGAACTTATGGAACATTCCCAAACTAGTCTCCTTCCTATTAATACAAAATACTTTATTTTATTTTTAGTTTTTCCTCTTTCATCTTCCCCCCACCTTACCAAGGCAGGCTAAAATTGAGCACAGATATATTTAATAGATGTATTCATACACACACACACACACACACACACACACACACACACACACACACACATTCACAATCATTCACAAACCCACACACACATACATATATCTATATATACATACACATATACAGAGCAACATATCTACATATACTCAGATATGCATGCATATATATATATTTTACCCACATGTAAACAATGTATCTAAAATAATATTAGTATGGCTAACATATATAAATTTCTCTTTTGATTGAATCTTGTTTGACTTTGTCTCTCCTTTGATTTTTAAATTATTTTTTGAGTTCATCTATAAATTCTCTCCAGGCAGGGAGTCATTTAATATTACTCTTTGGGGTAGAAAAAGTTTTTTTTTTTTTACTTCAGGGTCCTCCTCTGAAGATGTGAATCCTTGTCTTCCCTATTCCCATAGTAAGTTTCTATAGTTGGGTTCTTTTCTTCTTTGCTCATTCCTCTTTTTTTTTTAAAATAAGTATTAATGTAAGCAACTGTAGTCATGAGGTGGGGGGATGGTGCCTCTAGCTTCACTTCAGCTCTCCCCTTTGACCTGGAACCCCAAACAAGTGATCCCTTCCTACTGCTTCTATAATCACTGGGTGCTGGTTCCTTCTCACACAGAGTAGTGTCTCTGCAGCACAGCTGGGCTTAGCATTCCAAATCAGCTGAGGCTCCCTCAGTCTTCTAATTCTCAGACCTCAGCCTGAGTCTGGGAGATGAAAGTTTCTGTAGTTCCTGCTGAGGGTGGGGACCAACCAAGCTAGCCCCAGGGGTTCTCACTTGGTGACTATGAGGAGAAAGCCAAGAGATGTTTACTTCACAGGGGTTAAATAAGACCTGGGGTCTTTTTTCAGATCTTCTTGGGTTGTACCAGGAGGATCCCCGCTTTGCCCCAAATCTTTATTTTTTACCAATCAAGGTTTGCTCTATGGCACAAATTTGATCTGTTTGTGGGGGAAATCTGGAGAGCCTAAAATTTACTGATCTATTCCACCATCTTCTCAGAATTTTCCCCAATCCAAAATATTTTCGCCTACACTGTCATTTGACACATTGTCATGTATTATCTAGAGCAAGATGGTGAAAAGACTATGACCCAAGCAATGTTTGGAAATTTTCTCTTCTTATTTTATTGTATTCTGGCAAGAAAACTCCCTTTATTACAATTAGAATACAAGTCAGGAAAAGACTTAATCCAGTACATAAGTCACCTGCACAGGTGTGCTGAGACCAACTCAAATTGACTATCATGATCCAGTTATTAATTTTTTAGTATTATCATTTAGACCTCAGAAATTGGCAGATGTTACAAATCAAGAAATTATTTGTTCTCTCTATGGTCTAAACTTAGACAAAAGAGAGAGAAAATGTTAATAATACAGATTAATTTTAAAATGTATCGTGTGAATTTCCAAAGAGCTAGTTTTTAAATAATTTCCAGTCTACTGTTTGATTCATAGTTTAGGCACTCAACAACATATTTTTTAAGTATTAACTATAAGTGTTAAGTACTGGGAATACAATGAAAGGCAAAAAGTTGTCTCTGCCCCTATAAGTTTATTTTTGAATTGGGAAGAAACTTGCAAATAACGAGGCATGTATAAAACACACTATTTGTGTGTGAAACAACATGCATGTATACATGTTAATAAACATGTATGTATGTATATATGTACTTGTGTGTATGCACACATGCACACACAAAAAAGAGAATATTCTAAGTAAGGTAGACAGCCAAAGCAAAAGCAAGCAGATATAGATAAATTGTCATGTTAAAAGAATAGCAAGAAGACCAGTAGAGTTGAACCATAGAGTACATGAAAAGGAGTAAAATATAAGAAAAAGTGACTAGAAAGGTAAGCAGAAACTAGATTATGAAGAAACTTAAATGTCATGATATATTTTATCATGGAAGTAATAGGAAACCACTAGAGCTCATTGAGTGGAGGGGAATGTGGTCAAAGTAATGCTTTAGAAAAATCACTTTGGATGGCAAATTATAGTATAGTTGGAAACAGGGAGATGGAGCTAGAGTCAGGGAGATCTACAGAAGGATATTTTAATAGTTCAAGTGATGAGACGAATCAATATGGCATCTATGTACATGATGTGAAGGGAATATAAAGTAACAAGATTTAGCAGTGGATTAGCTATATGTGGTGAATAAGAATAAAGAGTTTTTTAAACTTGGGTAATTAGAAGAAATTGTCATTTAGACATTGAGAAGATCAGAAGAGGAAAGGGTTTGGGGGAGAAATGAGTCTCATTTGGGATTCATTGAGTTGTGATGTTTATGGGATATCAACTTTGACACAGATGTGAATAGATCGTTTGTCTTCACCAGATTGGAATTAGACCATTAAATCAATATTTAATAAATGCTTGCTCACTGATTTACTGATTAGATCATTGATCACATTTTATCTAAACTTTTCTCCTCTGTTACATGCAGTAGGTATTTAATAATATTGTTTCTTTAAATGAATGAATTTTCTAGAGGAATCGTAGGTAGTAGTGTAGAGTCAGAGGATCTCAGTTCGTAAACTAATTCTCTAACTTACTGCTGGTGTGACATTGGATAATGTCTTTGGAACTTTTCTTTTGTAAAATTACAGGCTTGAGTTAGGTGCTCTTTAAAAATCTTTACAATTTGGATCCTACTATTTTATTTAAATGGTTAACAGCATCTATAAACTGAGGCTATAGTAGTGCAGATGGTTCACAGCTTGGTATAGTGGCAAGCAGAGAGCTAAATATTGGCTTTAAGCCTTGAGGCGAGATCTTTTATTTTTGCCTGGGTCATGTTAGTAGTAAACTAGGGCAAGAGATATTAAGTTAAAGTAGAATTCAAGTAAATTTGTTTCTCAGGATAAGAAATATTAAACCATTAGGAAAACAGATGAATAAAATTCACCACAGTGCGAGACAACTATGAAAAGATCAAATTCAAGAAGCAATTCAGGGTCATACTTTTAAGGCCAAACAAGAAGTGAGTTTGGTCAGTCAGTCAATAAATATTTATGAAGCACCTACTATGTGCCAGACCCCGAGCTATTCATTAGCAATACAAAGAACAGCAAAAGACAGTTTCTACTTAACAATCTAATTCGGAAGATAAAATGGCAACAACTGTATACAAATAAACTATGCACAGTACAGGTAACATAACAAAATCAAATTATACCATGGAAATATGATATGCCACACACAAAAAATGTTACTAGAGATATGACAATGGAGATGTAATGAGATAGAAAATATACACTGGAAGATAATTCTAAAAATTTACATGATAATTTTACTATATATTTAAAAGGAATAGCAAATTGTACATAATAGATTTTCAGTTTCATGGCAATCATCCTTTTTATTACACAATGTTGTGGAAATTCTTATTTTATTCCATAAATTTAAAATTAAATAATTAAAAAAAGGTTTTTGGGAAAAGGATTTCTGTTTGAGATACATAACCACTCAGAAACAATTGAGACCAATGGTTCTTCAGCTGTAATAGCTATTTTTTGACCTAATGTTTAAAGGAGTTCAGCCTTACTGGGCCTTTACACCTGGCCAAAGTTTTAAAAGTTATTTTGAGCTACCAAAAGTTAAATAGTTATTGAAAGCTAGTTAGCATAATGGACAGATTACTGAATCTGGAGTCCAAATCTTGTCTCAGATACTGGGCAAATCAGGTAAACTCTTTCAACCTCTGTTTCCTCATCAAACAGGAAAATAATAATACTTGTCTCTCAGGACTGTTGTGAATATAAAACAAGATATATGACAATTTTCTTTCTGCAATTCTTTAACTATTAGATTCAGACAGGATGGCACAAATACTTTCCAAATCAAGGATTTTTAACCTGAAGTTAACAAACTTTTTTTCAATATTTTAATAACTATGATTCCATATGTTTGATTTCCCTTTTGAACCTACATATTTTGTTATGCATTTAAAAGCTTTTATTATGAGAAGGGATCCGTAGGCTTCACCTGATTTTCAAAGAGATCCATGACCCTTATTTTATAATATACATAATTCTTGTCCTTTTCCTTTAAAGTCTCTTCAGCCAGTTCACTTATCACAAATAGTCCCTAAGTCCCAACTAGCCAGGTCTAGACATTTTTTTTAATACAAGTCAAGTGCAGTATCTGGCATGCTGAATTTGTGCTACTTAGTTAATCTACAGAAAAAGGCAGGGACAAAAGCTCTGGGTTTTCATATAGGAAAATAAGGAAAGAGAGTAGATGTAGCTATGAAGATTAATTGAAGATCAACAATCAAGTAAATATATAACTGAATAGTTTCTTTTTTTTAAGGCTGGTAAAGAAGTTGGTTTTAGGAAAGCTAGAGAAGCAGTAATTATAGCCTAATGACAATATGCCTTCTAGAAAAAATACAATACACAATTTAATTTGAGGTTCTAGAATACAGCTTCTAAACTTAAAATAAATTTTTAAAAAATAAAATAAAGCTAAGTAGTGTTTATAACCCCAGAGGGAGGGGGAGGAAAAGTGAACACTTTGTTTTTTCCTTTATTCTGCTGTCAGAGCTACCCATCCTCAACTCACTTTCCTAAAATGCTAATTAGCAGGTTCTGAAAGGTGGTACTTCTATGAGGCTGGAAGATGCCTGACTGACTCTCCATGTGCTTTTCATCACCTAGAATAGATCAGGATCAAGAAATCAATACTGCTGGAAGACTAGAGGACTAGACATGCATGTTCCTTCCACTCTTCAAAGATTTCACTTCAAGGAATCCTTACATTAATGGCATTGAGGGAAAGGAGGAATGGGAATGGAGAATGGAAAACTGTATTTTTGGGAAGGAGGAGGTTTAGAAAGTAAAGAGAGTTTGATGAAGCAGTATGACTTAAGGGAAAGACAAAAGGTGGCTTCTGAGTAAGATAACTTGGGATCAAGTCCTCCACCTGGTACTTGCTAGCTATGTTATTCTGGACAATCATGAGTACATAAAAATGAAAAGCAAGTGTTTACCTGTAACTGCAATAGAAGTCCCTTACACCACCTAAATCACAGTTTCAGTTGAAAACAAAACAAAACAATGGCCTGTACAAGGACATAGGACAAGGAATCCAGGGCAGAAGTTTTTTCTTCATATGTATGAGTATTAAGTAAATATAGAGAGAAGCAGCTTCAGAGATGTGATAAAATCTAGATCCTGCCTCTGACGCGTGTGGCTACATAACTACAGCCAAATCAGTTAGCCTAGCCAACTCTCTCAGACTCTTATACACAGAACAATTGTAGATTTGCAATAGTAAAAGGGAGTTTCCTTAACAGTAGGTGCCTAAATAGATCTAGAACCAGAAATCCTCCAAAAGAGAGACAAAAAGAAAAAAAAGCAGAAATAAAAAGAAAATCACAGAATTATTTTTAAAGTGGGAGAATTCAATCAATTGAATTTATTTCTGCATGGAAAGCAGTCCTCAGGTTTTGACAGGCAAAGAGAATGGGGGGGGAACAAATCCCCCTAATAGCTTTCCTTTTTTGAATAAAGATTTACAGTTTTAAATAAACTTAAGATGTTGTTGTTGTTGCTGTTGCTTTTTAAACTTTCTTCCTTTATCATCTATATCTCAGTCCTGTCATTTTTCTTTCTTTTTTTAAATGAAATACTTATTTTTAAAATTAAATTAAATTTAAAATTTTTTCATCGCAATTTAAATTTCTAAACTTTCTCCCTTTCCCCCTCACCATCCTGTATTTCTTTTTTCCCCAAAAGTATTTTTCCATTACTGTTGCTTTTAAGTCTATTCCTAGAATAATAATAACATTTAATAATACCTAGAATAACACTTTAGAATTCAATAATGATCTGTTAGTTGGTTTTCCTGCCATGAATATACACCCTTTCCAAATTGTCTTTCACAGACTTACCTTATCAAAACTCTTCTTTGCCCTTTATCAAATTACTATTCTACTTAAATATCCATGTTGGGTCTTTATTAATTATCACATCAACTATAACACTGCCTCACTTTCAAGGTCCTATATTATCTGATTCCCTTCCCAATAATCAAAACTTATTTCCCAGCTTATATCCTATCTATATAAGTCAAATTGTATAAAATATGTTGTTATCCCAAAAGTCAGGGCTATGTTCTTCAAAAATTTTAAGGAAAAAAGGCATTGATGGAAGGCATCTTTGAAATTCTGGATGTTTCCCTTCTGAAAGGGAGTTCTTTATCCCAAGACCCAAACTCTTTAGAATACACTATGATAGATAGATAGATAGATAGATAGATAGATAGATAGATAGATAGATAGATGGATGGATGGATATAGATATAGATATAGATATATAAAAATAGTTCCTTCAAGGTTGTCTGTGATTATTGTTACTGTTGCCATTTTATCCTTCATTTCCTGGTCATCAAGATTAGTATCTCTATTAAATCACTGTGACTTTAGGGTGAGCAGTTATTATAACTTCCTGCTTAATTTCTGTTTGCCCCATTTAAAGGAAATTGCCAAGAATTTTGGGCTTTCTCAACTGAGATTTCTCCTTCATCAGCTTCTTCATTTCCAAAATCTTTTAGGCTCCCCAGTAAATCTAAGTTACCTAAATGGCACAGTGGATAGAGCACTGGACTTTGAATCAGAAAGACTTGAGTTCAGAATTGATCCCAGGCACTTAACTAGCTGTGTGACACTGGGCCAGTCATTTACCCTTTGTTGTCTTCAAGTTCCTCATCTATCAAATGAAAATAATAAAAGCACCTACTTCCCAGGTTGTTGTGAGAATAAATGAAATCATATTTGTAATGCACTTTGCAAATCTTCAAGCATATAAACACAAGCTGTTATTAAACAAATATGTGGAAGTATAAGAATAAAATGAAACCTAAGAGACAGAGTTAATCATTTACCTCTTCTACTTATTATTCCTGATCATATTCCTACCACTAAAATACATATGTGGCCAGCAAAAACTATTTTACATAAACATATATCATTAGGTGAACAGGAACAATTTTGTTGTTAAAAAGAGATTATATGTAAAGAGGGAGGAAGAGGAAGAGCCAATCAAGCAGGAATTTCAGGAGGCTGCTGGGGTGTCAGTAGGACTCCCAACAACATGGCTATTGGATTCAAAGTTTCCTGACTGTGCTTCTATTCCTGCTTTCTGTGCACTCTGCTGATCTCCCCAGGAAAAGGAATTAGGGTTATAGGGGATTACCCTCCCCCCATTCAGGTATCTTCTTTATTTTTGGCAATGCTCTGCTATCCTTCTTGAGCAAGGAATGGTCAATCATAATCTTTGCATTAGTTTAAATAAAAAGCAATATATCTCCGTTTAGAAGTTTTTCTGTCCCTAGAAGGTCAAGGCTATCTCATGGGTAGAAGTGGGAGAGGATACATAATCTTTCTCTTGTTCATGCCCTTACTTGGACAGCTCCAAATATTTTAAAACACTAAGTTGACATCTCAAAGTAGATTAAGTTTCCTATAAGCCAAGAATAAGTTTTATATTTTTTTATGTCCCATACTATGCCCAGTGCAGTTCTGGTCACAAACTAGGAACCTTATAAATGCATGATGGCTGGAAGAGGCTCATTAGGGCAGTATCTAAAGTCTGGATATAGTGTGAGGTTATGCTGGACTGCACAAGCAACTTGGTCTACTAGAGAACAACACTAAATCTCCTTCAACCAGCCAAGAGTTAGTTATTCAGCAGCTACTTTGGAGAGATTGTTTTTTAATACAGAGACCACAATAAAGTCCATTAAAGCTAAGGTTCCTCGTATTTTGCTTCCGTTATGCCATCTCAGAAGGTGTTCAGAACTATTAGCAATCAAGGCTTTCCTTACTTAGCTGTACAAGCACTTACAAAGCCCAGGAGATTGGAATATGGCAAGCATTAAAGGTACCTTAGAACCCCAGGGGACTGCTGTTTAAAAGCCCCTCTGTAAAATTATATTGTCCTGATTGTTACTTTCCTTTTGTAAGTATTACCTCTGGCAACTATTAAGAAAGTTACAATACATATTAAAGTGAATGGTGTGTTCCTGGACTCAATACAGCTCCCACATCTTGTC
>JAJPUD010003967.1:196542-218673 GCA_023553655.1 Myrmecobius fasciatus
CTTTCAATATCTCCTAAGCACAAGTCATATTCTTATAATGATATTATTTTAGGTTGCCATTTCTAATGACTGAGTTGTGCCTACCCCAACATCCTTGCCATAAAAGTCACAATATCTTCTTTATAAACTATGTGTAGTTAAGTGAAGTGAACAGAACCAAAAGGACACTGTACACAGTAACAACAGTTATGTGATGATAAATTCTGATGAACTTGACTCTTTTCAACAATGAGGTAAATCAAGGCAATTCCAATAGACTTCTGATGGAAAGAGCCATCTGCACCCAGAAAGAGGACTGTTGAGACTGAATTTGAATCAAAGCATAGTATTTTCATCTTTTCTTGTTATTGTTCGTTTGTTTGCTTGTTTCTTTTTTCTTTCTTGTATATTTTCCCTTTTGATCAGATTTTTCTTGTGTAGCATGGTGAATATGGAAATGTGTTCAGAAGAACTGTATGTGTTTAACTTATATCAGATTGCTTGATGTCTTGGGGAGGATGGGGGGAGAGAGGGAGAAAAATTTGGAATATAATGTTTTGCAAACATGAATAATGAAAACTATCTTTGTGGGACAGCTAGATGACACAGTGAATAAAGCAACCACCCCTAGAGACAGGAGAACCTGAGTTCAAAACTAATCTGAAACACTTAATACTAATAGCTGTGTGAACCTGTGCAAGTCACTTAACCCCAATTGCTTCTCAAGGTAAAAAAAAAAGGAAGAAAGAAAAGAAATCTATCTTTGCATGTATTTGGAAAAATAAAATACTATTAAAAATAAACAAACTATGCATAGGTATGTGTTTTATCCCTAAGTTCTACAACTAGAAATTAAAATTGAGTTTAAAATATGGATCTGGGTCATTTAGTTCGTGTAGTGGATAGAGCACCAGCCTTGAAGTCAGAAGGACCTGAGTTCAAATCTGGCCTCAGACACTTAACACTTCCTGGCTATGTGACCCTGGATAAGTCACTTAATCCCAATTGCCTCAGCAAAAATAAAATAAAATAAAATAAAATACTGGATCAGTAATCAAACTATGTATCATCTCTAGTTCTTATTCTTCCAGGAATTAGCCAAATGAATTCTAGTAAGTCACTTTATATCCTAGGATCTGTTTCTTCATTTGTAAAATGAGACCATTGTGCTAGATGACTGCTAAGGTCTCTTTCAGCTCTAATATTTTATAATTCTAAAACTTAAAAATAGAGTACTCAAAATGTGTGAACCTCTATATCCTCAGTCTTTAATTTCAAGGAGTACAATTTCTAATGGGAACTAAAAGGGATCAGTTAATGGTATAAATAAATCCATAAAGAAATGAATGAATGAATAATGAATGAAAATGAATGCATGCCATTTTCAGCAACTACATGTAACATCCACCCAAACTTCTTAGATGAGTGGCTAGAGAGGACGATGGTGCAGTAAAAGGGGAAATAAGCATTCAAGTGCTTACTATGCAGGACACTATGCTAAGCATTTTACAAATAATATCTCATTTGATCCTCATGACAACCATAGGTTCTATTATGCTAACCATTTCACATTTGAGGATATCAAGGCAGATAGAGAAGTTAAGTGATTTGAACTCAAGTCTTCCTAACTTCAGACCTAGTGCTGTAGCCTCTCGGCTACCAATGATCAGAGAACATGATCAAATCCCAAAGGGATAAAATCCCAGTTCTACTTTTGATTGCTTATATGACATTAATAAGACAGCCCCTCTGGGGTTTCATCTTTCTCACCCATAAAATGAGGGAATGAAATTAAATTACCCTACTAAGGTTTCAGTTCGGCTAGGTGGCCCAGGAATGGAACACATAAGTTTGTTCTATTATATTTTTATTTATTTTTGTTAACTATTTTCCAATTACATTTTAATCTGGTTCAGATCACCCCAGTGGAGCTTTGAATGCATGCGTATGTATATATGTGTATATATATATGATATATTATATATATACACACACACACATATATATGTATGTGTGTGTGTATACATTCTTCCCAATTTCCTTTAATATTAAATGATTTTAAAGTCCTAAAAATCTTAGTGCCATACCAATCAAACTCCCAAGAAATTATCTTACAGATCTAGAAAAAATAGTAGAAAAGTTCATTTGGAAAAACAAAAGGTCTAGAATTTCAAGGGGATTAATGAAAAAAAGGCTGAAGATGGTGGACTTGCTGTACCAGATCTAAAACTATATTATAAAGCAGCGGTCATCAAAACCATTTGGTACTGGCTAAGAAATAGAGTAGTCGATCAGTGGAATAGGATAGAATCACAAGACAAACTAGGCAATAACTATAGCAATTTGGTTTTTGATAAACCCAAAGACCCCAGCTTTTGGGATAAGTATTCACTATTTGACAAAAACTGCTGGGAAAACTGGAAACTAGTGTGGAAGAAATTAGGGCTTGACCCACATCTAACACCACATACCAAGATAAGATCTAAATGGGTTCATGATCTGGATATAAAGAGTGATTTTGTAAACAAGTTAGAGGAACATAATATAGTTTACCTCTCAGACCTGTGGAGATGGAATAAATTTATGTCCAAAGAAGAACTGGAACTTTTAATTGAAAACCAGATAGATAACTTTGACTATATTAAGTTAAAAAGTTTTTGTACAAACAAAATCAATGCAGACAAGATTAGAAGGGAAGCAATAAATTGGGAAATCATCTTTACATTTAAGGGTTCTGATAAAGGTCTCATCTCAAAAATATATAGAGAATTGTCTCATATTTATAAAAATTCAAGCCATTCTCCAATCAATAAATGGTCAAAGGATATGAACAGACAATTTTCAGAGGATGAAATTAAAACTATTTATAGTCATATGAAAAGGTGCTCCAAATCACTATTGATCAGAGAAATGCAAATCAAGACAACTCTGAGATACCACTTCACACCTGTCAGATTGGCTAAAATGACAGGAAAAGTTAATGATGAATGTTGGAGGGGTTGTGGGAGGGCTGGGACACTGATGCATTGTTGGTGGAGCTGTGAACGGATACAGCCATTCTGGAGAACAATTTGGAGCTATGCTCAAAAAGTTATCAAACTGTGCATACCCTTTGACCCAGCAGCATTTCTATTGGGCTTATATCCCAAAGAAATCATAAAGGAAGGAAAAGGCCCCACATGTGCAAGAATGTTTGTGGCAGCCCTTTTTGTAGTGGCTAGAAACTGGAAATTGAATAGATGCCCTTCAATTGGAGAATGGCTGAATAAATTATGGTATATGAATGTTATGGAATATTATTGTTCTGTAAGAAATGACCAGCAAGATGATTTCAGAGAGGCCTGGAGAGACTTACATGAACTGATGCTGAGTGAAATGAGCAGAACCAGGAGATCATTATACACGGCAACAACAGTACTATATGACGATCAATTCTGATGGACATGGCTCTCTTCAACAATGAAATGTTTCAAACCACCTCCAATTGTTCACTGAAGAAAGCCATATACACCCAGAGAGAGGGATGCGAAATGTGGACCACAACATAACATTCTCATACTCCTTGATTGATGTTTGCTTACATTGTGTTTCCTTTATCTGATATATCGTTTGTGTAGATAAGATTTTTCTTGCACACCAATGATAAGTTTGGAAATATGTATACATATATTCGATTTGCCAGTATTTTAACATAATTAACATGTAATGGATATCCTGCCATCTAGGGGAGGAGTGGGGAGATGGGGGGAAAAATTTGTAACGGAAAGCTATGTAAGGGTTATTGTTGAAGAATTACCCACACATATGTTATGCAAATAAAATAAAAATTTAAAAAAAACAAAAAAAAAAACAAAAAAAAAATAAATAAAATGCAAATATAAAAAAAAAGTCCTAAAAATCTGGCCCCAATCTTTTTTTTTCCCCAACCTTATTATATACCATTCTTCTTTCTACACTCTTAGATCTGGTCAAATTTACCTTCTCTCTAGCTCACATAAGATACTATATACCCTCTCCGTCCTGTCTATGGCCTTGCATTAGTTGCACTCCTTCCTGGAATGATCTCTTATCATTTTTATTTCATAAAATCCCTCTTTTCCTTCAAGACAAACTTTAAGCCTCATTATCTACCAGAAGCTTTTTCTGGTGCTTTCATTTACTGATTGCCTTCCTTTTAACTTTCTTGTTAAGTCATTTTCTGTTGTGGCCAACTCTTTGTGACTCTGTTTTGAGATTTTCTTGGCAAAAATACTGGAGTAGTTTGCCATTTCCTTCTCCAGCTCATTTTACAGATAGGGAAACTGAAGCAAATAGGATTAAATGATTTGCCCAGGATCACAGTGCTAATACATGTCTGAGACCAGATATGAACTGAAGAAGATGAGTCTTTCTGATTCCTGGTCAGACGCTCTGTTCCAGCTAGCTTTTCCCTCCTTTACTTTTTAAATTTATTTTTTTTCTATGTATTCTACATATAGTTCTACATAGATTATTGTGGTTACCCCATTAGAATGTAAACTCCTTGTAAGTAGAGATTGTTTCTATTTGAGGATCCAAGAGCATCAGGACATTATGTAGGTACTTAATAAATGTTTGTTGAATAAGTCCTTAGGTGGGGGTTCCTCTCTTCAAGATTTCCATTGACATTTTCTCCTTTCCTCCTCCCTTTCCTCCATTTTCCTACCAAAATGAAAACATCCTAAAACTTCTTTATTTTATTTTATTTTTTGCTGAGGCAGTTGGGGTTAAGTGACTTACCCAGGGTCACACAGTTAGGAAGTATTAAGAGTCTGAGACCAGATTTGAACTCAAGTATTCCTGACTTCCGGGCTGGTGCTCTATCCATTACACCATCTAGCTGCCCCAACTTTTCTTTATTCTTAACTATCTATGTGACCATCCTATCTCTCTTTTTCCTTTAACTTGAATTCTTGAAAAAAATTGCCTACATTCTATGCTTCTACTTCCTCATCAATCTCCCTCCTAAACCGTTGGAATCCAACTTCTATTCACAGCAGCACAATTTACTCTCAAAAATTTCCAGTAACTTTTGTAATTATCAAATTCAGCAGTCATTTTCTGTTCCTGTTCTTTTTTGATTTCTTTTCAGTATTTAACACCAGTGATGACCTTTCAGTCCCCTTTCTAGTTATTCCATTATTCTTTGGCTTCAGTTATCTTTCTGTTGCTCTAAATGGTTCTTCTCTGTCCCCTTTCCTTACTTCCTGAATTCTTTATGACACTTTAAAAAAGACAAATGTCTCCCAAAACCCTGTCTTTAGTCCTTAATCTTCTGTCGTTATACTCTATCCTCTGTATTTCTCCTTACCAACCTAATTTCCTTCTAGAACTACAACTTTTATCTTTATGTAGAAGATTTCTATACCTCAACCTCTAACCCTGACCTCTTGATGGACTACAAGCTCATATTAACTCATATAAGTTAATAAAGTGATATATCAGCCAAAAAAGCTAATGTGATCTTAGGTTGAATGAAGAAAAGTAGAGTGCTCAAGATTGAGTTTTGATAATTCCATGGGTTGCTAGGTAGGGCAGTGGATAGAGTGCTAGGCCTGCAGTATGAGTTCCTGGGCAAGTCACTTAATCCTGTTTGTCTCAGTTTTCTCATCTGTAAAATGAGCTGAAAAGGAAATAGCAAACTCCAGGATCATTGCCAAAAACAAAACCCAAATGGAGTCATGAAGAGTTTGACATGACTGAAAAAATGACTGATAGACTATATCTATATTCTCTTGTAATGATACATTTAAAAAGAACTTTGATAAAGTAGAAGGTATCCAGAAAGGTCTCAAAATCATTTAAA
Organism: Myrmecobius fasciatus; assembly: GCA_023553655.1. Taxonomy (NCBI): domain Eukaryota; kingdom Metazoa; phylum Chordata; class Mammalia; order Dasyuromorphia; family Myrmecobiidae; genus Myrmecobius; species Myrmecobius fasciatus. The sequence continues at coordinate 202,346 of JAJPUD010003967.1, forward strand.
CAAAGATCAGTTTAAGGAACTAAGGATGTTTAGCTTGAAAAAATAAGGTTGGGATTGGAAGAGGAAGTCATAATATCAGTGTTCAAGTATTTGAAGGGAGAGCTATTATTGCAAAGGAATTAGATTCATTTTGCTTGGTCCCAGGGACACAATTAGGATCAAGTCAGTATGGTATAGTAGAGAGATGTATATGTAGTCATCAGGTCGTGTTCAAAATCCAATTCTTACATTTGTTCAGTGTGTAACTTAAACATACTTAAACATTCTGGCCTTTATCAAGTCTTACTCTCTAAATTTCCTTCTACTCTATATCTATGAAACTATGAAAATGAAAATGCAAAGGGGAAAATTAGACTTTGTGTAAATGAAATAAAGACTTCCTAAAAAAAGAATTGTTTCAAGGTATGATGGGCTGTTTTGCTTTCCCCCTCAATGGAGCTCTTCCAGAAAAAGTTGGATGATTTGTTGGGTAGTTTTAATATGAATGCCCCAACTGCCTTCAGAAGTCTCTTTGAACACTGCAATTCTGTGACTCTGCTTCTATGAATTGAATCACCCCTACTTTCATTATCTCAGAGGGAAATCAAGATTTGCAGTAAATTATGTTTATTATTTTGTTGTGTTTTTAAGGCCACTGGGGTTAAGTCACTTGCCCTGTTCCACATAGTTAGTGGAGGCTGAAGTGAACTCATGTCCCCCTGACTCCAGAGTCAGTGCTCTACCTATTATGCTACCTAGCTGCCCCTTCCATGCCTACCGTTGTTGTTTTCATTTTTGTTTCTTGAAGATGACAATGGCATCAGGAAGGTGATACCATGCTGTGAAAGTGAATTGAATTGAAGTGAGGGAGGGCTGTTTAAGGCTACCTGCCTCACTTTTCCCTCCAGAGCCATCTGGGATCATTGGCAAGATGCAGATTAGGATGATTGGAGATGACCCTAGATGCAATGGGAGATCATGGCTGTTTTAAGGTAAGGTCTTCAGCTTGACTGAGGCAACCACCCATTCAGTGACTAAGACTAAGTAAGAAATGAGGCAAAGAAAGACTTCTTTTACCTAATGAAAAAAAAAAAAGAAATGAATCTGGAAGGGGAAGATCTTCAGGGATTCTGGTCAAAACAACATTTACTATTTACTTTCACTCTGAGTCAATCAGGACTTCTTGAAGTGATACTATAACTCTATAATTAGGTGATCCAAGGACTAGGAAGAAGGAGAAAAGAGAGTTCACGGTGAATGGCCTAAATCTCTTAAATAAACTTAAAACAAGTTTTTCAGCTGAGAGAGGAAAGGAAAGGAAAGGCACGGGGAATTTGAGAAGGGATTTAGAAGAGCCACTGTCAAGAGTGGGATAATACTCTCCTCTGATAAGGCAGATGAGCAACAGTGAGTGCCCAGCTGAGGTTGTATGGCATAAATCTGACTATAAACTTCTATGGCCTTGGAAAGATTGGTTCATTTGGAAGACACAAAAGGATTCAGGAGGTTTGAAATCTGCTGAATAATTGTCCTTGTTTCAAGTATGGGGGGGAGGAGCTTTTTATTTTCAAGATACTATTCTGGCATTCTTCCAAAAGTATATTTTATTTATGGGCAGAAAAATGTGTGTGAGCCTATAAATACACATAGTAACTCACCCCTTACTAGTGGTTAGCCTGAAATAAGTTAACAATTATCCAGAACAGAACCATAAATCTGAAAGTAAATACAAAAAAAAAAAGATTCTGAATTTTAAGCAGTGTAGCAATCAAAAAGCCAACAGACTTTTACTCCCTTGGAAAGTCATCAAGTCACTTTTAGGACTTCATCATGTTGATTTACAATTATATGTTTAAAAGCTAAGTGACTAATTGAAGGGGTTTTTCTATCTTATTTTACTTGGAAACGTTCATGACTTCCTGTTCAGTGATAAATATCCAGCTCACTAAGTAGTAGCATTTTAAAGCCCAACTCTCTCTAGGATGTTTAATCAATCAACAAAGTATTTATTCAATACCTACTATGTATTTCTCTTCCTGCTGCCACCTCATAACTAGGCTCATCATGTGAAAAGATCTCATAATGATAGATAAACACTTTGTGCCTTCTATCTTTCATGGGAGCAATGTGCCCCTTGAGGAAAGGTGTCAGATTAGTAGTCTTCCTCCTGCCTCAAAGAAGTTTTCATTCACAGGAGTTTCAGCACTTTCTACGGTCACCTCATAGCCAGCCTCCTCATATGGTCACCACATACAATTCATTTGTGCCAGGAGCATCTTATCCTCTGATAAAAGGATGCTAGGGCTAACCTGAGTGTATTCCAATGGTCCTGAGCAGCTGCTTCTATCTGGGTCAAAACAAGGTAACTTTTACCTCTTGCATCCAGTCCAATCTCCCAACTAGGGTATGAAGAACCCCCAGAGCAAAGAAGAATAACTCTTCCTTCAATTTGAGGTCACCAATCTCCTATTGCTTCTGGTTTTTGAAGGAAAAGAGTGATATCCTCCACTCAATGATGAATTCTCATACCTGGATAATATCCTTTGTATCCCAGTGACTCTGAACTGTAGATCATCCCTGAAACTCATTCTACACCTGCTATCATCTTTATTCTCCCTCAACTTTTTCATCCTAAAGTTTCTTTTTTATGTTAAACATGGTAGAAATATATGTTAAATACAATATATGTATACATATTTATACAATTATCTTACTGCACAAGAAAAATCAAATCAAATCGGAAAAAATGAGAAAGAAAGTAAAATGCAAGCAAATAGCAACAAAAAGAGTAAAAATGCTATGTTGTGAACCACACTCAGTTCCCACAGTCCTCTCTTTGAGTGTAGATGGCTCTCTTCATCATATGATCATTGGAACTTGTCTGAGTCATCTCATTGTTGAAGAGAGTCACATTCATCAGAATAGATCATCGTATAATCTTGTTAATGCTGTGTACAGTGATCTGACTCTGCCTATTTCACTTAGCATCAGTTCATGTAAGTCTCTCCAGGCTTCTCTGAAGTCATCCTGCTTGTTGTTTCTTACAGAACAATAATATTCTATAACATCCATATACCATAACTTATTCAGCCATTCTCCAAATGATGGGCATCCATTCAGTTTCCAGTTTCATCCCACTACAAAAAGGGCTGCCACAAACATTTTTGTACATGTGAGGGAAAGGAATACACATACCTTTCCCTCCTTTAAGATCTCTTTAGGATATAAGCCCAGTAGAAACCCTGCTGGATTAAAGGGTATGCACAGTTCTATAACTCTTTGGGCATAGTTCCAAATTGCTCTTCATAATGGCTGGATCCATGCATAATTCCACCAACAGTGTATTAGTGTTCCAGTTTTCCCACATCCCCTCCAATATCTATCATCTTTTCCTGTCATTTTAGCTAATCTGAGAAGTATGTAGTGGTATCTCCTAATTGTCTGAATTCGCATTTTCTCTTATCAATAATGATTTGGAGCACCTTTTCATATGACTAAAAATGGTTTCAATTTCTTCACCTGAAAATTGTCTGGTCATATCCTTTGATCATTTATCAATTGGAGAATGTCTTCAATTCTTATAAATTTGAGTCAATTCTCTATATATTTTAGAAATAAGACCTTTATCAGAACCCTTGAATGCAAAACTGTTTTCCCACTTTATTGCTTCTCTTCTGATCTTGTCTGCATTAGTTTTGTTTGTACAAAAACTTTTTAACTTAATATAATCAAAACTATTTTGTGATCAGTAATGATCTCCAGTTCTTCTTTGATCACAAATTCCTTCCTCCTCCACAGATCACAGGAGTAAACTATTCTGTTTTTCTTATTTGTTTATAATATCACTCTTTATGTCTAGATCATGAACCCATTTCAAGCTTATCTTGGCATACAGGTGTGGGTCAATGCCTAGTTTCTGCTATACTCATTTCCAATTTTCCCAGTAGTTTTTATCAAATAGTGAGTTCTTATCCCCAAAGCTGGGATCTTTGGGTTTGTCAAACACTAGATTATTGTAGCCATTGACTATTTTGTCCTGTGAACCTAACCTATTCCACTTGTCAACTACTCTATTTCTTAACCAGTACCAAATGATTTTGATGACCACTACTTTATAATATAGTTTTAGATCTGGTACAGCTAGGCCACCTTCCTTTTTTTTTTTCATTAATTCCCTTGAAATTCTTGACCTTTTGTTCTTCCAGATGAATTTTGCTTTTTTTTCTAAATATGTAAAATAATTTCTTGGGGGTTTGATTGGTATGGCACTAAATAAGTAGATTAAGTAGTATTGTCATTTTCATTATATTCACTCAGCCTATCCATGAGCTCTTGATATTTTTCCAGTTGTTTAGAACTGAATTTATTTGTATTGAAAGTGTTTTGTAGTTGTATGCATATAGTTCCTGACTTTGCCTTGGCAGATAGATTCCCAAATATTTTATATTATCGCAGTTGTTTAAAATGGAATTTCTCTTTGCATCTCTTGGTGCTGGACTTTGTTGGTAATATATAAAAATGCTGATGATTTCTGTGGATTTATTTTGAATCCTGCAACTTTGCTATAGTTGTGGATTGTTTCTAGTAGTTTTTTAGTTGATTCTCTAGGGTTCTCTAAGTATACCATCATATCGTCTGCAAAGAGTGATAATTTGGTTTCCTCATTACCTACTCTAATTCCTTTAATCTCTTTTTTTCTCTTATTGCCAGAGCTAGCATTTCTAATACAATATTGAATAGTAATGGCGATAGTGGACAAACTTGTTTCACCCCTGATCTTATTGGGAATGGTTTTAGTTTGTCCCCATTATATATAATGCTTGCTGATGGTTTTAAATAGATGGTACTGATCATTTTAAGGAAAACTCCATTTATTCCTATACTCTCTAGTCTTTATAATAGAAATGGATATTGGACACTTTTTTTGCATCTATTGTGATAATTATATGGTTTTTATTATTTTGGTTAATTGATATAGTCAATTATGCTGATAATTTTCCTAATGTTGAACCAGCGCTGCATTCCTGGTATAAATCCTACTTGGCCATGGTGTATTATCCTGGGGATGATTTTCTGTAATCTCTTTGCTAATATTTTATTTAAGATTTTTGCATTAATATTCATTAGGGAAATTGGTCTATAATTTTCTTTTTTCTGTTTTCATCTTACCTGGTTTAGGTATCAGTACCATGTCTGTATTATAAAAGGAATTTGGTAGGAGTCCTTCTTTCCCTAATTTTTTCAAATAATTTGTATAGTATTAGAGTTAATTATTCTTTAAATGTTTGGTAGAATTCACATGTAAACCCATCTGGCCCTCAAGTTTTTTCTTAGGGAGATGATTAATAGCTTGTTCTATTTCTTTTTCTAAAATGTGACTATTTAAATAATTAATTTCCTCTTCTGTTCATCTGGGCAATCTATATTTTTATAGCTATTACTCCATTTCACTTAGGTTATCAAATTTATTGACATAAAGTTGGGCAAAATAACTCCTATTTATTGCTCTAATTTCTTATTCCTTGGTAGAATGTTCTCCCTTTTCATTTTTGATTTTCCTCTTTCCTTTTTTCTAATCAAATTACTAAAGCTTTATCTGTTTTGTTAGTTTTTTTCATAAAATCAACTCAGTTTTATTTTCAATTCAATAGGTTTTTTTATTTTCAATTTTATTAATCTCCCTTTTATTTTTAGAATTTCAAGCTTGGTATTTAATTGGGGAGTTTTAATTTGTTCATTTTCTAGCCTTTTTCATTGCAAGCACAATTCTTTGATCTCTTTTTCTATTTTATGGAAGTAAGCATCTAGAAATATAAAATTTCCCTTTATTACCACTTTGGATGCATCACACAAATTTTGGCATGTTGTCTCATTATTGTTATTCTCTTGGATGAAATTGTTGATTATTTTATGATTTGCTGATCATCCAATTGTTTTTTAGGATTAGATTATTTAGTTTCCAATTAATTTTTGGTTATTTTCCCCTGGCCTTTCATTGAATGTAATTTTTATTGTGTTGTGATCTGGAAAAAATGCATTTAGTATTTATTTCTGCCTTTTTGCACTTGATTTTGAGGTTTTTATGCCCTAATATATGGTCAATTTTTTGTATATGTTCCATTTACTGCTGAGAAAAAAGTATCCTTCTTTTTGTCTCCATTCAATTTTCTCCAAAGATCTATCATGCCTAACTTTTCTAATATTCTACTTAACTCCTTAACTTCTTTCTTATTTATTTTGTGATTCAATTTACCTAGTTCTGAGAGAGCAAGGTTGAGATTCCCCACTATTATAGTTTAGTTGTCTATTTCTTATTGCTGTTCTCTTAACTTCTTCTTTAGTAATTTAGATGCTACATCACTTGGTACATATATGTTTAGTATTGATATTACTTCATTATCTACAGTAACCTTTAGCAAGAAATAGTTTCCTTTCTTATCACTTTTAATTAGATCTATTTTTGCTTTTGCATAAGCTGAGATCAGGATTGCTACCCCTGCCTTTTTTCCTTTTCCTTTTTCTTTTTTTTTCTTTACCTGAAGCATAATAGATTCTCCTCCAGCCTTTTACCTTTATTTTTATGTATCACTCTGCTTTAAATGTGTTTCTTGTAAACAACATATTGTAGGATTCTGGATTTTGATCCAGTCTGCTATCTTATTCTGTTTTATGGGAGAGTTCACCCCATTCACCTTCACAGTTAAAATGACTAATTCTGTATTTCCCACCATCTTATTTACCCCAAATTATGCTTTTCTCTTTCCTTTCCCCCTTTCCCTCCTCCCCAGTATTTTACTTCTGACTATCACTTCCCTCAAGCAGCCCCACTTTCTTATAACTTTCCCCTTTTGTTTCTATTTTCCCCTCCCCCTTTCCTTTTTCTTTCCCCTCCCACTTCCCTAAAAGGTGAGACAAGTTTCTCTGTGAAACCAAATATGTCTAATAGTCTCTCTTTGAGCCAGATCTGATGAGAGTAAGATTCACATAATGTTCACCCCCTCCCTTCTTTTCCTCAATTATAATAGGTTTCCTTTGCCTCTTTATAAGATGCAATTTTCTTCATTTTACTTCCATTTCCCCCCTTTTTTCCAGCACAATACCCTTTCCACCTCTAGTTTCTTTTTTATATTATGACAGTAAAATCAAATTATACCTGCACTCTCTATGTATAACCATTACAGAGATATAATTCTCAAGAATTCTTTTCTTTTTACCCTTTTATGCTTCTCTTGAGTTCTATATTTGGAGGTCAAATTTTTTGTTCAGCTCTGGCCTTTCCATCAGAAATAAACAAAATTCATCTATATTATTGAATGTCTATCTTTGTCCCTGAAATAAAATGCTCAGTTTAGCTGGATAGTTTATTCTTGGCTGCATTCCCAGTTCCTTTGCTTTTTGGAATACCAGATTCCAGGCCCCTCAATCCTTTAAAGTGTAAGGTGCTAGGTACTGGCTAATCCTGATTGTGGCTCCTCAGTATTTGAATTGTTTCTGGATGCTTGTAATATTTTTTCCTTGCTCCAATAGTTCTGAAATTTAGCCATGATATTCCTTGGAGTTTTCATGGGGGGGGGTCTCTTTTAAGAGGTGAATTCTTTCAATGGCTCTTTTACCTTCTGATTCTAGGACATCAGGGCAGTTTTCTTTTATGATTTTTTGAAAGACAATGTGTAGGTTCTTTTTTTAATCAAGGTTTTCAGGAAGTCCAATAATACTTAGATTTTCTCTCCTAGATCTATTTTCCAGGTCAGTTGTTTTTCCAAGTAGGAATTTTTACATTTTCTTCTATTTTTTTTCACTTTTTTTGGTTTTCTTTGACTGGTTCTTGATGTCTCCTTGAGTCATTCATTTCCATTTGTTCAGTTCTGATTTTTAGTGAATTATTTTCTTCAGTTACCTTTTTAAGTTCTTTTTTGTACTTGGCCAATTGAATTTTTAAATGAGTTGCTTTGTTCTATGGATTTTTCCCCCATTTCACAAATTCTGTTTTTTAAGGAATTATTTTCTTTTTTCCACTTCACAAATTCTGTTTTTCAAGGAGTTGTTTTCTTTTTCCATTTTGTCAAATCTATTTTGTAATGAATTATATGCTTTTTCCATTTCACTAAATCTATTTTGTAGGGAGCTTTCTTCAGATAATTTCTGTTTCCTTTTCAATACCCTTTTGCAAAAGTTCTCATTTCCTTTCCCCATTTTCTCTGAGCTCTTTTAAGATCCCTTTAAATTTCTTCCAAGAGAGTCTTGTCATATGGGGACCCTTTGGTGCTTCATTTGCAAATGATCTGCTTTTATTGACCTCAGGGTTTGAAATCTATTCTTCTCTTTCACCATAAAAACTATCTATGATCAGAATTCTTTTTCCTTTTTTTTTTAAAGTTGAGGTCTGTTTTTAGGGCAAGAGGGAGATTGTCCAAGCTTTCTATACAAGCTGCAGTGGCTGCACTGGGTCAGTGCTGACTGACTTCCCGTGCTGTGTGGGCATACCCAGGTCTGGTGAAATTCTGGTGTTAGGGGCTCACTATTTGCCTTTTGTATTTGTGTTGGATGTTTTATAACTAGTTTGCTGATTTACTGGCATGCAATTAGGGTAGAGTAGCCAATACTTCTGTAGATTGCTCCCGGTAGATTCCCTGGAGCATGGAACCCACACTACCCTGGGACTGTGTACTGTGTGCACTCAGAAAATGTGCTCAGCCTGCTTACTTGGCCTGCCTCCCTCCATGCCTGATTGAAACAGATCCTTTCTAGAATTCTTCGAAATTATCTTCTGCTGGTAATTTGTTACACTCCCAATATTCATGGGTTCTATCACTCCAAAACCAGTTCAGAGGCTGCATTTGCTGTTACTCTGAGAGCTATGGGGATATCACGGAAAAAGACATGTCTCCTACCCACCATCTTGACTCTGCCTCCCATCCTAAAGTTTCAACTTAGCCTCAGCAGCCCTCTGAAATGCTTATTCCATAGATTACAAATTTCCCTTGTTCTTAAGGCTTTTTCTTTCCCAATCCTTTTTTTTTTCTTAAACTAACTAAGGTTCACTGAAACTTGCTTTCCCTATAATGGCACAGCTTCCCTGGAAACCTTTTCCAGTATTGGCTGTATATTCAATTATTCTCTTTGGTTTATAGATCTAGATGGGAGAATTGGAACATTCCTTGCTCCACATTGGCACTTCCAGATTTTCTCCGTTCTTTCATCATTCAGTAACCTCTCTTTCTTTGAAGTCCATGCTTCTCATATCTACTACCCAATCAAAATCCTGGTAGCTATTGTCCATGGGTTCCTAAATCACTCTTCTTCTTTCTTTAATGAGTACAATACTGGCTTATAATTTTTTTCTCCTCCCCAATCATTCTCATGATAGGGTTTTTCAACATACAAATTGATTTTCCCTAATCACTCATTTTCTCAACCTACTCACCCCCTATGATATACTTCTCAACCTTATCTCAGAGGCACACAAAGAAGGTCATATTTTTGATCTTCCAGCACCTACAAATGTACCATCTCTTTGTTGAAAAATTATGAAATCACTTTTTCTGACTATAACCTATTGAATTTTTACTTCTTTCTCTGATTTCCTTTATAAAACTCTATTCTTTATATGTACTATGACCTACAATCCCTTGATTGAACAGTTCTTTACCAGATTACGTCCTTAGCATTATCCACTGTTTCTGCTTCTCAGCTCAACCCCTTGGTGAATCAATCCAACTCTACACTGAATTCCTTTCTTGAATTTCTAGGTACCCTAATCATATCATTAATTATACTCAGTCAAATCTCAGCCCTGGATCACTAACATTCTTTGTCTTCACTCCCATTCACATGTTACTGAATGAAGGTGGAGAAAATCATGCAGTCATTCTCACTAAGTCCACTACAAATCTATATTATACCACTTCAAATGGGAACTCACTGCTTCTTCTCTGTCTTTTCAATTCACTAGCCCACTCTGAACCTTGGCTCTTCCAAATCCTTCTCATCCCTCTTCAAACTCTTCATGGTTCCCTTTCTCCTCACACTTTCAGCTGAGAATTTTGCCTCATATTAAAAAAAATTCACTATGAACTTTCTCTTCTCCTCTCTTCCTCACTGACTATGCAGATGTCTTCTTCACTTTCTCCTTCATGACTTCCTCGTGTCATATAGCAACATTACTCCTTACCAAGACAGTGATCCCATTCCAACCTATCTCCTCCAACAGATTGACACCTCTGAAATTCCATTTCTTTTATTTATTTTTGAATTCTCCTTGTCTTTGGGCTCCTTTCATACTGATTACTAATATGCCAACATACTTCTTATCCTGAAAAAACTCTCTCTTGAATTTTCCATTCTTTTTTGATTATTGTCTTATATCTCTTCTGTCCTTTATAGCAAAACACCTTGAAAAGACCACTACAATATATGCCTCCATTTTCTTTCCTCTCACTTTTTTTCTTACAATCATTATAATCCAGATTCTGATTTCATTATTCCACTGGAAATTATCTCCCTAAAGCTAGTAATGATTTTTTAGTTGCCAAAGCCAATGGCTTTTTCTTAGTGTTTGTTCTCCTTAATTTCTCTGCAGCCTTTGATGCTATTGATCACATTACCCTCTTTCTAGTTTTTTTTTTTCAGCACCACACTTTCCCTGGCTTTTCTCCTACTTATCTGATTGTTTCTTCTTTCTATCCTTTGTTGTATCTTCATCTAGATCACATTCTCTAACTAGGTTCTTCAAGTTTATGTCCTGTTGCCTTCTTCTCTTCTTCCTTTATACTACTTTGTTTGGGGATGTCATCCACTCTCATGAATTTAATTACCATCTCTATGCTGACAGTTCTCAAATTTACTTTTCCTGACTCAATCTCACTACTGACATCCAATCTTTTACCCCCAGCTACCTTTCCAACAACTTGAACCAGATGTTCAATATGTCCAAATTAAAACTCATCTTTCCTGCTAAAACCTCTATATTTCTCCTATCTTCTTGAATATTGTAGAGAGCAACACTATCTTCCAGTTCCTTCAGGTTTACAATTGGGAAGTCATCCTGTATTCTGCACCACCTCTCACCCCCTCCCCCATCTAATCTATTGCCATGACCTGTTAATTTGACTTTTGTAACATCTCTCAAAATTGAAACCACCCCCTTTCCTCCTCTAATACTGTCACCTCTCTAGTGCTGATTCTCATCACCCCAAGCCTAAATTATTTCAATAGACTACTAGTGGGTGTCTCTATTACAAGCCATCTTCCATTCAGACACTAAAGTGATGATGTATGATCATTTTTCACTCACTCAATAGCAATGGTTCCTATTGCCTTTAGGATTAGGTACAAAATGTTCTGTTTGGCATTCAAAGCACTTTATAACCTAGATCTCTTCTACCTTTCCAGTCTTCTTATACCTTTCTCCTCAGCCCAATGACACTGGTCTCCATTTTGTTCCAAAAACAAGGCATTCTATCTCTTGGCTCTTGACATTTTCTCTACCCATTCCCATGCCTGAAATGCTCTCCTTCCTCTGCTCTATCACTGACTTTTCTGACTTTAAGTTCCACCTTCTCCAGGAAGCATCCCCAACCTCTTGTAATCCTAGTGTTTTTCCTCTGTTATTCATCTCTCATGTGTCTGGTATATAATTTACTTTGTATATATCTTTGGTTACTTGCTTTCTCCTCCATTAGATTGTGAGGGTTTTTTTGTGGGCAGGCACTGTCTTTTGCTTCTATTGTATCCCCAGTCCTTAATACAATGTTTTGTATATAGCAGGTACTTAAATAAAAGCTTAATGATTGATTATTTCCACTGGTATGACATTTAGATATAGGTCCATACTTGTAATACTTGTATTTACTATCTTTGTCCCTTTTTCCTCTTCTCATTTTTTCACTATGCTTTTTGTTTCTTCTGTTCATCAGGTCCAAGAAAGAAACTGTGAAAGTTATCTGGTCTAATCCTCTCATTTTACTGATGAAGAAAACAAGACCATTGGAGACTTGCTTGTCCAGAATCCATTACATTAGACTCTCTCCTTATAATAATAGCTGACATTTTTATAGCATTGTAAGGTTTACAAAGTGTTCTACATGTACCCTTATTTGACCCTACCAGAAGTACTTTGAGGTACTACAGATATTATTTTCCCCATTTTATAAATTGAGGCACAGAGAGACTGTGTGCATTATGGGCAAATAATTGTTCTTTAACAGACTTGAGCTACTAAAGTTGTAAATATTTATTTATTTTTCATTGCATTTGGTTTAATGTTATGTAATTTCCACATGGTCACATAATGAATGACTGGAAATAGAAATTGAGTTCAGCTCCCTCCTAACTCTATGTCTAGATTCTCTGTTATTACATCATCTTGGCTCTCATAGGATTAAGCTCAACCCCAAGGGTTTCTCTATTCCTTATGCTTTTTCTCTGTACATCTACAACTACATAGTGTGTGTGTGTGTGTGTGTGTGTGTGTGTGTGTGTGTGTGTGTGAAGCCTTCCTAAATGCATAATTGAAGCACTCCATTAAAAGAACAAGTCTTGGATCACCAGCATAAACCCACTACCTTAGAAGAATTTTTCTTTGCTTAGATATACTCATTTTCTTACTTTGATTGAGAGGCCCAAGAGCAGGGAAAATGTTTTCCTTTAGGTCTTAGGAAGCAGAAGGTATATTGTCAGGGTTCAGAAAGTGAAGATCACAGTAGTTTTCCTAGTAATTTATATACAAAAATAACAAAGATATTGCGAATATAACTCAAAACACATGAACAAGTTCACATAGAACAAAATTTTTTGCAAGCAAATGCACTTATTTACAGACATCTCTCTCTTTTGAAAGGGTAAATAATCCAAATCTTTATTGTTTCTCTTAATTGTAATAGCAATGTTTTCTCCAAAGGCCTACTTATGTTTTGACTCCATTTTCCATTACAAACATGTATAATGCATTAAATCCAGAATCTTTTCATCCCTCCCTAATTTTCCCTGATGAAACATATACTTTCTCATATATAGAATCTATCCATTCCAAATTAACCAACCTTTTATGTACTTAATATACTTGTTTCTTGAAGACCCAGGTCCATAGGCAAAGGTCTTGATTTTTGCATATACTTACACACTCCTTAAACAAATATTTAATGAACCTCTACTAGGGGTCCAGGCTAGCTAGATGGTGCAGGGGATAGAATGCTGGGCCTGAAGTCAGAAAGATATATTTTCTTGAGTTTAAATCTGCCCTTAAACAATTACTGTGTGACCCTGAGCAAGTCACTTAACTTTGTTTGCCTCAATTCTTCAGCTGGAGAAGAAAATAGTAAACATTCCAGATCTTTATCTAAAAGATCCCAAATTGGGGCCCAAATAGTCAGACATGACTGAAAAAACAACTGAACAAAAAGTAGGGGTCAAGTATCATACCTGGTTCTCTGAGAGATCCTCCCTACCTTAAGGAAGCTACAATCTAGCTGACAACATAGGACATTCATATTTTCATAAGCAATTATAATTAGCAAGCAACATAAAAATATATATTAAATTGCTAAACTGTATGATCTGGAAACACAGTAGGAAGTCACAGTAAGAGGACTTCCATGAGAACTGGAAAAATCTGATAAATATTAATAATAATAATACCTTACATTTATACAATGCTTTATAAAACACTCATTTATTTTTTTTGAGCCTCACAATAATTCTATAAGGTAAATACATAGTGCCTCTATTATCATTTCCATTTTATTTTTTATGTTTTATACTTTTCTGCTTATACATTTATATTAACTTTTTAAATAGACATTTCTTTATGTATCATGTTTGAGAGAAAAATCAGAACAAAAGGGAAAAACCATGTCAGAAGAAAACAAACTGAAAAAAAGTGAAGGGTTTCCATTTTATAGGTGAATAAAGATTCAGAGAATTTAAAAGACTTTTTGGAGTTAAAACACTAATAATGGCTGAGAGGAGAGGCATCCTGGCTTACTATCTATCAGCCTGGACTTGGAGGCAGGAAAACACAGGCTCAAATTCTGCCTTTGATACTTAACAACTTCATGGCCATAGCAGAAGGGGAAGAAAACAAGCATTTTTAAAAGTGCCTACTAGATGACTGTCACTGAGCTAAATACTTTCCAAATATCTCATTTGACACTTACAATAACTGTAAGAGGATGAAAAAAGTCATTCAGTATCTCTGAATCTTAGTCACCTCATCTGTAAATTGGAAATAATAATATCTATAAGTTCTCTACATCCCCTTTACAAGGTTCTTGTTAGACTCAAAGAAGATACTGCTTGCAAAATGTTTTATAAGCTTTAAAGTGCTATATAAATGGAGTAATCATTTTTAAAAGGGCCTTTTGACCCCACATTATATGCACTATCTTCTATCTCACATTGCTTATGAGATGTGTGCTATCAGATGGTCCACTTAATTCACTCACATCATAAATTTTGGAACTAAACTTGACACAGGATCTGAAATTGGGAAGGCATAGATAGTGCCATCTAGTAAAAACCTTACTGGAATAACAAATCCCATCTAATACATTATCAACAAGTGGAAATCTAGCCTTTTCTTGAAGACCTCCAGAAAAATAATTCTACTTCATGAGAATGACTTCATAGTTTCTGCCTAGGAGATCATTTTAGAAGAGCGCAGAAAAAGAGATTGGAAAAGATCAGTATTAGATACAGCAGTGCGGGATTGCACACTGGAGAGAGGTAAGGAAGAGAAAAGAACTTGCCAATTTATATGGATATATAGAATTTTAAAACCGAAAGAGATCCAAGAAATCACCTGATTCAACTCATTTCTACAGATTGGGAAACTGAGGCTTAAAAGGGGGATATGAGAATGAATTCAAGGTTACATCAGTAGGTTAAGAGCCAAGTGTCAGATTAGCATCCAGAACACCTAGCTTTTACTCAAATACTCTCTCCACTCCAATATGACCATATTTTTTTTTGCTTCAGTATTTTTTTTTATTTTAAGCTTTTTATTTGTATAACATATGTATGGGTAGCTCCCCAACCTTGATCTTTACAAAGCTTTCCAATACAAATTTTACCCCCAGTCCCCTCCCCTCCCCTAGATGGCAGGAAGTCCACTACATGTTAATAATGTTGCAATGCTTGAGAAGTTATGCAAGAAAAATCCTATCTACAAGGAAAAAAAAAAGAATCAGAGAAAGGCAACACAATGCAAGCAAATGTCAATAGAGATCATGAAAATGTTACGTTGTGGTCCATATTTCATGTCCCTCTTTCTGGGTGTATATGGTTTTCTTCAGTGAACAACTGGAACTGGTTTGAGACAATTCTTTATTGCAGAGAGCCATGTCCATCAGAATTGATCATCATGTAATACTGTTGTTGCTGTGCATGATGATCTCCTGGTTCTGCTCGTTTCACTCAGCATCAGTTCATGCAAGTCCCTCCAGGCCTCTCTGAAATCGTCCTGCTGGTCGTTTCTTACAGAGCAATAATATTCCATAACATTCATATACCATAATTTATTCAGCCACTCTCCAATTGATGGGCATCCCTTCAGTTTCCAGTTTATAGCCACTACAAAAAGGGCTGCCACAAACATTCTTGCACATGTGGGTCCCTTTCCCTCCTCTAAGATCTCTTTGGGATATAGGCCCAGTAGAAACACTGCTGGGTCAAAGGGTATGCACAGTTTGACAACTTTTTGAGCATAGCTCCAAATTGCTCTCCAGAATGGTTGGATCCGTTCACAGTTCCACCAACAATGTATCAGTGTCCCAGTTTTCCCACATCCCCTCCAACATTGGTCGTTATCTTTTCCTGTCATTTTAGCCAATCTGACAGGTGTGTAGTGGTATCTCAGAGTTGTCTTAATTTGCATTTCTCTGATCAATAGTGATTTGGAGCAACTTTTCATATGACTAGAGATGGTTTTAATTTCATCATCTGAAAATTGTCTATTCATATCCCTTGACCACTTATCTATTGAAGAGTGGCTTGAATTCTTATATATATGAGACAATTCTCTATATATTTTAGAAATGAGGCCTTTATCAGAACCATTAAATGTAAAAATGATTTCCCAATTAGATGCTTCCCTCCTAATCTTGTCTGCATTTGTTTTGTTTGTACATAAACTTTTTAACTTAATATAGTCAAAATTATCCATCTGGTGTTCAATTAGGAGTTCCAAGTCTTCTTTGGGCATAAATTTGTTCCATCTCCACAGGTCTGAGAGATAAACTATATTACGTTCCTCTAACTTGCTTACAAAGTCCCTCTTTATATCTAGATCATGAACCCATTTAGATCTTATCTTGGTATGTGGTGTTAGGTATGGGTCAAGCCCTAATTTCTTC
>JAJPUD010003968.1:1178-40837 GCA_023553655.1 Myrmecobius fasciatus
AAAAAAAAAAAAAAAACCTCGACTGAAGACGCTTTGCCCTGGGGTCCTTCGGCGAGTTGACTTAAGGTGCTGGGCCGGTGGTTGCTAGGACTAAGTCCGAATTACTCCTTAAATAAGGCAAGTCTGCCAGAACACCTGTCCCCAATCAGGGCAGAGTGTCCCGAGTGCCTCAGATAAACTCCAGGTGTTTGGAATTTGGAGTTTGGAGTTTGGAATTTCTCCCAGGATGAGCTGAGCTGAGTCCCACCCTCACTTCCGGCCTGCACAGGGATCGTCTATTTATCACTCTGTCCGAGTCCGACTAACCTGATATGAAGTTCTCCAGAGAGCCGTGCCCAAATATTTCTGAGTTCGTTGACTTGAAGATCAGTTCAGAGGCTTATTTTATTGTTGATTTGAGAGAAGATCGGAGGAGAGGCAGAAAGTCACCTTTTCACTCCGCCATCTTGGCTCCGCCCCCCACTGATAACACTTCTAAATTATGAAGATGGAATATTAGATCCAAGTTTCATTATTCATTTGATAGAAGGTTTTTGAAGGAAATGGTAAGGTGATTCTACCTGGAATGACAACTAATTTTGAATATACACTGGAACTTTATCCACCACATATTACTTTCTCCATGTACACTGTTGTATCTATGCCCAGACTCCCAAAATATTGTATTGGGTATGCAAGGATATAATAGGAGCCCAAGAAACAGCTTTTTGGATAGGGAGTTATATTGAATGGAGATGATCCTGATCACATCCTGTGGATTTTCCACAAATCACTAGAGAGAGCAATTTATTATTATGGGTGTTACTTATAGGCTAACTCAAGGGATTTTTTAAAAGAATCATTCCAGCAATAGCTTCCACAAATGCTGTCACTCCAGCTGTGTGCCACTGAGGTTTTAAACATAATCGGAAGTATTTATATTCTCCTTAATTATTACTTCTTATAAACAATCAGCACGATCATTTCAGAGATACCTGGAGAGACTTATATGAACTGATGCTAAGTGAAGTGAATAGAACCAGGTGATTATTGTACATGACAACAGAAAGATTATATGATGATCAATTCTGATGGATGTGACTCTTTTCCAGCAATGAAATGATTCAGGCTAGTTCCAATGGTCTTGTGATGGAGAGGCGTCTGTACTCAAAGAGAGAACTGTGGACACTGAGTGTGAATCACAACATAGTATTTTCATTCTGGTTGTTATTGTTTGCATTTTGTTTTCTTTCTCATTTTTTTTTCCTTTTTGATCTGATTTTTCTTGTGCAGCATAATTGTGGAAATATGTATAGAAGAATTGCACTTTAACATATATTGGATTTCCCCTATTGATCAGAGAAATGCAAATTAAGACAACCCTGAGATACCACTACACACCTGTCATATTGGCTAAAATGACTAGAACAGATAATGACAAATGTTGGAGGGGATGTGGGAAGGCTGGGACACTAATACATTGTTGGTGGAACTGTGAATGGATCCAGCCATTCTAGAGAGCAATTTGGAACTATGCTTAAAAAGTTATCAAACTGTGCATACGTGCATACCCTTTGACTCTGCAGCATTTCTATTGGGCTTATATCCCAAAGAAATCATAAAGGAAGGAAAGGGCCCCACATGTGCAAGAATGTTTGTGGCAGCCCTTTTTGTAGTGGCTAGAAACTGGAAACTGAATGGATGCCCATCAATTGGAGAATGGCTGAATAAATTATGGTATATGAATATTATGGAATATTATTGTTCTGTAAGAAACAACCAGCAGGACGATTTCAGAGAGGCCTGGAGAGACTTGCATGAACTGATGCTGAGTGAAATGAGCAGAACCAGGAGATCATCATACACAGCAACAACAGTATTACATGATGATCAATTCTGATGGACATGGCTCTCTTCAACAATGAAATGTTTCAAAACACTTCCAATTGTTCACTGAAGAAAGCCATATACATCCAGAGAGAGGGATGTGAAATGTGGACCACAACATAACATTTTCATGCTCTCTATTGATGTTTGCTTGCATTGTGTTTCCTTTATCTGATTTTTTTCTTCCTTGTAGATACGATTTTTCTTGCACAACAATGACAAGTGTGGAAATATGTATACATATATTCGATTTGTCAAGTATTTTAATGTGATTAACATGTAGTGGATATCCTGCCATCTAGGGGAGGGGTAGGGAGTGGGGGGGAAAGGTTTGTAATGGAAAGCTTTGCAAGAGTTAATGTTGAAGAATTACCCATACATATCTTTTGCAAATTAAAAAATAAATTAAAAAAGATTAAAAAATAAAAATTAAAAAAATCATATATTGGATTTCATGCTATCTAGGGGAAGGAATGGGGGGAAGGGAGGGAAAAAATTTGGAACACAACGTTTTGCAAGGGTGAATGTTGAAACTTACCTATGCATATGTTTTCAAAATAAAAAGCCTTAATGATAAAAATATATTAAAATTACTTCTTATATAATGATATAGATGGGCTGTACACATATATATTTGAAGTAGATAGAAAGGAGAATTGTCCAGCTTGCAGCCAGATTTCTGAAAATATCCAGTTTCCTCCATTAACTAGACTGTAAGAAGTTTTAGATTATTTAATTAGCAATGTGTCATTATAGATGAAATCTCCAACCATCAATGTCACAATAGAGGGAAAGAACAGAACCCTTTACTTAAAGACAGTAATTCCCATTGAAGAACAAGGCCAGATCTTTCTAAGACATTAAAAAAGTTGGGTCTTATGTGAATGGTCAAAAGTTTGCTATTGCCAATGGTGAGGCATCAGAGACTGTATTGTTTAAATTTTATGTTACTACTTAAAACAGTAAATATGTATCTAAAAGAGGGAAAAGAAGAATTTCAGAAAGGTGATGGAGTGAAGTGCAAAAGATTAAGGAATTGTTGTTTCTTCTTCATTTTTGAAGAGTACCAATGACATCATGGGGTGGTTTTGACTTGTGCATAAAGTTGCTGCAAATACTTATCACCTACATTTTAAAAAATCAAAAATATCCAAAACTGTTTATATTTGAATTCCTCTCTTCAATGCTTTTTCCCTCTCTTTTATTCAAAAGCACTGCAAAGAATGATATCTAGGATGGTAAAGAGCTAGGACAGTTCACAAAGGTTAGTTGAGTGGCTAAAGAAAATGGGAATTTTATTTCAAATTTGAAGTATTTATTATTAATAAGTTCTACCTTTTATGTTTATACTATACTTTCTACTGAATATTTGTTTTTAACATATTAATTACTTCCCATTAACCAACTCTCCCCTGTAGTATCTTCCTAGAAAAATAGATTATTTTTGTCTAGCAGTACATGCTATTTTCCATTTTTATATTTTATATTATAATGTAAGTTCTTTAAGGATAGGACTTGTTTTGTTCTTTGTGGTTTTAAGACCAAGCACCTGGTATGATGCCTAATAAAT
This sequence comes from Myrmecobius fasciatus, assembly GCA_023553655.1. Taxonomy (NCBI): domain Eukaryota; kingdom Metazoa; phylum Chordata; class Mammalia; order Dasyuromorphia; family Myrmecobiidae; genus Myrmecobius; species Myrmecobius fasciatus. Next base: position 4,615 of record JAJPUD010003968.1, read on the forward strand.
AATAAATATAAATGCATTATAAATACTTAATTGATATATCTGACTATTTAATTTTAATAACTGTCTGACTGAATTACAATTTTTAAAAGAAATGGAGAATAGGCAGCTAGGTGGCACAGTGGATAGAGCACCAGCCCTGAAGTCAGGAGGAGCTGAGTTCAAATTTGGCCTCAGACACTTAATACTTCCTAGCTGTGTGATCCTGGGTAAGTCACTTAACCCCAATTGCCTCAGGAAAAACAAACAAAAAAAAACCAAAGAAATCAATTTAAAAAAAAGAAATGAAGAATGTATGTCTTTATTGTAGTAAATTAGAGTCCAGCTTTGTCCAAAGTGAATTCTATTGTTTTTTATTGTTATCTTTTTTTATGTTTTTTCGCTGTTGATATTGTCCTATTGGTTTGGTTTTCTTTATCCTGCATCAGTTTATACAAGTCTTTCCTTGTTACTCTGAATTATTCAAAATAGACACTTTTATTCTGAAAAATAAAAAGCCAAGGGCAGACATGATTGCTAATTTCTTTTTTTTATATAAAGCTTTTTATTTATAAAACATATGAGTGACCTTTCAACATTGACCTTTGCAAAAACTTTTTTTCCCAAGCTTTTCCCCTCCTTCCCCCCACCCCCCACCCCTAGATGACAGGTAATTTAATACATGCTAAATAGGATAAATTATATGACAAATACAATACATGTATACATATCTATACAGTTATCTTACTGCACAAGAAACATCAGATCTAGAAAGAGAAGAAGAAAAAAACAACCTAAGAAGGAAAACAAAATGCATGGAAATATTCACAGAAAGTGTTAAAATGCTGTGTTGTGGTTCACTCTCAGTTCCCACAGGCCTCTCTCTGGATGTATATGACTATCTTCATCGCAGAACAATTGGTTTGAATCACATCATTGTTGAAGAGAACCATGTCCATCAAAATTGATCATCATATAGTCTTGTTGCTGTGTATAATGTTTTCCTGGTTCTACTGATTTCACTCAGCACATGATTGCTAATTTCAAAAAAAATTAAATAACTATTTAAAAATATACATGTGTGTATATAAAATATAATATGATAAATGTACATAAGCACATATATATGTATATATATATATAAACTATATTTAAGGAGCATAATTGATTTATTTTATTGAAGCAGTTCTGGTGAATTTGATTTGCACCCATTAAGATATGAATTCAAATTTTTGTCCTGTCTTTTATTAGCTACATGATCTTGGGAAGTCATCTAATATCTCAGCCCTGTCATCTGAAAAATGGTAGATTTTATCTAGACAAACTATCTTAATATTTGGAAGTAAATGCCGTTAGCAGTTATGAATGTCAAAAGAACCAAAGAAACTTTTAAACCTTAAAGGGCTATATAATTATTATTTATTAAGAGGACAAAGGGAGGACAAATGAGAAATAGTTAAAGAGAAGCAAGATTGACCTCAATTCAGGAAAGAACTTTCTAACAATTACAGCTGCCTAATAATACAAAGATCTGATTTATATTTTACTATATATTTGGTTAATAATATTTACTTTCTTGCTCTGAATTATTGAAAATGAAGACTTTTATCCTGAAAAATAAAAAGCTAAGGGCAGACATGATGGCTGACTTCAAAAATATTAAATAACTATTTAAAAATATACATGTGTGTATGTAAAATATAATAAATGTATATAAACATATATGAAACTATAAGTAAGGAGCATACTTGATAAAGAAAATTATATATATATATATAGTTTATAATATTATATATTATATTCCACATAATATTGGACTCTCTCTCTCTCTCTCTCTCTCTGCTTCTCAGGGACTCTGGTCTTTGATAGTAAAAACTACAATCACTGTATTTTTTGCCAGCAGAGGTTTTGTCTGTCAGAAATCTTGTAGTAGGATTTTTCTATAACAGATATGACATTGGATGAGATAATTTTAATGATGAAACCTGTGAATTCTATGATCCTATCATTCTTTAAATTAATTTTAAAGATTCATTATTGCTGGGGAGTAACTGAAAAAAATGAAGATATGATAAAATTGCTGCATCTTTGACCTTCAGTTACATAGAATAAGACAACCCCAAAGACTCTATGTTTTTTTTTAAATGGCTTCCATTTGTTTGCCTAGCATCACAGAATCCTAGAGATAGAAAGGATTTATAAGATCCTTTTCTAATTTATTAAACACTCTAACTAAGCCATAAATATTATTTAAAACACATTTATCAATTGTTATACAACTGCTTTTAAAAATTCCTTCGATATAGACCTCCTGACTCTTATGTTTGCCAGTCACCTTCTTAATCCCTAGAAAGATTTTCTTTCTCTGGAACAAACAGTTTCCTTCTGGTAATTTATGATCTTAGTTCATTGTTCTAGAGCTAAGACAAAGTCTAATTTCTATTAAATATCTGTCATATTGGTCATCTTTCAAAGGATAACGTCTCTTTCTGACCTTTTCTTAAGAGTACAATAAAAATACTAATGTTGAATAGAATGCTGCGAAAAAAAAAGTATCAGGAAAGAAATTATGTTTTGACTATTATCTTACAATTTCAGCCATTATAAGATCAAATTAGGATGTGTGACTTGAATATTATAACATTGCAATACAATAGGAGAATAGGATGGATTGGGCCATGTCATGAGAAAAAAGATAGGATAAAGAAAATAACAAAGATAGCATGTGGAATCATTTTAATAGGGGGCACCAGTAGAAAAAAAATAATTACTGAAGTAAAAAAAATGGTGATTTAATTCCATTCTTCTTACACCTTAAATTATTAGAAAGCTCATTTCCTATCCTTTTTTCCATAAATAATGCTCCATGCAATCTCTCAAATTGGCCTCCCCCTCCTAAACATTCTTCTTAGAGCATCTTTTACTTCTGCATTTCTCAGGCTGTAGATCAAAGGATTTAGGGTAGGATTAAAGAAACTGTAAAATAAGAAAAGAATTTTCTGTTGCTCCTCAGAGTTCTTGGTATTAGGGGTCATGTAAGTGATTATGGCACTACCAAAGAAAAGCCCAACTACACAGAGATAGGAGGAGCAGGTAAAGAAGGCTTTCTTTCTTCCTTCCCCTGACTGGATTCTCAGGATAGCACCAAGGATATGTGTGTAGGAAATTAGGACCAAGCAGAGTGGACCAACTAAGATAAACACACAGCAACAAAGATGACCAATTTGTTGAGCCATATGTCTGCACAGGCAAGTTTCAGTACAGATAGGATTTCACAGAAGAAGTGGTTGATTTCTCGAGGTCCACAGAAGGGCAGCCTAAGGAGGAGAAGCACATGGATCAATGCCAGGAGGGATCCACATACCCAGGATGTGATATTAAGCACACCACACATTCTCCAGTTCATAATGAGTGTGTATCTGAGTGGATGGCAGATTGCTACATACCGATCATAGCTCATCATTACCAAGAGAAGACATTCAATGTGGGCAAACATCAAAAAGAGATAGGTCTGCATTATGCAACCTGCAAAGGAGATAGGCTTGACTGGATCCAGGAGATTTGCCAGCATCTGGGGTACTGTGTTTGAGGCATAAGAGATGTCAACAATAGCCAGTTGGGAAAGGAAGAAGTACATGGGAGTGTGGAGTCAGGAATCAAGACAAATCAGCCCCAAGATGACTCCATTTCCCAGCAGAGTGAAGGTGTAGAGTAAGAAGAAAAGCCCAAAGAGAACTAGGTGCATCTTAGGGCTAACAAGAAATCCCAGGAGAATGAAATCTGTCACTGTAGTCTTGTTTTTCTCCATTAGTCTATGATGAAAACAAAGAAATTTGAAGGAAGATATTAAAATGCATATTTTGATTTACTTTCACTCAGTCTCATGAAATGTTTCTTTGTATTAATCCTTTTTTGAAATTGGGGAAGAGGTCAGAGAGAAGGCTGAAACCATCAAGAAGTACTTATAATGATTTTAGCTTGCTCTTGACTTGCTCTCCTATAAAGAAATTTAAAGACTATTTTGATCTGCTACATAACTCTTGCCCTTCCTAAAGTTAATCTTTAAAAAATAGCCTGGTATGACCCTGAAGTCAGGAGAACCTGAGTTCAAATCCAGCCTCAGACACTTAATACTTCCTAACTGTGTGACCCTGAGCAAGTCACAACACCAATTGCCTCAGCAAAAAAATATAATTTGTTAATACAGGAAACTAGATACATGTGCAGCTATTCAAGAATAGAGAAGTACTATGTAAACTGTCACAGTGTAAGAGGTTATTTCTCTTGTGATGAGAAAAAAGAATCTTAGGAAAGGAAATCATTCCAATAGCTGTTATTTCCCTCAAAGCTTCAGTGAGAAGATGAATTATTTCAAGGTCTTTAAAAAATTGGTCTGGGTCAGAGGCAGAAAAAAATAATTATGTAATATTACTTCCACTCAGTCTGAGATCTGCCTCTCACAACCTGTTCAATAAAACAAATTTTTTAATTATCCTGTCCTTTCACCCAAGGTTAACTGGAAATGGATATTCTTCTACTATGCATAATGAATAGGTTAAAGTTCTTAAAAGTCTAGATCATTTAAATAATGAAGGATCTTTTTTTTTAATTGAGAGGTAGCTAACAATTACAATTAAGCACATTTTCTTAAATTTTCATTTTCTCCTACTCAACAAATTCTCATCAATTTCATAAATTCTCATTTTGCCAATACAGATCAAATATATGGAATTTAAGAGATGCTAAATATGCACAATTGTCAGATCTTGTTGATATAGAACACAGTCAAAGAAAAACACCAGTTATTGTTATCTAATCATTGAATATGGAGAACCAGTGTGAGATGTTTCCTCCCTGGGAAGAAGTATGGCAATAGAGGTAATAACAAGGACTGCCCACTTTCCATTTTTTCTTTAGAAAAAAATGATGAAAAATTTAGAAGTGTACCAAATACCAGGTGATAACCTATATGAAAATTTGAAAAACATCTGACATGAGAGAGAGAATGTTTTAATCTATTTGAGATATAACTTTTTGTATTTCATCATATTTGACACAGTGAACAATCAAAGATGAAGAGAAACTTGTTTCTTAACAGTCTTTTGTAAGTAGCACATATCCAGAAGAAAATTTTGGACCCACTGAAGACTTAAAAAAATTGATTCATGTAGAAAGTAGAATCAAGGACACAGTCCTGATATATAAATAAAGTGCTAAGATTAAAAATTAAAATTCAAAAATGTTGTGCCAGCTAATCATAAGTATCTGTCTGGTTCAACCAATAGGAAAATGGGAGTATACAGAATGATAATGCACTTCATATTTGCCATTCATAAATCATCACACTTGAGTGTGAAGTGACTCATTACCAGCTAGGCTAAAAGACAATATAATTTTTAGTTAGAGAAACTCTTCAAGATCTTATTCTGAGAAAGAAGTTGTCACCTAGAAAAATTGGGATGCTAATGTATTGTTGATGGAATTCTAAATTGGTTCAACCATTCTGGAAAGCAATTTGGAAATATGCCCAAAGCACTGTAAAACTGCATATCTTTTGACCCACCAATGCCAGTACTAGGTCTTTATACCAAAGCAATTTTTTTTTTCCTGAGGCAATTGGGATTAAGTGACTTGCCTAGGGTCACATGGCTGGGAGGTGTTGGGTGTCTAAGACCAGATTTGAACTTGGGTCCTCCTGACTTCAGGGCTGTTGCTCTGACCACTGCCCCCCCCCCAAATAGATTTTTTAAAAGAGGGGGGGAAGAAGAACCTAACTAAACAAAAATATTTATGGCAGCTCTTTTGTGGAGGCAAATAATTAGAAAATGAGGAATGTTCAAAAGTTCAGGAATGGCTGAACAAGTTGTGGTATATAATTGTGATGGAATACTATTGTGCTATAAGAAATGATGAGCAGGATGTTTTCAGAAAAACCTGTAAAGACATGAACTGATACAAAGTGAAGTAAGCATAACCAGAAGAACACTGTACGTAGCAACAATATTATACAATTATCAACTGTGTCAGTTGGGACACTTGGGAGATTTTTTTGTTCCCACCTCAACATTCATAATTTGGGGGGTTCTTCTGTTGGAGACAAACCTGAGTAAATTTTTTTTAAAAATGTAATTATATAAATTTACAAGTAGTCATTTTAAAATATTCAAGTACAAAAAAGAAAATAGGAAAACATCCAAATGAGCTATTTAATAACCTACTCTGATGCCGCATTATTGAGGTGACCCAAAGTTCTCAAAAACGTGAGCTCTGGCAGCAAATTCAATTAAGTTGGAAAGTCTTCAAGAATGGGCTTGAGAACAGTTGAACTACATTAGGAAAGGCTCATAATCTGAAGACTGACTATCAAGTGATACTTCCAAGCAATTCATAAAACTTCTTACTAAATCTTGGAGAGACTATGATCTGCAATGAATGCAGAGAGTATCTACACCAATCACATGGCCAGGATTTTTTAAAGTACTGGCTTTACTTTAATTCAGGATTTTCATTGTTTCAAAAATTTTATACATTTAACCTATTTCAATAACTAATTATATCATAGAATTAAAATTTGAAGTGATTTTAGAGGTCATCTAGTTTAATTCATTTTACAGAAAAAGAAACTGAGCCAAGTACTTTTGTTTTAAATGATTTAGTACTCCATTATTATTACCTCAGATGAAAAATCCTAGAGTACTTAGGTTGATCTGAGAGCTGAGGATTGGTTTAAAAATGTATGAAATGTTCACTTGATTTACCCATTCTAATTCTCCCCAAATCCACCAATAAGCTAAGAGTTAATGCCCTCTCAGAAGCGTCTAAAATTTAGTAGGTAGATACTACAGGCGTTCAAACTTTAAAAACCAGAAAAATACATCTCAACCTAGTGGCTTAGAGGGGACTTCTCCCACCCTGTACTATGTTCACAAAAATCATCTTAGAAGTGCAGGCCTTCATATTTTTCCCTAACAAATTTCATCTTATTTCAATTATCCAATCATTGTAATCCTTCAGAACATTTTTAGATGTTCTAGGCTCCAAAGTGTTGGCTGTCCTTCTTAACTTTGCCAAAATGTGACAACCATACTTTCATTCAAGTCACTGACAAAAACATTAACAAGCATAGAGCCATGTTTCTTGCTAAAAAAAAAAAAGCAAAAAATAAAGAAGTTCTCACCTATAACAATGCTAATTATATCAGAGAATCATGAAATAATATGACTGGTTTCCATTTTAGGTATTGGATATTGATATCCAGGAAATTTTGTAAACTAAAATAGACTTTCTATGAATATTAATATGCATGTGTATATATGTGTATATATGTGTATATATACATACACATTTATATGTGTATGTATATATATTTGTGTATTAATATTCATTATATATAAACATATGACATATATATTTGATGAAATCAACAAACTATCATATAATAAGTCTTGGGTAGCTTATGTTTAGGCTTGCCCAATGACTATAGGGGTTCAAAAGAAAAGATTTAGTATTTTATATTTGGTATATCTCTTATAATTATATCAATATTATGTAGGTGAGCAATTTGAAAAATTCATAATAAAAATAAGCAGGAAAAGTTCATATATTCAATGAAATAATCAACTGAAATAATAAATTGCTTCTTGAATGTAATAATTCTGGTCATTTACTCTTCAATGGATATGACAAAATCACCCAATCTCTATATTCTATAATTTACATGTAGGTAATTATGATACTTTTCCAGTTTTTAAAAATCTGGTAACCACTAATATCCCATCTTGTCATTACAATTGCAATGTTTAAGAAATATGTTATAAATGGAAATCTAGAGAAAAGGCAGAAATTTTTAAAAAATTTTTTATCACAGTTCTTAATTACTTTTATAGTACCCATAAGAATAGAAACTGACATTTATTGATATTGAAACTGGGAATTTTCCAAGTTAAGAGAAACACAGGGCAAAAATATGAAAAGACAGAGAGGCACACAAAGAATGCAAAGTCCAACGATTAGAAGATGTCATAAACTCTCTTAATATGCTCTTTTGTATCAGCGCTCCAAAAGACAAAAGGAGAACCATAGCTATCACAATGGGGGGAGACAGCAAAAAAGAGCTCTTCTGAAACCCTCAAAGAATGACATTTGTATGAATTTTTAAATGATAACCCTCATACTCAAAGAATTAAAAACTGAAACAATCTGACAATAAACTTGGGAAATGTCTAGAAACAGTTTTTGGTTTATCTTGCTAAAGACTTTTTAAATTAAGAATTCTTTATAGCAATGATATCTGAGCAAACTACATACACACACACACAGAGTCACTCACATACACATAAAGAGAGAGAAATATATGTATACATATATATGTGTATATATATATAAAGTTGTGTGCATTTTACACATATATGCATAGATATATGTGTATGCATGTGCTTTACAGGTATAAAATATACCAAAAATCTATGTATATATGTATTTTTATATGTATATATTTTACAGTCATTTATTGATGTAGGAAAGTTCTAGTGAGAAAACTCTTTCTACCTATGTAGATCATTGAATGTTCCACAACATTTTTGCCTAAGTACCCTGCAAGTTAAAGTGACTTTCTCAGGGTCAGAGAACTAATATGTGTCAAAGTTGGGATTTTTAGCTGGATCCTATTGACTCTAAGGCTATCTCTCTGCCCACTCACTATACCTCTTGGGCACATATAGACACATACAACATACACGTAAATATGTATCATATATGTATATAGATATAAATATATGTACATGTATGCACATACATAAATGCATATCTACAAATATTAAGTACACATTGAATAAGACAGAAAAAATGAATTTTTAAGTTATTTTGTTATTTTTTAAAAACATATAAAATGTAAACTCGTTGAAAATAAGATTGTTAAGAATATTGAATATTAATCCCCAGTAATAAACAGACTGCCTGGAATCTATTACTTAAGTAATTGATCTCTACCAATTTTCAACAATAGGATGTTTTTCTAAATTCTTCTTTCTCAATACTTCACAAGGAGATCATGGATTACTTATTCTTCTTTGGTCTTTTACAATGAAATCTCTCTGAATCCGTCTCTCAAATTCACAGTTTGCTGAATCTTTCTTTAAAAAACCTTTTTAACCATTAAAAATAATCAAGTAACAGACAGATCAGAAGTCCTTGTTTACATTTTAAAGATGCAATCTTTTTACTAAATTTTACTTGATACATCTTCTTGTCTAAAGTTATTAAGGAGCAAAATTTGCCTTTCCACATGATAAAGAATAGTGAATACAAAAGACAAAATTTACAAAGAATTAGATGATATAAAATTTTTGCTTATAATTCACACCCAAGTGCTAGAAGGTTACCTGGGTACACTCATTTGGAGATTATACAGCCACCTGGAGCAAGTTCTAGGGAGGTGGATTTTCAAATGGCATTAATACTTGCACTATCTCTAGGATCCTCAGGATGAGATTCAGATCCACTCTCTGTGACTTCTTGCTCAGTTTGAAATTTTCCTTGTCTCCTCCAGCAACAAAGGTTTTTGTCTTTGATTAACTGACTTAGACTCATAAGAGTCCAGGAAAGGTGGGACATCATAAAAGTTCCCAAATACCAGCCTCCTTGTCCTCCCAGAGAAGCAAAGAATTAATTCTATGAGGAAAATTTAAAACTTTTACTCTTTCATGAGATCCTAGGTATTGAAATTCCAGAAGAAAGGAAAAACTATGTTTCAAATTTATAATCTGAAAATGTCTGGCTGAGTAATGTATCTCTGAATTATAAGTTTTGATCTTGTACTACCATACCCTTAGAAGGAGGTGTAAATTGTGGGCAGGCATAGTTCATATGTTCTCAGTAGCAATAGCAACAGCCCTATGTGACTCAAGTGATTTTGGAACCAGGATGGAGAGTCCAAAGAATTAAATATCCCAGTGGGGCTTATTAGATTCCATCACTTGACTTTCAACTGGAACACAAATAGTAGGTTTCCAATTGGAAAAATTCCCAGTTCTGCAATTTAGAGATACTCTGAACTGTGACCCTTGGGAAAAGATTAGAACTCTCTAAAGTCTGGGTCTATCCATAATAGTGACTGCTCCCATCTTCTCCCATCTAGAATCATAGCAAATAGACTCTGAGACCCTCTACAAATCTTAGAAAGCTCAGTAACTTGTGTGCTTTTGTATTGGCTAAGTACCTATTTAAATATTTAGTATAATAGGATTCTATAGGAAAGAATCATAGGATCTAGTTCTGGAAGGGACTTAAAATATTCACATCCTTTATTTCACAGATGAAGGAAGTGAAACTAAAAGATTTGAAAGAATCTTAGCCAAGGTTATGTTGGTAATAAGAACAGATGTGGGACTTCTTATTCAAGGCTATGCTTTTTTTGTTTGTTTGTTTTTGTTTTTGTTTTTTGGCTGAGGCAGTTGGGGTTAAATGACTTGACCAGGGTCACACAGCTAGGAAATGTTAAGGGTCTGAGATCAAATTTGAACTCAGGTCCTCCTGCCTTCAGGGCTGGTGCTCTATCCACTGCGCCATCTAGCTGCCCCCAAAGGTATGTTGTTAATAAGAGCAGATGTGGGACTTGAATCCAGGTATCCTGATCAGATTTGATGCTTTCTTCTGCTATACAACCCTTCAATTGTAGTTAAATTCTTTTTCATGAATCCAATTAATAAATCAGTCAATCCACTAGATAACAAAGAATCTGTGTATGATAGTGAATGCTGGGAACCACTTGTGAACAAGACAAGATTCTGTCTTTCTCCAGCTCTTTATTTTATACCTATTAGAAAGTCAGAAGCAATCTTAATATATCTGTTCAGGAGGAATTTATTCAAATTGGATAGAAAGAGATGGGTTCTTATTCATTTATTCTCTGATGTCTTATTCTTTCAATTCTATACCCTCCCTCACTATCTCTCACTATGGTAATATTTCCTACATCCATTACTACTAAGCAGGTAGCTCATTAATTTCCTATTTTCTTGTTCCACAATTTGTGTAACAACTGAAGCCCACAAACTAATTCTAGGTGCTACTGATGAATGGAAGACAGGTGTGGATAGAATTTGGAATCCAAAACATTTTAAAATTAAAAAAATTACATGTAATTGTACAAAAATAAAATATTAAATTATAGAAAATGTTATTTAATAAAATAAAAACATTTTCTCATTCCAGATTCATGTAAATATCACCTGAAAATGGGATAAAGATTCATGTCAAAAAGCATGAGAAAACTCTGTTTCAATCAAAAATGGATTGGATATTAGATAGCACTGTGTTTTGCCACTCAATGAAGAAACATTTATTAAGCTCTTATACAGTCCAGGAACTATGTTCATTACTAAAGATACAAAGCAACAATTAAGCCAAACCAAGCAACCACAGATAAATAAAATTGTTATTTGAAGATTTACAGAGTAGCATAAATATTTGTATTTTTCTTGCATGCTTTTTTTTTTTGCTGAGGCAATTAGGTTATGTGACTTGTCCAAGGTCACACAGCCAGAACATGTTAAGTGTCTGAAGTTAGATTTGAACTCAGGTCCTTCTGACTTCAGGGCTGATACTCTATCCACTGCATGCATGCCCCTTGCATGTCTTTTTAAAACTTTAAGAGATCATAGTCTGGAATTGGAGGGAAATATATACTGGGAATTAAGGGGCATGCATGCAGTGGGTAGATTTTTTAATCTTTGGCATCAGATTTGCAACAGATAACACAGAACATATTTAGAACAAGATTGGAGAAATCACATAAAGACATGTCATAAATATTATCTAGAAGAACAAAGATAAAAACATGCCAAAATAGAAACTTTAGAAGGTGGATGATCTAAAAATCTCAAAAGAAAACAGACATATAACAGAAGAAGCAAAGTTCCAGAGAAGAAAGAAGATAAGAAACAGCCAAAAGTTTTGTCCCTTTGAACAGACAGTGCTTTCTGGTCAGCTGACAGAGTTTGTGGTCAGCAGCAGTCTACTAGAAGTCAACTTATACCTGTGGCACCAAAACCCAAATTATAGTCAAGAGTCTACAAAGATCAGATCAGGAGGGTAGCAATCAAAAATTTTGCAGGACCAAAACACTTTTGGCTGAGTGGATTAAAAAATAGAATTCTACAATGAGTTGACTACATGAAGCCTACTTGAAACATAAATAATTAACATAGATTTAAAATTATAGGCTAGAACAAAGTATATTATGCTTCAGCTGAAGTTTTAAATAATTTAGAAAGATTTATATCAAGATTTAATTTCATTTTATGTAATGTATGCAAGCTCATTAATGATTTTAACATATTTTCTGCCTGCATGTTTTTATTATTCTGTGAAGATATCATGCTGTATATATAACCAATAGTTGTATTAATTTTTAAGGAATTCTTAATAAAATGAATTATAGGAAAAATTCTCCAAATGGGAATATTTAGAGTATAAAAGGTTTGTTATTAAATTAGAACAAATTTGAATAGCATAAATGTTGTACTAGTAACTAAAAATCAGGATCAAATATCAGAATGGCTGAATTTATATTATGTAATATTATTTTAAAAAGCAGACAGAATAAAAGAAAAAGGTAAAGTTGTATCTAGTACTGTGCTAAGTGATTTCCAAATACTATCTTGTTTGATCCTCACAGCAACCCTGAGAGGTTAGCTTGATTAACTTTAGTTATATTGATTCTATAAGCATGAAGTCCTGTTTCATATTTTTAAAAAATTACCACAGAGGTAAACATGGTAGAGAAGGATGAAGTAAATAAGTAGTCTGATGTTTTGAAGAAAATAATCTAAGAGGGGCAGCTAGGTGGCGCAGTGGATAGAGCACCGGCCCTGAAGTCAGGACAACCTGAGTTCAAATTTGGTCTGAGACACTTAACATTCCCTAGCTGTGTGACCCTGGGCAAGTCACTTAACCCCAATTGCCTCAGCAAAAAGCAAAATAATATAATAATAATAATCTAAGAAATATTGATGTACTGATCAACCAACTCCTAAGGGTGAAGCCAGTATATTCTAGGAGAGGATAACTTAGAGAACTTATATTTCTAAGGAAGAAAAAATTTACCTTGAGTTTAAAGTCACTAAAGTTCATCTACCATTTTTATTAGGAGGAAATAGAAGAGGGATTTTTAAAATTAAAACCAGTGCTTACTTATTCATCTCGCAACCCTAATGAACTGATAAGATAAAATCAACTAATTAAAAAAATAAAAATTCTGAAAAATCAAAGAAGATATTAACAACATTGACAGCAAAACACAATTAAATTAATAAATAAAACCTCAAGCAGATTATGGGGGGAAAATAAAAAGCAACAACCAATTAGGCAATTGGCTTTTTTTTTAAATGGAGGAGATAATTTAATGTTATCAAAATTTTAAAAAAGAAAATTTGGAACAGATGAAAAGGAAATGATAGAATCTATTTGCCCAACTATAACTGTAAATTAACAAACCAAATTAAATAAATATTTTTAAAAGTAAAGTGCCCAAATTTACTTAGCAAGAGATAATTTAAAACAATCTCACAAAAATAAATTGAATAAATCAGAAATTAATACTCAAAGGAGAAAAAGTATAGGAGCAGAGGGATTTGTAAGTAAATCTATTAAAAAATCAGGTGATTCTAATATGATATAAATTCTTTGTAAAAAAATAAAATAGAAGAGAATTTAATTTTAAAAATATGGTCTTGTTCCCTAAGCCAAGGAAAATAAAAAAAAATACTGGTGCAAGAATTTAAATAAAACATCAAAAAGAGACAATAGTAACATTATACAAAGATTATAAACTGTGATCAAGTTAGGTTTATGCCAGAAATGTAGAGTTAGTTCAATATTAGGAAAATTTTCAACATAATAGTTCATACAAATAACAACAACCAAAGCATTTGATTATATGAATAGAGGAAAAATAAGATTTTGGCTAGATATAACATTCATTCTTTTTTTTTTTAAATACAGCATGAAACATAGGAACTAATGGATTTATCTTAATTTGATTATGTATATGTATTATATATTTTTGAATATGCTTTAGGCATGTAAAATGTATGTTATATACAATATAATATATGATAATATTGTGTAGAAAAAAGAATGCATATTTAAACATGTCTGTATATACACACATGCATATATAATATGCCCTTTCTGACAATGTCAGGGATAAAGTAATGATGTTTAATATAACCACTACTATTGGATAGAATAGAAATGTTAGCTGTACAATAGACAAGAAAAAATAGAGACAATAAGCATATTCAAAGGTGAAATACAATTTTCATTTATTAAATAACATGAAAATTTATTTAGAAAACCCTATATTGTAAGCTAAGAGATTAATTAAAACAATAACTTTAGCAAATTTGCAGAATATGAAATCTATTTAAATCAGAAACATTTCTGTGTATTAACAACAAAACCCAGGAAAACAAGATAGAAAGATAAATTCCATTTAAAATAACTACAAAATGTATAAAATACTTGAGAATCTTACTTTCTAAGACACACACACACAGATATACACACATATATGGAGAGAGAGGGAGAGAGAGAGAGAGACAGAGAGACAGAGACAGAGACAGAGACAGAGACAGAGAGACAGAGAGACAGAAAGAGACAGAGACAGAGACAGAGAGGGAGAGAGACCCCATACAGAAACTATTTGAATACAATTATAAAAGTCTTTACTTTAAAGTAGTCCTAAATAATTACAGAAATGTTAATTGTACATCAGTAGGCCAAGTTAATAGAATGAAAAATATATTACTATTTAAAATAGTACCTAAAGTTCCTACTCCTCAAGAAAAATAATGAAAAAGGGAGAAAGATCCTATCAGTACCATATTTTAAACTATAGTACAAAATGCTAATCATCAAAAAATTAATAATATTTAGGAAATAGAAAAGTTGAATAGAAGAAATTAACTTAAAAACTATAGAAGTTAATGAGCACAATAACCTAGTGCTGAATGATGTCAACTAGCATAGGTACACAAAAAAATTTGGAGAAAACCAGAAAACAGTCTAACAGAAACCAGGAATAGATGAATATATTCATGATTAACTCCAAAGTTAGGTATAAACATATAATTTTGTATACCACAATAAGCTCCAAAAGGATTTATGACTTACATATCAAAAATAAATTAGAAGAGTAAAGATGGAATCACCTTTCAAAAAAAAAAGATATGGATGGTCACAGAAGATGAATTGGGTAATTCTGATTATGTATTTTAAAATATGCCAATGAATCAAATGCAAAAACTAAATTAGAAGAAAATAAACAACAAAATTTCATAAATTTTCTAAGGCTCACATTTCCAAGATCTGTAAGGAACTCATTCAAAATTATAAGAATAGAGCTAGTTCTCAATTCATAAATGTTTAAAAAATCAAATTACAGCCACTTTCCAAGTAGTCCAAACTATTAGTAAAAAAAAAAAAAAAAAGAAGAAAAAGAAAAGAAAAGAAAAAGCCTCTAAATCATGACCTAGTAAAAAGCAAATTAAAGTAATCCTGATTTCTTTATACCACATTCATAAGATTAACAAAAATGATCAAAAAGGGGGAGTGCAGTACTAGAGATTCTGAGAAAAGGGACATATTAATATTCTATTTGGGAGCTTTGAATTGATTACCCATTCTAAAAAAAAAAGTGTTTTGGAACTAGAAAAAGTTGCTAAATTCTGCATTACCCTTGAGGATTATTTCTTGAGGGAGAGACCTAGTAATAATATTTCTAGATCAAAGGTAATGATCTAGAAATATTATTAGTAGGTCTCTCCCTCAAGAAATCAAAGAAAGAGGTAAAGGACCCACTCATACAAAAATTCATTTGAGGGAGGTACATCAATTTGGGAATGGCTAAACAGATAAACAAATTGAGGTATGTGAACATATTCAAATGTTATTTTGATTTAAAATGATAAAACTTATTATCATAAAACTTGCTTTTTGTAGAAAAACCTGGCTAAACTTCTATGAACTTTTCCAGAATGATGTGAGCAAAATCATGAGAAGAATTTATGCAAAAGCAAAATTATAAAGAAAAAGAACTTTGAAAAACTTAGAACATGAGAAAACATGAAGTCTGAGGCAAGAGAGGAAGAATTAAGATGGGAATAAAGGCAGCTACGTGCCCAATCTCTCCCCCAAACTGCTCCAAATTCCTTTAAATAATGACTCTAAACAAATTTTAGAGCATCAGCACACCTAAAGCAGAATGGAATATTTTCCAGCGGAAGGTAACTTAGAAGTTCAGCAGAAAAGGTAGGAATCCAGTGTGCAGCTCTGGATCCAGCCCCAGTGGCAGTATTGGTAGTTTACAGCCCTCTCAGCTCAGAGACACCAAACATGACATGGAAGGTCAGCAAAAACGGTCTGTGGAAGCAGAGTGGGAATCCAGCATGCAATCCCAGTGTAGGCCCAGACCAGGGTTCTAGCCAGGACTCTAGCATCAGTAAGGCAGGATCTCTGAATCAGCAGCAGTAAGGAGGCTTCTCTAACCTCTCAGCCTGGAGATACCAAAAAGGACTTGGAGGATCAGTGGAGAGGGTCTGTGGCAACAGGGTGGGAGTCTGGTGTGCAGTCACAATGCAGCCTGGGTCACTGGTTAGCAGAGTTCCAGCCTGGGTCAGCACACTGGATTTTACAGCTACAGTGGGAGTGGAGGTAAGGGGGAGGGGGCAGGGAGAGACACACCTAACAGCTCCAGGGCAGAAAAAAGGTACTTGTGGTTAGATTCCTAGAAGGATTTCTGAAAACAGCTGCACAAAACCCCTAAAGCTTAAGACAATGCACTGTCCACCATAGAAGCAGAGCCTTACTTTAACAAAGAGCTAAAAGCAGAGCAATAGGCTAGGAAAATGAACAGAAAACAAAATAATTTTTTGTTTGTTTGTTTTTACCATTGAAAATTATTATGGTGACAAGAAGGATCAAAACACACACTCAGAAGATAACAAAGTCAAAGCTTCTACATCTAAAGCTCAAAAAAAAAAAGAACTGGGATCAGGTGATGGATGAGCTCAAAAAGGACTTTGAATATCAAGTAAGAGAGATACAGGAAAAAATAGGAAAGAATTGAGAGTAGTGCAAAAGGAAATGCAAAAAGCTAATGAGGAGGAAAATGCCTTAAAAAGCAAAATTGGCCAATTAGGAAAGGAGGTACAAAAGCTCACTGAGGAAAATTATTTCTTAAAAAATAAAATTGAGCAAATGGAAGTTAATTACTTTATAATATATCCAGATATAATAAAGCAAAACAAAAAAAATAAAAATAGGAAAAAATGCAAAATATCTTATTGGAAAAACAACTGACCTGGAAAATAGATCCAGGAGAGATAATTTAAAAATTAATGGTCTATCTGAAAATCATGATTAAAAAAAAGAGCCTGGATGTCATCTTTCAAGAAATTATTAAGGAAAACTGTCCTAATGATATTCTAGAACAATATGGTAAAAGAGAAATTGAAAGAATCCATCAATTACCTTCTGAAAGAGATCCAAAAATAAAAACTCCCAGGAATATAATAGCCAAGTTATTGAACTTCTAGATCAAGGAGAAAATATTATAAGCATCTAGAAAGAGACAATTCAATTATAGTAAAGTAAGTCACAGTCAGGATAATAAAAGATCTAGCAGTTTCTACCTTAAAGTACTGGAGGACTTGGAATATGATATTCTGGAGAGCAATTCCAACCAATCTACCCAGCAAAACTGAATATAATACTTCAGAGGAAAAAGTGGTTGTTCAATGAAACAGAGGTTTTGTGTTGAAAAAATGAGAGGAGAATGGAAAATATGATTTTTAAGTGCAGGACTGTGGAGAAGCATAAGGAGGTAATCAAGAAAGTGATATCATAAAGGACTTAATAAGGTTTATCAGTTTACATACCTCCATGGGAATATGATACTTGTAACTCATTATAACATTTTCATTGTTGTGGCTGTTAAAAAGAGTATATACAGACAGAGGGCATGGGTAGGAATTGAATAGGAAGAGATAGTATCATTTTTTTTTTAAATGATGAAATTAGTGGGTAAGAGAGGAATTACTGGGAGAAAGGAAAAGGGAGAAGTGGAATGGTAAAAAATTATCTGCCATTAAAAAAAAAGAAGCAAGAAAAAGCTTTTACAGTGAAGGGAAAGAGGGGGAATAAAGAGTGAGTGAGTCAACCTCACTATCATTGGAATTGGCTTAAATAGGAAATTACATACATATTTAATAAAGGTATAGAAATCTATCTTATCCTGCAGGAAGATCAAAGAGAAATGGGTTATGGGAAAGAGAGGTGGGTAATAAAAGAGAGGGCATATTGGGGGAGGGAGTGGTCAGTAGCAAACTACTTTTGAGGAGGGGCAGGATGAAAGGAGAGAGAGAATAAATGGGGGAATACAATTAGCAATAGTAATTCTAAAAAAAAAATAAAGCAAGTTCCTCTGATGAAATATTATTGTTCTCTCAAAATGATTAGCAGGAGGCTCTCAGAAAAAAAACAAACAGACAAAAAAAAACCTGGAAAGTCTTCCAGGAGCAAAATGAAATATACTGTATACAAAGTAATAGGAATGCTCTGGGGTGACCAGCAGTACAATCATTCACAGCAACTCAAAAGGACTTATGTTATAAAATCCTACCCAGAATAGGAACTGATCCAGACTGAATACAGATCGAAGCATTTTCTTATTTCTCTCTCTATCTCTCTCTTTATTTTTAACTTAATTTTTCTTGAGCGTTTTTATTTTCATCAGGGTAGGATGTTTTCTTTCACAACTTGACTCTTATGGAAATGTTTTACAAAACTTCACATGTGGTTTCTTAATTGTGGGTGAGGATAAGGAGGAGAACCTAGAACTCAAAAATCTTTAAAACAAATGAAAAAAAATTTGACTGTAACTGGAGAAAAATAAATAAAAGCATTGTAAAAATAAATAAATAAAATATGAGTCAAAATGAATTTAACAGAATAAATAAAAAATAAAATACATTAATTATGGCTTCTAAGATCTCAAATCACTGTCCTTTCTGTTGTTCTTTTACATGACACTCCATTTTCTGATCCCATATATTTCTGGTATGTCCTCATGCCTAAATGTTCACTTATTGTTGGCTTTATTGACTTCAAATATCAGCCAAAATCCCATCCTCTAAAAGAAGTCTTTCCTGATAGTCTCTAAATCTAGTGTCTTTCCCCCTGAGATAAAATGAATGTAAATAGTTGCTTAAAAATTATCTTCTGCATTAATGTTGGCTCCTTGATGATAGGAATCCTGATCTTCCCTTCCCAGTATCTCCAGAGATTAGCAAAATACTTAATATATAGTAAGTACTTAGCAAATACTTGTTGACTGACTGACTGACTGAATGAATAAATAACCAAAGTGGTTCCCAGAGAAGAGATGGGAAAAAATGCTTCTGTATGAGTTGAAGATTTTTGTGTTATAAGGACATAGATATAGAATATTGAAGATAATAGTGACTCTTGTCACAGATATTAGTCTTGTTGAATTACTTTTTTCTCTTCAATTTTTATTCTTCATAACACAAGTGAGTTCAATAAATGAAATATAAAAGCAAATTATAGCAATGTTGATTTTAATAAAAAATCATGAGTACATTTCATAATTTCTCTGGACCTTACTGACATCCAGGGTCTGAGAGACAGGACACAAAGAAAAAGAATTTCAATAGTATCATAGAAAGTATGGAGGCATATTACAGAAAGAAGGGAAATGTAGGGCAAAAATAATGCAGTTGAGACCCATGGAAGTGCTTCAGGAGAAAACATAGACAAGGAGAGCATGAGAATTTTGAACACACAAAAAAGTTGATCTAAACTTGTTATGAACTCCAAAAACACTATGCCTTTCCCATTCTCTATAAACAGAGTTTCATTCAATCCCTTAACCTTATCTCTCATTTCTAAGCAATCTGCTTAGGGCACCCCTTACCTCTGCATTTCTCTGACTATAGATCAAAGGATTTAGGGTAGGATTAAAGAAGCTATAAAATAAGAAAAGAATTTTCTGTTGCTCCTCAGAGTTCTTGGTCCTGGGGCCATGTAAGTGATTATGGCACTACCAAAGAAAAGCCCAACTACACAGAGATGGGAGGAGCAGGTAGAGAAGGTTTTCTTCCTTCCTTCCCCTGACTGGATTCTCAGGATAGCACCAAGGATATGTGTATAGGAAATTAGGACCAAGCAGAGTGGACCAACTACGATAAACACACAGGCAACAAAGATGACCGATTTGTTGAGCCATATGTCTGCACAGGCAAGCTTCAGTACAGATAGGATTTCACAGAAGAAGTGGTTGATTTCTTGAGGTCCACAGAAAAGCAACCTAAGGAGGAGAAGCACATGGATCAATGCCAGGAGGGATCCAATTGCCCAGGATATAAAAGCCAGTGCAACACACATTCTCCATATGTATGTATCTGAGTGGGTGGCACACTGCCACATAATGATCATAGCTCATCATTACCAATAGAAGACATTCAATGTGGGCAAATGTCATAAAGAGATAGGTCTGCATTATGCAACCTGCAAAGGAGATGGGCTTGGCTGAATCCAGGAGATTTGCCAGAAGTTCAGGGACTGTGTTTGAGGCATAAGAGATGTCAACAATAGCCAGTTGTGAGAGGAAGAAGTACATAGGAGTGTGGAGTCATGAATCAAGACGAATTAGCCCCAAGATGATTCAATTTCCCAGCAGAGTGAAGGTGTAGAGTAGGAAGAAAAGCCCAAAGAGAATCAGGTGTATCTTA
Organism: Myrmecobius fasciatus; assembly: GCA_023553655.1. Taxonomy (NCBI): domain Eukaryota; kingdom Metazoa; phylum Chordata; class Mammalia; order Dasyuromorphia; family Myrmecobiidae; genus Myrmecobius; species Myrmecobius fasciatus. The sequence goes on from JAJPUD010003968.1 coordinate 25,404, forward strand.
GGGCTAACAAAAAATCCCAGGAGAATGAAATCTCTCACTGTAGTTTGGTTGTTCTCCATTAGCCTATAATGAAAACAAAGACATTTGAAGGAAGATATTAAAATGCATAGTTTGATTTACTTTTACTCAGTTTCATGAAATGTTTCTTTGTGTTAATCCTTTTTTGACATTGGGGAAGAGGTCAGAGAGAAGGTTGAAACCATTAAGTACTTCAAATGATTCTTTAACTTACTCTCCTATAAATAAATTTATAGACTATTTTGACTTGCTAAAATCTTGCCCTTCCCAAAGTTAACCTTTAAAATGGTCTGGTAATACAGAAACTAGATACATGTGCAGTTACCCAAAAATAGAGAAGCACTATGCATACTATTATAGTGTAAGAAGAGGTTATTTCCCTTGTGTGGGAAAAGAGAATGTTTTATTACTTTAAGAAAGGAAATTTTCCCAATAGTTGTTGTTTCCCTTAAATCTTCATTGAAAGGATGAGTTATTTCATGGTCTATAGAACAATTGGTTGAAGTTAGAGGCAGAAAAAAAATGACTGTGCATTGGTACTTTCACCCACTAAATCTGAGATCTCTCTCTGATGTTCTAGTCAACAAAATACATTTACTATTTATTCTGTCCCTGTGAGCAAAAGGTTAATTGGCAATGAGTGATTATGTTACTATATGTTAAGAAAAGATCAAAGTTCTTAAAAACCTATATCACTTTGATGATGAACTATCACATAATTTTTTTTATTGAAACATATCCAATAACTGCATCTAAGCACATAACTTTTCATTTTCTTCCAGAGGACAATTTCTCCTCAACTTCATAAGTACACACTTGGTCAATATAACTTAAGTATGCTGAATTTGAGAGAAGTGAAAAATGTGTAAATTATCTGAAGTTGTTAATATAGAACAAAATAGGAGAAAACACCAATTGCTGTTAATTTGTGGAGTAAGGATAGTCATTGACATTCCCCAGTTAAAAAATGGTCAAACAATTTTCAGAAGATGAAATTAAAGCCATCTATAGTCATATGAAAAAATGTTCTAAATCACTATTGATTAGAAAAATGCAAATTAAAAAAACTGAGATACTACCTCATACCTCTTAGATTAGTTAAGATAACAGGAAAGATAATGATAAATGATAGAGGGGATGTGGGACACTTTATTGATGGAGTTGTGAAATGATCCAACTATTCTGGAGAGCAATTTGGAACTATGCCAAAAGGACAATAAAACTGTGCATACCCTTTGATCCAGCAGTGCCATTACTGGATCTGTATCCCAATGAAATCATAAAGGAAGAAAAAAGACCCACATGTGCAAAAATGCTTGTGGCAACTCCTTTTCTGGTAGCAAAGAATTGGAAAATGAATAGATGCCCATCAGTTGGGGAATGACTGAATAAATTGTGGTCTATGAAAGTAATGGAATATTATTCTATAAAGAATGATGAACAAGCTGATTTTAGAAAGGCCTGGAAATATTTACCTAACCTGATGCTGAGTAAAACAAGCAGAACCAGAAAAACATTGTACACAGTAACAGCAAGATTGGGCCATGACCAACTATGAAAGATTTGGTTCTTTTCAGTAGTTCAGTAATCCAAGGCAATCCCAATAAATTTTGGATAGAAAATGTCATCTGCATCCAGAAAGACCTATGGAGATTGAATGTAAATCAACACATGCTATGTTCACTTTTTTCCTGTTTTTTTCCTCTTATAGTTTTTCCCTTTTGTTCTGATTTTTATCTCCCCACATTATTCATAAAGAAATGTGTACTAAAATTTATATACAGAAAAATGAAACAATTAAAATACACAAACAAAAAAGGAATTGTCATGGAATACTGAAAAGGAGCTATTAACAGATGCTCAGATACTTTCTCACTGGAAAGTAATAGAATGATAATGGAAATAGCATCAAGGACTGCTTAATTTCATTACTACTTTAAAAATGATAATGAAAATCCCAAAGTTCAGAAAATACTATACTTATATAAAATTATGAAAACTAACTTATGCCAAAGCAATGAATTTTTCTAGTGATAGTATTATATCTGCAAAGAAAGCATTATTTTTCATATATTGAGATACAGTTTTTGTATCCATTATACTTGATATTCTCTGTGAAAATTCAAAGCTGATCAAACTTTTGCAAAAACTTTGGTATGATAATAATGCCTAAAATAACAATTAGCATTTATACAGAAAACTTTAAAATTTGCAAGGTGGTTTGTATATGTGATCTCATTTAAATCTCATAATAATCCTAGTAGGAGAGTGATATTATCTTGATTTTGCAGCTACATCAATTGAGGTTGAAAAAAATGATGTACCTTACCTAAGATCACATAGCTGGTAAGTATTTTGGGTCCAGGATTCAAATCCAGAGGGTTCTAACTCCAACCTCAATACTGTATCTACTATGCTATTTAGCTGGCTAGATAAAAGACATTTTATATAAGTTATTGCTAGTTTTTGCTAATTGGTGGGGAAAAAAGAAAGTTTCATTAGGATTCATTTAAAGAAGGTAGATGATTTCAATGCTTTTAGTAAGTGGCACATATCCAGAAAAAAAAACAACAACAAAACAACAACAACAAAAAAACAACTTTGGACCTACTGATGACTTAAAATTTTTAATTCTTACAGAAAGTAGAATCAAGAGCTCACTTCTGTAATTTGAATATGGTGCCAAAGTTAAAATTGATTCAGTTTGAAACTCAAAACTTCAGTCAAGTATGGAGATAATTATTTCGCTTCAAAACATCTTCATGTTATGCAAGAGACTCTAGAATCCAGAAAAATGTGACATCTAATCAAAACAGCAATCTATCTGGTTCTATTTAGCAGGAAAGACCTTGAGCATAGACTTGATAGTAGATTCTATTTTGTTATTCATGAAGCACTACAACTAAATATGGAGAGCCTCATTAATTCACAGGTTGGCTGAAGGGTAATGTAATTTTTGGTCACACAAACTCTGAAATACCTTATATTGAGAGTTTTATAATGTATATTATAAAAAATGCCAATGATATGAAAAATTCTTCAAATATTCAAGTTCTATAATACTGGCTTTTATTTTATGTGATAGGTGGTCTTATTTGATTGCAAATCATTGTGAACTAGAATTGTCTTCCAATCATTTTTACAGAATAAATATATTTGAGGAATTCAAGAAACCACATAATACAAGAGGTTTTACATAGCTTATATATAGGCTTGTTAAAAGACTATAGAGATTCAAAAAATCAAACTTCTAGTATCTTTTATAATTACATTAATATTCTATGGGATGGGCAACATATTTTAAAGAAGAGAGGAATTAGGGTTTCATCCAAGAATAACTTAACTAGCAAAATCCTGAATAGAAAAAAAATGGATATTTGGAAGACTGGAAGACTTTCAGGTATTTGTAATAAAAAAAGAATTTGATGGAAAATTTGATATGAAAAATTAGAAAAAAAGATGAAAAATATTAAAGACAAATGTCACTCATTAAATTATTTGCTTATTATATGTGCAAATGTTATTAGCATTCTCAAAACTGTCATCTTTGCTAAGGCAGTTCGAAGGAAAGGTTGAGGCTGTATTGTATATGATAGGGTGATTATTAAAAAAAATGGGTAGGAAAAGTAAAAAAGAAGAAATCGTCTTATAAACTGAAATGTGAAAGAAAGAACTAATATAGGGGAAGCAGGTATGGGTGGAGAGCTGGTAATATTGGAACAGTATTCTCATATGGGTTGAAGAGAGAACAAAATATACACCTAAAGAGATTTAGAAGTTTTCTGAACTTGACAGAGAAATAAGAAAACTGAAGTCAGAGTGAATAAGGAACTTTTAGAGAAGGGTGTATAGATTAAAATCAAGAGAGTAAGGGAAGGATAAGGGAAAGGCTTTTAAAGAATGGGCAAAACAAGGAGTAAAGGGGATAAGGGAATAAAATAACAAGGACAGAGTAAGAAGAGACTGAGAAGGAAAACAGTGAGTAAAATTAAGATGGAGGAAATTCACAAATAGTAATTATAACTTTGAATGTGAAGAGGATGAAATCATCCATAAAATGGAAACAGGTAACAGAATGAATTAAAAATCAGAATACAATAATATGTTGTTTACAAAAAACACATTTAAGAATGAGAGATGTACATCAAGTTAAAATGAAGGGTTGGGGTAGGATTGATTATGCTTCAGCTGAAGCAAAAAAAGCAAGGATAGCAATTATGATCTCACAAAAGTTATGGCTAACAGAAACTTAATTAAAAGATATAAATAGGATAACTTCATTTTGATAAAAGGAACCAAAGAAAATGAAGCAAAATCAATACTTTACCTTTGGGCACCAAATACTATAGTATCTAAATTCTTAAAAATTAAATGAATTATAGATGTAGATAGCTAGTAGTACTATAATAGTAGGGGACTTTAATCTTTACCTCTCAGAAATAGACAAATCTAACAAAAAATAAGAAAGTTAAGGAAATGAATACAATTTTAGATAAGTTAAATATGATGGATATTTGAAAAGAATTGAATGCAAATAGAAAGAATTATATCTTTTTCTCAGTGATTTATGGTACCTTCTCAAAGATTGATCATATATTCAAACATAAACATTTTATAGTAAAAGGGAAAAATCAGAAATATCAAAAGTATTCTTACAAGAAAGTTTGAGGAACATAGAAAATATTACTTATCAGAATTATAGATAGGTGAACAACTTATGAATAAACAAGAGATAGAGAACAAAATTAGATGTAAAATGGATAATTTCAATTACATTAAGTTTAAAAAGGCTTCTATACATAAAATCAATGTAGCTAGCTCAGAAAGAAAGCAAAAATTTGGGAACATTTTTTATAATCCTTTTCTCAACTAAAGATCTTATATCACAAATATACAAATTTTTGTATAAAATTTATAAGAATGTGAGTCATTTCCCAATTGATAAATGGTAAAAGGAAATTAACAAACTTTTCTAATGAATAAATTAAGATAATTTGTAGTCATATGAAAATTAGAAATCTAAATCATTTTTTTTATTAGAACAACAGTCTTGAGGTATCATTGTTACACTTACAAGATTAACTAAAATTATTGAAGAAGGAAGTTAAAAATGTTGGAGGGAAGGTTGAAAAATGAGCAGAACTGTGAGCTGATCCAACCATTTGAGAGAGCAAGAGTTATTAAATTACCTATCCTCTTTGATCCAGCAATAGCACTACTAAATCTATTTTGAACAATCACTGGGGGAAAAGGAAAACAATTTATGTGTACTAAAATGCCACCTTTGTAATGGCAAAGAACTGGAAATTGCAACAATGACCATCAATTGAGGAATGGCTGAACAGTTTGTGGTACAGGATTGTGATGGAATGCTGCTGGGGTATAAGAAACCCCATTCAATAATAAGTTCGATGATTTTCAGGGGAAAAAATGGGATGACTTGAATGAAATAATGAGGAGTGAAATGAACAGAACCAAGAGAATGTGGTATACAGTAACAACAATATTATTTTAGGAATGACTTTAAAAAGATAAATTGTTTTGAAGATTTGTGAATACCAAATTAACTAGAAAAATATGACAATGCTCTCTGCATCCAGAGAAAGAACTAAAATAGAAATATGTATAAAATCATTGTGTATTTTGGCCATCTCAAGGGGAGAGGAAGAAAAAAAAGAAAAAAAATTCATGGGATTACTTTGTTATATATTTAAAAGGAATAGCAAGTTGCCCATTGTAGATTTATTGTTTCATGTGTAATCATCTTTTTTATTATAATCTATTTTGGAAATTCTTGTTTTATTCCATAAATTAAATATAAAATAAAATTTTAAACATAAGTATAAATAAGAAAGTTTAAAAATTCAATGTAATAAAAACCGAATAATATATTATTTTATGAGTAAAATAATTCTGGCCATTTCATCTTCGATAAAAATGACAAAATCCTCTACTTCATTATTCTATAATTCATCAATAGATAATTATGGCAGTTTTTCAATTTTCAAAAATCTTGTGAGCTCTTATTTTGCATTCCATCATTGCCATTACAATGCTCAAGAAATATGTATTGAATATGGAAATCTAGAGAAGAGTCAGAAAATTTTCAAAATTTGATCAGGGTTAATACCCATTTTCATTCTATGCATAAAAACCTAAAAAATCCCCTAGAATTTATTAATATTAAAGCAGGAACTTTCTCATGTAGTGAGTTAAAGGAAAAACAGAGTAACCATGTGAATGAAAAATGGCAAAAAAGCAAAGTCCAGAGACTGGAAGAAGTCATAAACTCTTTTCATATTCTCTTTTGTATCAGAGCTTCAAAAGACAAAAGTGCCATAACTATTACCATCCTACTGCTTCTTGAATCCAATTTCATGCTCAACATTCATAGTAATCTTTATATGCAAAATATTCATGACAATATTTTTACTTGTCTTACTCAATCACTTTTTTATCACCAACTCTATCACTTGCTCTAAAGCATACTTTTACTATGTAAGAGGAAGAAATTAAAAGCCAGTTTAAATAAATATTAATATTTAAGGCACTAGGAAAACCAAATCTAAAGCTGCTGATATGTTCTCTGGATCTTCAAACTTCTATAGAAGTAAGTGAGATGGAAAGTTCAATTTCTCAAATACTATATACTCATTCTGGAATCCATGAAATCTCTCTCTCTCTCTCTCTCTCTCTCTCTCTCTCTTTCTCTTTTTTTGCTTTTTGCTGAGGCAATTGAGGTTAAGTGACTTGCCCAGGGTCACACAGCTAAGAAGAGTTAAGTGTCTGAGACCAGATTTGAACTCAGGTCTCCTGACTTCAGGGCTGGTGCTTTGTCCACTGCACCACCTAGCTGCCCCAATCCATGAAATCTCTACCCATTTCCAGATAGCTCTCCAGCTCACTAATTTCCTTCATTCCACCAGAAAAAAATAGGACAAATTTTCCCTGACCATTTTAAAGTCACAATCTTAGTTGAATTCCTTCTTCAAAATTCTCTACATCAATATTTGATGGGTTGACATAAAGGAATAATTGTTACTTGCTCTATAAAGCCAAAGGTAGGACCAATAGGTGAAATTTCTATTAATTTGAAAGTTCAACCAGGACATACCTGAAGTATTTAAATGGAGACCAATGCCTATTGGCAGAAATTGTTGTAGAAGAAATTCTCCCAGTGAGTGGGACATTGCATTAGAATAAATCTCAGTCCTCTTACATCTCAAAGATTCAGTGATCTAAAACTAGGCAACAAAGTTACTGCCTCATAATGCTACTGCCCATCAGCTTTCTGATAACAATGTGATGTCAAGGGTAAAGAATAGTTCATATAAGCATAAAGAATCCTATGTACTCTATTGAACCAAATTACTGAGAAGACAGCTATACTTCCTCTTACCTTTAGCTTTGCCCCATCTGCACAATCTGAGAATATAAATCTCCTATCATAGCTATATCTTATAATCCAAGAGATAGACTGATTTAGTAAATAGAGAGGTGGTCTCGGAGTTTTTGTAATCTACGTACAAGTCTCCTCATCTGGCATGAATCGGTTCTCTATTCCTGGAAAAAGTAGTGAAACTGATGAAACTACAACAGAAAAAAGAGGAGAGGAAAATAGCCTTTCTAAAGTTCTCAAATAATAATATAGACCTGAATTTTTAAAATAAAAACAATAAAAGATACACAAACTAAAAACAATAACAACAGACTAATAGTAATCCTGAAATAAGTTTTTTAATCTATATTGCTAGTTTCCTAAGAATTCCCTATAGTAATAAAATATGAATAAACTACTTAAATATATACACATTTATATGGTACTTAAATATACACACATTTATGCATAATTGTGCATGTGTATATATAAATATACATATATGTATAAACATACATAAGTGTGTATTATATATATATAAACATATACATATACATAGTCACTATAAAATGTCCCAAAAGTCTATGTCCCTATCTGTCTGTCTGTCTGTCTGTCTCTCTCTGTCTCTCTTTCTTTTTCTCTCTCTCTCTCACACACACACAATCACATGTAAATGTGATTTATTGATATAGAGAAGTTCTAGTGAGGAAATTCCCTATTATGCAGATTGTTGACTGTTCTGGAATGTATTATTTTAGAGACTTGCCTAAGGTCCCTGATAGTTGAAGTGACTTTCTCAGGGTCAAAGAACCAATATGTGTAAGAAATGGGAATTTGGTTTGTGCCAGCTTTTTTTTTGTAGTGGTTAGAAACTGGAAACTGAATGGATGCCCATCAACTGGAGAATGGCTGAATAAATTATGGTATATGAATGTTATGGAATATTATTATTCTGTGAGAAACGACCAGCAGGATGATTTCAGAGAAGCCTGGAGAGACTTGCATGAACTGATGCTGAGTGAAACGAGCAGAACCAGGAGATCATTATACACGGCAACAACAAGACTATATGATGATCAATTCTGATGGACATGGCTCTCTTCAGCAATGAAATGTTTCAAACCAGTTCCAATTGTTCAGTGAAGAAAGCCATATATACCCAGAGAGGATATGAAATGTGGATCACAACATAATATTTTCATGCTCTCTATTGATGTTTGCTTATATTACATTTCCCTTCTCAGAATTTTTTTCTTATAGATCTGACTTTTCTTGCACAGCAAGATAATTGTAAAAATATGTATAAACATATTTGATTTGTCAAGTATTTTAACATAATTAACATGTAGTAGACTTCCTGCAATCTAGGGGAGGAGTGGGGCTAGGAGGAAAAAATTTGTAACAGAAAGGTTTGCAAGAGTCAATGTTAAAAAATTACCCATACATGTTTTGCAAATAAAAAGCTTTAATAAAAAAATATGTTCTGTAAATAAAAAGCTTTAATAAAAGAAAAATAATAAAATAATAAAAAAAAGAAATGAGAATTTGAACCCAGTTGACACTGATTTTAAGACTATCTCTCTATCCACAGTATCGGGCAGCCTCTTGGGCACACATACATAAGTATTTATTATGTATGTATTTATACACGTACATATGCATGTGTATTTGTGTACTTATACAATATATTATGTACTTACACAATACACATACATATCACACATATCATATGAATGGATAAGACAGAAAAGACTAAGAACTTATTATATTTCAATAACAAATAGAATGTAAGCTGCTCCTTGAGAGTAGGAATTGCTATATATTTTCAATGTGTGTTCCTAAAAGTTTAAACAGTGCCAGGAATCTACTTAATAAATGACTATTTGCTAATTAATAGATTTCTACACACTAACTTTAAACAATAGGACTTTTTCTTATATCAAACAATTCTTCTTGCTCAATATTTCAAAAAGAAATCATAGATTTTTTGTTATTCTCCTATGTTGTTTTACAAATAAATCTATCTGGTCCCATCTCTCAAAAATCAGTGTGCTGGATTTTCAAGAGACTTTTCTCACCTATTAAAATAAAATTCTGTCACACAATAGATATACCTGGGGCTCTTGCCCACATTTTGTATATTCAATCTTTAAAATACATTTTGTTTGAGTCATCTACTTATCTAAAGTCAATAAGGAACAAAATTTTCTCTGTTCAATACATGAAGAAGTATGAAAACAAAATACATAATCTACATTGAAGTAGATAGTATGCATTTTTTGCATAAAACTCATAGCCAAGTGCTACAAGACTACCTGGGTATGCTCATATGGTGGCTATACAGGAATCCAGAACAAGTTGTAGGGAAATAGATTTTCAGGTGCATTAAAGCTGTCTCTCTCTCTAGGATTTTCAGGATGAAATTCAGATTCTCTCTGCAGCTTCTTTCTCAGCTTGAGGAAATTATTCTTGTCAGTTCCAGCAAGAAAGGTTTTCCTCTTTGAGTAGCTCTGACTCAGATTCTTAATGGTTTGAGGCAGGTGGAAGATCATAAAACTTCCCAAATATCAGTTTCTTTGTCCTTCCCAGGAAACAAAGAATTAATTCTGTGTGAGAAAAATGTAAGCCTCTTTTATGAGATCCTGGATACAAAAATTCCAGAAGAGGGGAAAAATCATGTTACAAATTTATAGTCTGAAAATGTTTGGCTAAATTATATATTCCTGCATGCCTACAACTTTTTGATCTTGTGCCACAATCTCCTGAGAAGGAAGTATAAGTTGAAGGAAGTCATAGTTCATATGTTCTCAGTAGCAACAGCAACAGCCCTATGTGATTCCAGTGATTTTGCAACCAGGATGGAGAGTCCAGACAACTAAACATGCCAATGGGTCTTATTAGATTTATCACTTAACTTTCAATTGGGACATAAATAGTAGGTTTCCCATTGGAAAAAATTCCCAATTCTGCAGTTTAGAGATACTCTTGAGTTGTGACCCTTGGGAAAGAATTTGAACTATCTGAATCCTGGTTCCATCTATAATAGTGACTGCTCCTACCTTCTCCTATTCAGAATCTCAGCAAATAGGCTCTGATATCTCTCCAGAGTGCAAATCTTAGAAAGCTTAGTAGCTTGGGTGCTTTTGTATTGGCTAAATACCTATTTAAATATTTATTATAATAGGATTTTATAGCAAAGAATCATAGGATTTAGTTCTGGAATATTAGTCTTAAAATATTGGTTCAGACCCTTTATTTCACAGATGAAGGAAGTGAAGCCAAAAGAGTTGAAAGAATTTTTTCCAAGGTTATGTTGGTAATAAGAGCATATGTGGTACTTGAATCCATGTATCCTGATCAGATTTGATGCTTTCTTTGCTACATAACCCTTTGATTGTCATTAAATTGTTTGTTATCAATCCAATTGATAAACCAGTCAATCCACTAGGTGACAAAAAATCAATTATGACAATGAGTGCTGTGTATTACTTGTGACCAAGATAAGACCCTATAGTCTATCAAGCTTCTTTTTCTGACCTCTAACTTTGTACGTATTAGAAAGTCAGTAACAATATTAATGACATCTGTTCAGGAAGAATTATATTCAAATTGGATAGAAAGATCTAGGTTCTTTCTTGTTTGTTCTCTAAGGCCATATTCTTCCAGTTCTATGCCCTCCCTCAGTTTCTCTCACCATGGTAATAGTATTTATTTCCATTTTTACTAAGCAAGTAGCACAGTTTGACTTATTTTCTTTTCCCACAGCTTGTGTGTCAACTAGAGTCCACAACCTAACTCTAGTTGTTACTGAATAACAGAAGGAAAGGAGAGATGGAATTTGGAACTCAAAAACTGAAAAATGTTAAAAATGATTTTTTGCATGTAATTTGAGAATAATAAAATATTTAAGTTATTGAAAAATATTATTGAATAAACAAAAAAAATCTTTCTAATTTAAGATTCCTAAAAACACCACCTCAAATAAAAAAGCATGAGAGAACTGTTGTAGTTTGGACTTTCCTTCTCTCTCAGTCAGAAATGGATTGATTATTAGATCAAAGACAAACTAAATACAATTGTTACACTAAGATTTGGTACAAATCACAAACTATCACATAAGAATCAGTTTTTTTTTCTCAGATGACTTTTTAAACTTTGTTTTAAGAGATGCTAGTGTGGAATTGGAATGGAAATATACTTGTATTTAAAGTTGTTGCAAAATCCAAATATCTCAATAAAGGTTTTTGGGTTTTGTTGTTGTTGTTGTTGTTGTTTTTAACCTTGGTATCACAGTGACACAGGGCATGTTTGGAACAAGATAAGAAATAACATAGGAGAGATCATATAAAGATGTAAGTCAAATATTTTCAGAAAGAACAAAGATAAAAAATATGCCAAAATAAAAAAAGATAGGTGGACAATCTAAGAATTTCAAAGGGGAGCAGATTCACATAATAGCAAGAACAAAGTTCCAAGAAGAAGCAATAACAAAAAAAAAAAATCTAAGAAGATAAAAGTCCTCTATGACAAATCCTATTGATTAAAATAATGCAAAGAAGAATATATCAGTGAATTACCATTACAGGCTCTAAAATATATATCAGGAAAAACAAAATTACAAAAACAGAATAATAAGAAGCACAATCAACTCAAATGCCAACGCCATTGAAAATACATTTTAATGTTTTATAAGCAAAGATAAAGAAATTTAAGAAGAGTCTAAAGATATGCTTCTTTCTAGGAAAGGGGAGAGGTTTAAGAAGATTTTTTTAATTTATGGAAATAGGAATAGAAAATTAAGCTCTATGTTTCATCACTCAATTAATAAATATTTATTAAGTCCTTATATGACCTTGTATGCATGTTAATTACTAAAACTACAAAGCAAAAACAAAAGACAGTTCATGTCCATAAGAACTAATTTTCCAATAGAAATAATTGTATATGTATATGTGTGTATACATATATATATATTATCTATAAATGTTTAATCTAATGAATTAAAGGAGCATATCAGACTAATTTAATTCAATTCTGCAAGCATTCTTTATAGGTAATACATTGTATTTAAGTAATAAAAAAATAGATAACATACTATGGCAGTATGTGATAGATAAAAACAAATACAATAATTATAACTATTAGTGCAAATGGATTGAATTCTTCAGCTGATATAAGAAATTATGGATTTTCTAAAAATGGAAGACCTTCAGTATGCACTTTATTTATTTGTTTATTTTATAAAGCTTTTTATTTTCAAAATATATGCATAGTTTTCAACACCCTTGCAAAACCTTGCATTTCAATTTTTTTTTCTCCCTCTCTTCATCCCAACCCCTCTCCTAGATGGCAAGTAATCCAATATCTATTAAACATGTGTAACTTTTCTATATATATATATATATATTTCCACAATTATTATGCTGTACAAGAAAAATCAGATCAAAAAGGAAAAAAAATGAGAAAGAAAAGAAAATGCAAGCAAACAACAACAAAAGTGAAAATATTATATTGTGATTCCCTGTTCAGTTCCCATGCACCTCTCTCTGGGTGCAGATGACTCTCTTCATCACAAGACCACTGCAACTGGTCTGATTCACCTCACTGTTGAAAAGAGTCACATTTATCAGAATTGATCATCATATAATCTTTTTGTTGTTGATACACATTTTATTTGGAAGCCATTTTCACTTAAAATAAAAACCCTTATATAATATTAGGCAAAACTGAATTTGAATTTGAAAGCATGAAGATAATAATTGGGAGTTATATCATACATAAAATAACTATTGCTAACTCAATTCAGGTGAAAAAACCTTTCTTAAGCATCTACAGTGAAAATGTACCAATATATTTAAAAGTCATAGAAATTAATTTTAAAAGAAAAAAGTTAAATGAATTAAATATGTTATGTTAGTTTAAAACATAAATATATGTATATATTACAAATTGTATTAATTACATATATGTACACACAAGAAAACTTGGAGACTTTAATATTCCACTGAAAGAATATAATAAATCATTTTTAATGATAAAATAGGAAGCAGTAACAAGGACTGTGTCACAGATCCTATGATGACTAAGATGACCTGAATCTAAAATTAGTGGGAAAAGGCAAGGAATGTTCACAGTTTGATTTATCTTCAAGACTGTTCTGAGTCCTGAAACTGATTGAAAAATACAATATACTGAGACAAAGAAATAGACAAGAGTTTGGTACCTTGGAACCTGCAGTTTTTTCTGGTCAGCTGACAAGACCTGTGATCAGTAGCAATCTACTAGAATTCCAAACAGGAACAAACTTATAGTTGTGGCATCCTAACTGAAATTATGATCAGGAGTTTGAAAAGACCAGATAAGGAAGTTAGTAATCAATAATTTCAAGAACCAAAATGCTTTGGGTTGAATGGATTAGAAAATATCACTCTATGATATGTTTTTCACACAAAACTCACTTGCAATTAAATGATTCACATCGATTTAAAATAGAAAATCAGAGCAAAGCCTATTTTTAATAAGAGCTGAAGTAAAAGATTATTTTAGCTAGAATTTGTTTAAATTGATATATGCTCAAATATTCTTTTATTAATTATCAAAATAACATCTTTTATTAATCAGTTACTTCTTAATCCTCATCCTAGTTTATTAATAATAATAAGTATTTCATAAATGGTTGAAATCTTTTTTTCTTATGAGCATTTGTTTCTCTCTCTCTCTCTCTCTCTCTCTCTCTCTCTCCCTCTCCCTCTCCTAATTTTAAGTTTAAAATAAATATCAGGGTTACTAGTTATGATATTTATTTAGAGCATAATAAACAAAATAAATATATAAATAAATAGGAACAATGTAACACCAAGAGAAAGATTACAGTAAAACTCAGCTGTAAACATCACTTCAACTGCTGACTCCCCTTCAGTTCCAAAACACAACACCAACCATTCATTTCTCTTAGAATATCAATTAGTTTTTTTAAATATTCTCCTCTTGTTTCTTCACAATGCAAAAATTTAATTCAGTTCTTTTAAGAAGAATGTATTCTCAGTCCTTTTCCTCTATCATCTATTCAGCTTTCACTAGTAAATTTCTCCAGAATAACTCTCCATCTCCTCATAATCTCATAAATTTGAACTATCATTGTCCAAGATTCTATTACCTTTTAAATAAAGAAGTTATATACAGCATCTGTAGGAGATCTAATTAAAGCTGATGTTACAGAACTAAAGTTTTAAAGTTTATTTGCAATAAGTTAAATTTGGAAGATTAATAACAATAATTTAAATTTTGGAATTTAGGATATTGCTCTCTGCCTAGAATGGTCTCTATCCAAATTTCTGCCACTTGAAATCCCTAACTCCTTTCAAAATTAGTTCATCACACATCTTTCAAAAGACTGCTCGTGTTTACCCAGTTGTTAGTTATTTCATTACTATGTATTAATTTTTATATCCTTTATCTGTTTCTTTGTGAATATAATGTTTCTTCTTTATTACAATGTAAGCTCCACAAGGGCAGAAAGTATGCCATTTTAAAATATGTATTCCTAGTGTTCTTGTGTAAGTTCTTAATAAATGCTGGTTGAATAATAATCTAATCCATCTATGCATTGAATCCTTGTGGAAAGATCCTTTATTAATAGCTCATTTCAGCCTCCATAGTAGAAGATTCACCCAATATAATGAAAGTTTTATATATAGGGTTTTTTATATTTTTTGAACTTACTTTATCAAAGTTAACATGCATATTTTTAAAATTATAAATGATGAAACTACATTTTCATCTGAACTCTAAAATCTTAATTAATTGATGCTAATCTGCTTGAATAACCTTTTTAATAGTTACTGTTTATAATAAATACATTAAAAATGCTGAACTGGTTTTCTGGAGATAATCTTTTTTAATTCAGTTATTTTTAATATACATTGCTTTATGAAACATGTTGGGAGAGAAAAATCAGAACAAAAAGGAAAACCATGGAAAATAGAAAAAAGGAAGAAGAAGAAGAAGAAGAAGAAGAAGAAGAAGAAGAAGAAGAAGA
>JAJPUD010003968.1:40847-74076 GCA_023553655.1 Myrmecobius fasciatus
GAAGAAGAAGAAGAAGAAGAAGAAGAAGAAGAAGAAGAAGAAGAAGTCAACAGAGCATGGGTTGATTTACAGTCTCCATGGTTCTTTTTTGGGATTCAGATGGTGTTTTCTGTTCAAAGTCTTTGGGGATTGCTTTGGATCACTGAATCACTGAAAAAAGCCAAGTCTGTCAAAGTTGATCACACATTCTTGCAATTATTGTGTACACTGCATTTCTGGTTCTGCTTTTTTTCTCTCAGCATCAGTTCATGCAAATATTTCCAGGGCTTTATACAATCGGCTTGTGTTCTTATAGATTTGACAGTTTTTTTTATTTTTATAATTTTATAATTATATATATTATAACCATAGAATTTATTTTATAAATAAAATATGTATATATTTTAGAAATGAAACCTTTATCAAAAACACTGGCTGTAAAGATTTTTTCCCAGCTTTGTGCTTAACTTTTAATCTTAGTTATGTTAGGTTTTTTTTTTTGTGCAAAACCTTTTTAATTTAATGCAATAAAAAGTTGTCCATTTTGCCTTTCATAATGTTCTCTTGTTCTTCTTTGGACACAAATTCCTCCCTTTTCCAAAGATCTGATAGATAAATTATCCCTTACGCTCCAAATTTGCTTATAGGATAATCCTTTATGGCCAAATCCTATACCCATTTTGACTTTATTTTGGTATGGGGTATAAGATGTAGTTCTATGCTGAGTTTCTAACATATTATTTTCCAGTTTTCCCAGGAATTTTTGTCAAAGAGTGAGTTCTTTTTCCAGAAGCTGAAGTTTGGGGGTTTATAAAATACTAGATTGCTATATGCCTTGATTATTATGTTGCATGTATGTAATCTGTTCCACTGATCCCCTACTCTAAATGGTTTTGATGACTACCACTTTATAATATAGTTTTAGGTTTGGTACTGCTGTACCACCATCCTTTGTATTTTTTCCATTAATTCCCTTAACATTCTTGACTTTTTGTTCTTCCAGGTAAATTTTATTATTTTTTCTAGTTCTGTAAACTAATTTTTGGCAGTTTGATTGTTATGGCACTGAACAAACAGACCAATTTAGGCAGAATTGTCATTTTTATTATATTATCTTGGCCTACCCATGAACAATTGATATTTTTTTGTTTAGATTTGACTTTGTGTGAAAAGGGTTTTATAATTATGTTCACATGGTTCTTGAATTTTTTATTTTGTCTACAGTAATTTTTAATGGAGTTTCTCTTTCTCTTGCTAATGGACTTTGTCAGTAATATATAAAAATGCTGATGATTGATGATTTGTGTAGGTTAATTTTATATCCTGCAATTTTGCTAAAGCTATGAATTGTTTCCAGTAAGTTTTTGAATGATTTTCTAGGATTCTCTAAGTATATCATCATATCATCTTTCTGATTTGCTGTGATTAAGATCCTCTCACCAGCTTTCCCAGGGTCTATCTGAGCTGAGCTGTACACCCATTTCACCCCAGTGAGACTGACTTTTGTTTAAGTTTTTTCCAGTCTTTCTTGAGTTGTAGAGTGGTTTCGCTCCATCAGGCTCTGTTCAATAGCTTGGTTTCATGTAGTTTTCAAAGGAAACCGGGAGAGTTCAAGCAGCTTCCTGGCTTCACTCTACCATCGTGGCTCCAAAACTGGGAGTCTTCCAAATAGTCTTTTAACATTACATGGATATCAGAGCAGTACTAACTAACATTTATTAAGAATATGATATTAAAAATAGGTCCAAATAAATATATAGAAAGAATTGAATAAGGCTGATGAAAGGATCAGTGAACAAAGGAACAGAAATGGGAAAACCAGGTAGAAAGAGCAATGAACATGGAAACATATTATGATATGCCAATATAAATCGTAATGTTGGGGGTAAATGGGGAGGACAAAAAAAAGAGATAGTGACACAGGGCATAATAGGTCTAGAATTAAGCTTAGAGATTTTGATTTAGAAATTGGCAATTATTTTGACTTACTATGAACTTTTCAAGACAGCATATTTTTTTTTAATTTTTAAAAATCATCTGTGACTTCTTTATTGCAGAATCAGATGTACTTTTGTCATTTCTCATTCTCCTTGACCTTTTTTATTTTTATTTTTTTATTTTATTTTATTTTATTTTATTTTATTTGCATAACATATGTATGGGTAATTCTTCAACATTAACCCTTACATAGCTTTCTGTTACAAATTTTTCCCCCCAACTCCCCACCCCTCCCGTAGATGGCAGGATATCCACTACATGTTAATTATGTTAAAATATTGGCAAATTGAATATATGTATACATATTTCCAAACTTATCATTGTTGTGCAAGAAAAATCTTATCTACACAAAAAATATATCAGATAAAGGAAACACAATGTAAGCAAACATCAATCAAGGAGTGTGAGAATGTTATGTTGTGGTCCACATTTCACATCCCTCTCTCTGGGTGTATATTGGCTTTCTTCAGTGAACAATTGGAGGTGGTTTGAAACATTTCGTTGTTGAAGAGAGCCATGTCCATCAGAATTGATCGTCATATAGTACTGTTGTTGCCATGTATAATGATCTCCTGGTTCTGCTCATTTCACTCAGCATCAGTTCATGTAAGTCTCTCCAAACCTCTCTGAAATCATCTTGCTGGTCATTTCTTACAGAACAATAACATTCCATAATATTCATATACCATAATTTATTCAGCCATTCTCCAATTGAAGGGCATTTATTCAATTTCCAGTTTCTAGCCACTACAAAAAGGGCTGCCACAAACATTCTTGCACATGTGGGGCCCTTTCCTTCCTTTATGATTTCTTTGGGATATAAGCCCAATAGAAATGCTGCTGGGTCAAAGGGTATGCACAGTTTGATAACTTGTTGAGCGTAGCTCCAAATTGTTCTCCAGAATGGCTGTAACTGTTCACAGCTCCACCAACAATGCATCAGTGTCCCAGCCCTCTCACATCCCCTCCAACATTCATCATTAACTTTTCCTGTCATTTTAGCCAATCTGACAGGTGTGAAGTGGTACCTCAGGGTTGCAAGACAGCATATTTTAAGCATTGTATTACAGATTCAAAATACAAAGTTTCCATCTTATCATAGAAGAAAGATTCTATTTCTCCTCTATTGTGCTTCTTAACATTACCTCCCATCATTATACACTTGGATATTACCCAAAATGCCTCACTTTTGCCTCTCTTTCCCCAATACTCTCCTAAGTGCACCTTTCACTTCTGCATTCCTCAGGCTATAAATCAGAGGGTTCAGTGTAGGATTGAAGAAGCTATAAAACAGGGAAAGGATTTTCTTCTGCTGCTCAGGATTGCTGGAATTGGGGATCATGTACATGACAATACCACTTCCAAAATAGAGTCCAACAACACAGAGGTGGGAGGAGCAGGTGGAGAATGCTTTTTTTCGTCCTTCCCCAGACTGGATCCTCAGAATGGCACAAATGATATAAATATAGGAGACCAGAACTAAGCAGAAAGGGCCCAGCAAAAATAAAACACTGGTTATTAAAACCATGATCTGGTTAATCCAGATGTTGGCACAAGCCAACCTGAGTATGGATAGGAGTTCACAAAAAAAGTGATTGACTTCTAGATTCCCACAGAAGGGCACTTTCAGGATGAGGATTACATTGACCAGGGCCAAGAAAGCAGCACTTCCCCAGGGTGTAACAGCCAATCCAGTGCATACTTTCCAGTTCATGATGACAGAATATCTGAGAGGATGGCAAATTGCTACATACCTATCATAACTCATTACCAGGAGGAGAAGACATTCAGTGAGAGCAAAAGTTAGGAAAAAAAAGGTTTGGGTCAAACATCCTGCAAAGGAGATTGGTTTGAGTGGATCCAGGTTGTTTCCCAACAATTGGGGGACTGTATTTGAGGCATAAGAGATATCAACGATGGCCAAGTGTGATATGAAGAAATACATGGGAGTATGTAGTCGGACGTCCAAGCAGATGAGACCCAAAATCACTAAATTCCCTAAAAGGGTAAGAACATAGAGGAGAGAGAAAAGCCCAAAGAGAAATATCTTCATCTTTGTTTCCAGAAAAAATCCCAGCAGAATGAACTCAGTTACTATAGTCTGATTGTCCCTCATAGCCCTATTTGAGAAATAAAGAAATTGAAAAAGTCAAACATTTGCCTGTTATATTTAAAAATACCGTTTCAACTCAATTTAACAAATAGCTATGGATCTGTATAAACATTGTTTGATTATGTGAGATTTTTTTTACCTCTGGAATAATAAATTTAAAATACTTTAAATCAGTTTCTATATTAGTAAAATCTTAAAATTTGATTTTTACAGGAAGTATATATTATTGTTCTTTACAAAATTAAATTCTCAAAATGTTGGATAGGAACTTAAATCGTATTTTGTGCCTCAAGTATCTATGACAACCAAAAATCCTACTAAATCTTAATCAAAACTTTTATGAGTTTCTGTGTCAAAAATAAAAAAAAATAAGGAAAAGCATTCTTTGATCACTGCTCTGATGACCATTTTCTCTCAGCTTTTGTAAACTAGTTATCCAGCAAGAGATACACAGTCATTATGAGAACTGTCTTCTGTTGGCATCTGGCAAACCCAAGGCCACTAACATTAATTAATGAGGGATAGAAGCAGAATATCGATAAATTATTCTTGTAATACTTAAACCTAAAGCTCTACATACCTACCAAATAAGATAAAATAGAATTTTTGCTCTTATGAGCTTACAGTGTCTCTTTTTATAATGAGAAAGAATGTCAGGATAATATTAAAAATTATAATGTAATTTGTTGTGATATATTATTGATACAGATACCCGTAACTTTTCAGACTATGTCCCTCTCCAGCACATGGACCATTAAATAGATCCCATTCCCCAAATCTGAGTTGCACTGGGATATTTAATCTTACAAACATACAAGTTAGACCATGTTGTCCTCTCTCCTATTCAATATAATTCAGTAGCTCTTTATTATTTCCAAAATAAAATATTAAATCCTCTATCTTGATTTTAAAGCCTTTCATGATCTAGCCCCTTGCTATCTTTCCAGGCTTCTTCCACTTGCATGTATTCTGTGATTCAGTGAGATTTGTCTCTTTACTACACTTTGAACAAGAATTCCATCTGTTGATTCTAGGCATTCCATTGGGTATTTCCCCATGCCTAGAACTCTGCCCTTCCCCATCTCTACCTATTGACTTCTCTGACTTCCTTCAAGTTCTAGCTAAAGTCCCACATTCATCAAGGAGACTTCCCTTGTCCTCCTCAATATTAGTACCTTTCCTCTGAAATTGTATCCAACTTATTCCACACATATCTTGTTTGTGCATAGTTATTTGCATGTTCTCTGCCTTATTAGACTGTGATCTCCTTGACATTAGGGATATTTTTTAATTCTTTGTATTCCCAGTACTTAGCATAATACCTGGTATGGCTTCTTGATTTGATATGCCTAATTTGATTTGATTTGGTGACAGTAATCTGTTGTTCACATATGAAATTATTGAATTTATGAATCTTAAATATGGAAAGGACTTGGAGGTTATCAAATCCCTGCCATGTGTTCAGCCAATCTTCACTTGAATATTTTTAATGGTGGAAAATGCATTAAATTTTAAGTTAACAAATACAATTTGTGGATATACTGAATGTCAAGAAGTTCTTCCTTATGATGATCTGAAATCTGATCTTCCAAGTTATATGAATTCTCTTTGTATGTGTATCTTTCTCCCTATTTCTCTGTCTCTGTCTGTCTGTTTGTCTCTCTCTCTCTTTCTTTCATTAGTTTATGTTTTTCCATCTGAATCCAAGAAGAAAAAATTCTATCAGAGATAACAGATTTGTTGAACTACATCATAACTTAAAACAACCATTTTCTAATTTAGTCACCATTAACTAAATTCACACGGTACCTAGGTTACAATTTACATAACATATTAATATCAAATCATATCAAAGAAATTGGGTTTCCTTTTGTGACAGACGTGGGTTGCTTACAAAGAAAGAAAAAATGCCTTTGATAAATGTGGTCTCATAAAATGTTTCATTCAGACATAAGATTAGAAACCACTTTAATAAGTCATATAAAAATGGCCCAGAGCCAGTAATAACCAAGAAATTTCTATTGCTGAACAACTTTGGTAAGAATAAGGACCTTTATCATGCCTTTTTCCTTGAAACACAGTAAAGATACTGTTGATTTTGATAAATGTTACTTTTCTATAAAAAAGCAATTCAGAGTCTACTGATGATTCTTCCCCCCCACCTCCAGGGACATAGATGGTGAACATTATTGGCTTTATTATGATGTTGTGACTACAGGCTGCCAATATCAAGATCAAAATGGAAAAAAATTTCATAGGATTTTTATATTTTTGTGAATTCTGACATCTTATAGTTAGGTGGTACAGTGGCTAGAGTGCCAGGTTTAGAGTCAGGAAGACTCATCCTTATGAGTTCAAATCTGGTCTCAGATATGTAATAGCAGTGCCACCCTCGGCAATTCACTTAACTCTGTTTTTCCTAATTTCTCATCTGTAAAATGTGCTGGAGAAGGAAATGGCAAAACAGTCCAGTATCTTTGCCATAAAACTTACCAAACTGGGTCATGAAATAGTTGGTCAAAATTGAAAAATTACCAAACAATGAAAAACATAATTCAGCAATTTTATTGATTCAGAGAGCTTCCTAAGGAATATTGTAAAATCTGTATCCACAAAGATCTTTTAAAAAAAAGACAGAAACATGTCTAGGATAACAATATAAGGCTGCCTAAAAAATGAAATGGCTAAATCAGATGAACTGATCCTTCCAATTTCAATTTCTATATAGATGTTTATAAGGGGAAAGTATGAAAAATATAGCAAGGGGAATAGTTTTTAAGTCAAATTGATTAAGGAAACATATATTAAAGTGTCTATTATATGTCAGGAACCATACAAAGTCTGGGAGATAATAGGTAAAAAAAATTCCTATTCTTAAAGAGATTATACTCAAATGAAAAAAATATAATATACATAGATAATTATAAAACATGGGAGCCTGGGATAGGGGGAAAGGAGGGATCCAGACAAAATGCACTAAAAAAAACTTTTATAAGTAACCTGTGCAAATATGCTGTTTGTAAATTCCCACAAAATAGAAAGAGTGCTGAGAATGGATAAGTTTAAAGACACAACCTTGATTTACTTATAGAAGGGCAGAAAGACAATGAAGTAGTGAAGGAATGGAGCAAAACTAGTGAAGGTCAGAAGGTGGAAACACAATGAATTAGTGAACAAATCAAACAAAAACCATCAATCAACTAAGAGAAGCAGAGAACAATCAAAAGATAAAATATCTAGATTGAGTAGTCAACAATGTCAAGTACTACAGAAATGTGGGAAAGGGGCAGGGATGAGACTTGATCAAAGGAAAATGAATTTATTAAATCTCAATCAAAGTGATATCTCCACCTTAGGAGAGTGATAGGGACAACATTATCTCATATTATAAGGATTGGGGGTGGGTGGGTTGTGGGGAAGTGGTAGTAATTTGTATGGACTATTATTTCCAGAAATTTAGCATTGAAATAAAGATATACAGGACATAGCTTGAGGGGATAGCAAAGTGATGGGAGGTATTTTTATTTGTTTTAGAATAAAGGAAAGAGATAGAAGAGATTGAATGTGAGAGAGGGACAATGAATTCAACTGTCTAATATCCTAGGTTAATATAATAACCTTGTAATTGATCTTCCTTCCACTATTCCATTCATTAAATTGTCAAAAATAAGCTTTCTATCATGTTATTCTCGCTCTCTATTCAAAAGCTTCCATTGACTACCTGTCACCTATTGTACAGAATATAAATTCCTTAACTTTGCTTTTAAATCCTACTGTGATACTTTTTCCAACTAAGACTTCTAGTTTCATTTTAACTTATTTTTCTTCCTAGTTTTGAGCTAAAATGCATTAATTGGTCCCTGAATTTATCCTAACTTCTACTTCAAGTAATTAACTTAGGCCATCCTTCCATACATGAAATGTATTTTTTATCTATTAAAACTCTTCTATACTGTCAAAGCTCAGTTCAGCAATCACTTTTTTTCCATGAAATCATCCCTCATTCCTTAATATTTCCCTTTTCTCAAATTTCCCTAAAGAACTTAGTCTAGATTTGCCTTTTTCCTCTTTAATACTCTACCCACTCCCTTGTAACTTGTACACTTAACATGAATGTTTGTCAGGCATCCCCACTTCTACCCCAGTGGACTCATCAAGAGAAAGGTCTATCCTATTTTTTATCTTTTTATCTCCTGGGGTTAGAACAGTGAAGAAATCAAACAAAAATCATCAATCAACTAAAAGAAGCATAGAATAGATATTTAATAGTGTTTAATAAATTAAATTGATAAAGCAAGGTCCTATAGTAGAGGAAAGGTAAGAAATGAAAAGCAAAAATGATAGAACCAAATTTGGTATATTATTGTCCTCAGGGTCTCAAACAAAGGGATAGCAAGGATAGAAAATATTTTTAAAAGAGAATTGTAATTAATTTAGTGTGACTACATGAGTCATACTGTCTCTAGCAAAATAGGTAGGTAGTCTTCAACTTAAGATGATGAACCTTCATAGAATGCTATGATTGTATGAAAATTTTTTGATTTTTTTTTTGGTCTGGTGGTGATTTTGTTTTATTTAGACTCCCATTAGTCTAGAATCAGAGAATCTTAGAATTATAAGTTACCCTAGAGATCATCTAAATCAATCAATAATTATTCCTATTACATTCCCAACAATTAGTGATACAGATGCTCCTGAAAGTACTTCAGTTCAGAGAAATTCACTTCCATCTCAGACAGCCTATTTTACCTTTGATAGAAGAGACAGACAGACAGACACACACACACACAGAACACTTTTTGTTTTGTTTTCCTGTTTTCACAATCAATTTTACCATAGTTCATATTTACTTTATGTTACATTCTATATACTACATCCAACTAAATACTTTTGACATGTGATAATTAATGAAGGAATAGCCATAGTATTGAATAGAGAAAGGGGAAACATAAGAATAAAATAAAAGGCATGATTTCAAGATTGTTCAGAGGAGAATGGGTGAATCCTGGTGGTTTGAAGCAGTCATGAGATTTATATCCTAACTTGTACAGATCTCAATAACAATAAACACATTTATCTAAATGCAATAATCTAAATGCAGCTTGTGTAATTAATGAATCCATGTGGATAGCTGAATCTAAATCCTTCTTCATAATTTACATACTCGGGTTGTTCATGCTTAATTTTCTACTCACCTTAAAATCTTGTTCTACAAGATTCCACACCGGGTAATTTGAGCTAGATAGAAGATAGATTAATAAAAAGCCATTGTTGAAGTGTATGATCCAGGTGGTGTTAGATGGGAAAAGTCTTCAATCAACAGCAGAAATCAATGGATTTGTAAAAAACATTACTTGAGTGTTAAATTGAGGACTGGAATCTTTTCATGTCTGGTCTATTGTGACATGCACTTTCTCTTTTTCTGTATGTTTCCATAATTTCTTCCTATCTAGCATCCCTCTTCACCTCACCAAATAGAAAATCTCTGAAACATTTCCTGTGGCCAAGTAGAAAAAGCCATTCTTAATTGCAAAATTCTCAAATCATCTGCTAAATTCACTTATGAAGAGCTATCATGCTCTGTTCTGCTCCAGTGGATAGGACAGGGGAAAATGGAGGGGGGATATTCCAGGAAGGTTTTTGTCTAAACCTGTTACTTAGTCAAAAAACACTTATTAAGCATCTTCTATGTGTCAGCAACTACAAATACAAAGAATAAAACTAAAAAAAGCTTACATTCTCTTCATCTTCCATTCTGTTAATACCAGAAGTGCTGAGGCAGAGGCTGTATTATAATCTATAGATGAATGGGAAAAGGAATTCTGCACTGGAGAGAAGTTGAATGAGGTAATTTCCAAGGTGCTCTGTATATATAAGATGCTTTGATTCCAATCAAGAGAGTAAAATGTTCCTGTTCTTCCTGAAATTACGTTGGCTTTCTTATAAGATGGTCTTGTTAGTAGAAATACCTCATATATTGAATATACAGGCTTATATATATATATATATGAGAACAAACATCATTGAGTGAGTGATGAATGCATATTTTTTGGAATTTTAACTAGGTTATGAAACAAATCTTACCTCATCCAGCCTGATCTAAAATTGAAATCTCTAGATCATCAAGAATTAATACTCATTTACTAACCAGTACCATGTCAAGTGGTCTGATGGATACAAGAAAAATGTGATTGCTATGAAATTATTTATAATGTGGTTCATTTGATAAGACTAACCTAAAAGAAATTAAGAAATTTCTAGAATATGACTAGGTTGAAATCTTTTGTTTTGCATTTAACTGAGTGTGACTGGGCAAATAACTTCTTTTCTGTGGGTCTCATTTCCCTCATCTTAACATGAAAGTTTAAACTAGATAACCTCAAGAGTCCCTTCTAGCATAAAGTCCATGATCCTAGGTCTAAATAACTCAGGAAAAGCAAATTCTTAATTTGTAATGTATTTCCATATAAAAATCTTAAACAGTAGGAAATTATCTCAAGCCAAAATCTCTCATGCTTCAGTCAATGGTCAGGAATCATTTAAAGATCATTGATTAAACAATGCAAGCAAGACAGTCTAAAATGGATCTTTCCTTCCCATTAAAAAAAATAACCAATGTTTGAAAAAAAATCACCTTTTCCATATTCTATATGTCAAAATTTTTAGAATAAATTTTACTTTGACTATCGGGCTAATACTCTGTTCTATTCAAGATGATAAATTCTACCTCAAAAGAAAATAATCATTTCTCTGCATAAAGAAGTGTGATATCGCTGATAAGCAGCATATCCAACTAGGTTTGCAGAAAACTCACAGTTTTCGATAAGTAGGCAAGTTGTATGTCTTTATGTGAATGCTGAATCCAATACCAGAAGAACAATCAACAAAATAGAGAATATGTAACTTAAGTTTGAATTCCTCTATAAGGTTGCTGCAGAAGCCCCAGTACCCATTTCTGATAGTCCTAGAGGTAGGACCCTTGGATTTTCACTGTGATATTCATAAGTAAAGGTTTTATTCTCTGATCAACTCAATCCAATCCTGTCCCCATACACTCAGAATTTTTAGCACATGTGAAAAGATCATGGGACAGGCACACTCACTTATGATAATGCTGAAGAAAAAAAAAAGACTGTTTTGATCTGTTTCTGTTTTTCAAGTGCCCAGGGAGATATGTTCAGGGGAAAAGAAAAAAAAAAAAAGAAATATCTCCATACTCAGTAGGATTGATATACAAGAAACAAAAGCAGCAAGTCTTATACCCAGGGACCAAATCACAAATACCATCCCCAGATATTTAATTTGTTACAATTCCCTGAATTCCAACATCATTTTAGCTTCCAAACTCTCTTCTTTCCCTTTCCTTCCACCTTCACCATCAGTCTATAGGTTAGATAGGTGCTTAAGGAAAGCAAAGCTTATTTATTATTTTTCTTTTCCTTGTGTGAGAAAAGTGAATTTAAATCTAAAAAGGAGACCCCAAAGAAGAGCCAGATGTCCCAATGGTCTCCATTACTCTCAAGCAATAGATACAAACTACTCTAGTTGGCATATTTTTGCTCATACCTACTAGTAATTCTTTTTCCTTTTTTAAAAAAAAATCAGTCATTAGAATCAGAAAGAACTTAGGTCAAATCTTGCCTCAGACATATACTAGCTGTGTGATACTGAGCAAGTCAGTTAACCTTTCTCAGACTCAATTCCTCATCTATAAAATGTGGATATTAATAGTATATACTTCCCAGAATTATTATTATTATAACACACACATATGTATACATATGTATATATACAAGTATCATGTATTTAGACATACATACATACCCATATATCCATATCTCTGCATAAAACTTAAAGGTTTACATGAATGTGAAATGTTATTATATTAAAATCAAAAATAAAACACTTTCATTTTTAAAGCACAGTAATATCAAAGAAATACAATAGCAAGCCCTCCCAACACATGTGGCTCTTGCAAGATACTTGTAACATTCTAACAAAAAGAGATGAAATACTGGGGCAAACTTGGTCTGGTTTGGCAAGACTTTGATGCTGCCTTCAAAGTCCATCTAGAAAAGTTAGAAATCTTATCCATGGATAATAACTTGTCTATAACAATAGGAGTAGTGAATCTTCAGGATATAGAATGTGTGATTGACTAGGACGTTATATAAATCTATGAAATTTGGCTTTTCAAACAATTCTAGTTTGTAAAAGTTCTGGAATACCATGGGTTTCATGGATTCTAAAAGCCGGTTATTAATAATAGCAATGACTTTTTACATAAATACTATGACAATAAATGTCAATAGGAAAATGATGTCTTCAAAACCCCTGGCATTTCTTCTTTGGAAAACTTTCTTTGGAGGCAAGCCAAGATAGTAAAGTCTGTTTCCCTTGAGCTTTTCCTCAAACACCTCCAAATTCCTTTAAATAAAGGAACAATTTTTAGATCATCAGAACTCACAAAAGGCAAAGTGGAACATTTTTCCAGCCAAAGACAATGCGAAAGGTCAGCAGAAAAGGTCTGTTGTGTGTGGGAATGGGGTGGGAGTCCAGAGCACTGCCATGCCAGAACAGATCCAGATTAGCCCAGGCACCAGCAAAGCAGGAGGAGGACTTGGGTCCTCTGAATCAGTGGCAGTACTGGTAGTTTTTAGATCTTTCAGCCCAGAGATACCAAAAACTACTTGGAAGGTCAGATGGAAAAGTTTGTCTCACTAAGATGAGAGGGCCTTGGGAAACCAGCACACCAGTATTAGACAGTGATAATTTCACCTTCTTGAGGCCTCAGTCAAGATGAAGTCTCTTTATTAGCACATTAGAACTTAAGGTGACAGTGGAGCAGGGACCCTCACAATTCCAGAGCAGAAATGAAGCTTGTGGTCAGTTCCCTAGAAGGATTTCTGAAAATAGCTGCAAAACCCCTGAAACTTGCAACATTATACCCTACACCTTAGACCACTATTTTAACAAAAGCTTAAAGTTGAGTAGCAGGCTGGCAAAGTAAGTAAACAATAGAAAAAGATTCTGGCCATAGAAAGTTACTATGATGGCAAAGAAGATGCAGACAAACACTCAAAAGAAGATAATAAAGCCAAACCTTCTACATCCAAAGCCTCAAAAAATGGAATTGGTTTTAGGCCATGGAAGAATTCAAAAGGGATTTTGAATAATAAAATAATACTATAAATAAAAAAAATAAAAGAGGTAGAGGAAAACTTAGGAAGAGAAATGAAAGTGATGCAAAAGGAAAAACAAAACAAAACAAAACAAAACAAATTAGAAAAATGTCTTAAAAAACAAAACTGGCAAATGGCAAAGGAGGTACAAAAGCTCACTGAGGAAAATAATTCATTAAAAATTAATATTGAGCAAATGGAAGCTAATGAGTTTATAAGAGATCAAAATATAATAAAGCAAAATCCAAAAAAGGAAAAAAAAATAGAAAACAATGTGAAATGTCCCATTGGAAAGACAACTGACCTAGAAAATAGATCCAGGAGAAATAATTTAAAAATTTTTGATCTACCTGAAAGACATGATTAAAAAAGTCTAGAAATCATCTTTCAAGAAATTATTAAGGAAAACCATCCTGATATTCTAGAACAAGAGAGCAAAATAGAAATTAAAAGAATCCACTAATTATTTCCTGAAAGAGATTATGTAGGACTTTGCAGGTTTTTCTTTGAACATTCTGCTCATCATTTCTTATAGAACAATAGTATTCCATCATAATCACATACCAAAATTTGTTTAGCCATTCCCCAATTGAGGAGCTTCTCCTCAATTTCCAAATTTTTGTCCTGATTAAAGAGTTACTATAAATATTTTTGTACATATAAGTCCTTTTCCTTTTTTAAAAATATTTTTTGGGATTCATGACTAATAGTGGCATTGTTATTCCAAATTCCCAAGAATACTGTAGCCAAATTATGGAACCCCTAAGTCAAGGAGAAAATGTTGCAAGCATCCAGAAACAATTCAAGTATAGTGAAGCATAAGCAAGGATAACATTAAAGGATCAGAGGGTTTGGAATATATTTCAGAGAGCAATGTAGTTAAGATGATAACCAAGAATCAGCTATCTAGCAAAACTGATTATAATCCTTCAGGGGAAAAGGTAGATATTCAATGAAATAAAGGAATTTCAAGCATTTATGATGAAAAAGATCAGAATTAAATAAAAAATTTTGATTTTAAAATACAGGACTCAGGAAAGGGAAATCATAAAAGATTTAATAAAGTTTATGTGTTTACATTCCTAAATGGAAGGATAATGCTTGTAATTCATAAGAATTTTCTCATTATTAGAGTAGTTAGAAGGAGTATATATAGACAGAGGACACAGATGTAAGTTGAATATGAAGGGATAATATCAAAAACATTAAATTAATGGGTAAAAGAAGAAAGTACTGGGAGAAAGAGAAAGGGAGAAATGGAATGGTGTAAATTGCCTGACATAAAAGTGGCAAGAAAAAGCTTTTACCCTGGAGAGGAAGAGAAGAAGGGGAAGGGGAGTTAACCTGACTCTCCTCAGAATTAGTTCAAAGAGAAAATAACATATACATTCAATATGGGTATAGAAATCTATCTTACCCTGTAAGAAAGTAGGACAGGAAGGTCATATAAGGGTAGAGGGTGATAGGAAAAGAGGCTTTAGGGGGAGAGATGGTCAGAAGCAAAATACTTTTGAGGAGGGATAGGGTGAAAGGAGAGAGAGAAGAGGATAAATAGGGGAGAGTGAATTCAGTTAGTAATAATAATTGTGAAAAGAATTTTGAAGCAACTTTCTCTGAAGAAAGTCTCTTTTCTCAAATTTATAGGTCATGGTGTCAAATTTATAAAAAAAATATGAGCCATTCATCAATTGACAAATGATCAAAAAATATGAACTATGTCCAAAGGGCTATAAAATCATGCATATTCTTTGATTTAACAATGGCACTACTAAACATGAATTCCAAATGAGATTTTTTAAAAAGGAAAAGCAGTTTTTTCTTTCAGAGGGAAGAAATTGAGGGGATGCTCATCCATTGGGGAATGGTGAACAAATTGTGGTATTTGGTTATGATGAAATACTATTGTTCTATAAGATATGATGAGCAGAATGCTCTCAGAAAAACCTACAAAGTCCTCCATAAGCTCATGCAAAATAGAAGGTACTATGTACAATAAAATCGCAATGTTGTAGAATGATCATCTATGAATGGCTTGCTATTCTCAGTGATACAATGATACCAAGACTACTCTGAAGGACTTATAATAAAAATATATATACAAAAAAATCAGTTTCAGAGAAGGAACTGATTGTGCTTGAATATAGGCTGAAGCACACTTAAAAAAATTTATTTTTCTTAAGGCTTTTTCTTTTTTTCCCTTTTTCTTTTGGTGGGGGAAATCTATGTTGTGTTTTTGTTTTGGTTTTTGGTTTTTTTGTGACATGACTTCTATGGAAATGTTTTGCATAACTTCTCATGTGTCTTCTCAAGGTAAGGACAAGGTAAGGAGATAATCTGGAATGAAATGTTTTAAAAATAAATGTAAACAAAATTGTTTCTACTTATAACTAGGGGGAAATATATACATATGCATACATTTACATATGTGTGTGCATGTGTGTATGTGCATGTGTTTGTGTGTATAAAATGTAAAAGAAAATTGTTGGTTGATATCCTTTGAGTACTCTTAATTATTAGAGTACTTTAAAAAACAGTACTATTTCTATTTACTAGTCAATTTCCTATAGATTTTGTATATAAAGACTTTATCTGAGATGTTTGATATAAATATTTTCTACATCGATAACTTCTTATTCTATGTATGTTGATTTTATTCATGTACCAAATTGTCTATTATACTTTTTAAAATCTCTTCAATCCCTTTTTTTAGTTAATCTTTTCTATATGCTTTATTTTGGGGTCATTTATCTATTTGGAATTTAATGTGATTATGACATAAAATGCTTAAACCTATTTTTATCATAATCTTTTTTTCCTGTTTTCTCAGGAGTTCTTATCTAATAAAGTCCCTCTTCCAATAGACTGTTTTTGGGAATGTACTGATATTTTTTGGTCTCTGTCTTGTTTGTATAATTTAATCTGTTAATTGAATTTTCTTTTTCCTAACACAATATATTTTATAATTATTATATTATTAAATTATAATATAATTTGAAATTAGTAATGCTAGGCCAAATTTATTCCTGTTTTAATTTTTCCCATTAAATTCCTAAATGCCATTTGTTATTATTAGTTATATAAAGTATACATTTATCCTTTTTATTTATAGACCACTATTATATATTCATTTTTTGTTGGTTTTCAGTCATTTTCTAGTAATTTCCTATTAATTTAGGCAATGTTATCATTTTTATCATATTAACATTTGTTTAACATTTTGATATTATATTGACATATATATTTGTATATGTGTTTGCATATGTATGTCATGTATCATGGCATTTTTTTGTTGGTGAAATGGAAGACATACACATAGAGATAATAGATGATATAAATATAGTTGTCCATACCTATAAACACATTATTTCTATTTTTCAAAACATTTCAAAGAACCTCACTTTATCTGTCCATTCCTGTTAGCTATCCTTCTATATCTCTCCTGTCTTTCTGAGGTAAACACCTTAAGAAAGCTGACTATAAGAGGTCTCTAATTCCACTCTTCTTGGTCCTAAACTCACTATCACCTGACTTCTTACCACATCATTCAACTAAAATAACTTTGTCTAAAGTTATCAAAGATTACTTAATTGCTTAATTTCCAGTTCTAATATTTTTTTTTCCTTCAGTGCTCATTCTTCTTGAGCACCTTGAAGCATTTGATCCTTTTCTCCTAGACATTCTTTTTTTCTGGATTTTTATGACACTGCTCTTTCCTTATTCTACCTCTGGAGGGACCCCACAGCTGCAATAAATGTTCTAAACTTCCACTCCTTGGAATTTTGACACTGAGTCTGGAGAATGGTCAATTTCTGATCTAGAATATAGATTGAGAAGGCTTTCTGATATACTGATTAAAAATAAAGAGTGATTGCCTCTTTCCTTCTTACTTGCTATACTTGTCTCTACTTTATCTCATTCACTATATTCTTTAGCATCCTTATTTACTCTTCCCCAAAACTATTTGGAAATTCCCTAAGTGATCAATATTTCTTGTCAGTTTTTTGTCTCTTTATTATTAATATTTCTTGCTATAAGGTACCTTAATATTTCCTGTAAATAATCTTTTCTCCCTCTCTCCCCTTCACAAGACAACTTTTGATTCTGAAACCTATTTTCTTCCTATTTGAAAACTTAACAAAAGATATTGTTTAAAAAATATTAGACAAATATGCATGTACACAAATATGTCATATGTAAATACAATATTGAGTAAAATGAAACTGAGGTAAACTGAAGCATGTTTTTTTTTCTAGGAAAAATAATAGTTTATTAAGAGTTATACACTTAGCTATTTAATAATGCATCACTTTGGACATTAGAAAAATCAGGGACCCAGATCACACCGAAAAATTCTTTTTGAAAATTGATACACAGAAAAGAAAGGTATCAGGGTAGTGAAAATTCTTTTTGATTGCTTGCTACTGGAGAAAGTAGGTTGGTCTTCAAGTGTGGTTGATCAACTCCATCTCTGACAATTCAGGAATGTTAATTGATTTGTAGACCTCAATTGTCTCTAGTGATCTTGGCTAGAAAATCAGGAACACCCCATGAACCAAGATCACTAGGTTAGCTTCCCCCTTGGGGAGACAAACCACCCCTATTACTTACAAAGAGAGACAAGGGCTCAGGGCCTCCTCTTAGAAAGGGGCCCAACTTAAACTGGCTTTTGCTGACAGATTGTTGTTCTTCATACCTTGTTTTCAGACCACTGATATCATGGAATGATATCTTGACTTCTGTGGAAATTGGATTTCAATAAGTCAGAGATGCACAAAGTTGTCAGACTTATTCTTCCAGATTCATCGAAGTTCAGTGGTAAGACAAATATTATGACTACAAGTGACACCCCAGAATATAGTGGATAATGTTGGCTTCTTTGATATCTGACCAAACATTTATTAATACTGTTTCTTTGTGTATAGAGCAGGTTTCTAGGTATGCTCTTGTCAATTGACCTAAACCTCTAAAAGGCCAAAATAAGCAATCATGGAGGTGTTACTTTGTCTTGGCTCCATAAAACTGCATAATTAAAGAATTGTAGATCTAAACTATAAAGGACAAAATCCTACAAATGATGGATGGGTTATAAAGATAGGCTATTTTAGCATACTTAGGGACTAAAAGTGGAATGGGAAATGATGTGATAGAAGAGGAATAAAATTTAGATATACAGCATTTAAGGCTGAAATTTAAGCACTGCTTTGCTTAATATCTTTAAATTAGGGTATTAAGAGAGAGATGTCATATCAGGGAGTGTTCAATTCCATGAAAAATTATGTAGAAACTATATTTGTACAAGGTGTTGTAAAGCTAGAGATGTAGAATAAACCCTCAAGGGATTGTATCCTTAATATGATTCATGTGGCAGACTCAGAAGATACCACGTAGGTATTACTTTCTTTGTCTTGGGTCCATAAGACTGCATAATTAAAGAATGGTAGGTCTAAACTACAAAGGACAAAGTCCTACCAAAGATGGATGGGTTATAAAGATAGGCTGTTCTAGCATATTCGGAGACTAAAAGTGGAATGAGAAATGATATGATCAAGAGGTTAATTTCATAATAAAGTTTAGATGTACAGCATTTAAGAGTAAAATTTATGCATTGCTTTGCTTCTGTTCTTAAGTTGTGTGACTCATAAGAAATAGTGTACTTTTCTATCTTGAAATTTCCTTTCTTAATTGTCATTCATAGTCCTTTCAGTGCTCATATCAAAATTGCAGCAGTATTTCCTCTCAATGGTGAAGCATCACTAAAAATAGGTAATGGGGAAGGAAATAATTTTCTTTATACGTGATGGAGCTAGAGAAATGTCACTTCACAATTAAATTTTCTTATGGAAGCATTTATTAAGTTTGTAAGTCATTGTTTAGGACATAGAGGTTAAGAGACAAAGCCAACAAAATTAATCCCCTCCCTCAAGGATTCTACTAGAGAGATGTAACACTTAAATGGAAAAAAAAATAAAAATGCAATTTGAAGAAGGAAAGAACACTAACAATTAAGGGGATCAGAAGCTATGTGAAGGGAGTGTTTCTTCAGTCAAACCTTGAAGAAAAATAAGTATTCTAAGAAATAGGAGTATGGAAGGAATGCCTAAACATAGGAGAAAGCTTATTCAAAGAAGCAGAGTTGGAAGATGGAATGGGAAAATAACAAGTAGACAAGTTTGGCTGAAATATAGTTTTTGTACAGAGTAGAAATGTAAAAATGTGAAATTATGTTGTAGGATTCAAACAAAAATTTTGAAGTCTTTCGATTTCAACCTTATTTTAGACTATTTTTCATATCCTAGAAAGAATAGGGGGCTACTGGACCTTAATAAGCAATGCCAGACATTTGCTTTAGAAACTTTATTTTCACAATTACGTGGAGAAAAAATTGGATAACATTGAAACTGGAAGGAAGCAATCAGTTATGTATTAATAAATGTTGAACAACTCTTTCTCTGGAAAAATTATACATCCAACACACTTTTAGTTTTAAGCGAATTATTAATATTTTGCTATTGTTTTCATAAATCCAAGCAAAAAACAAAAATATTTCAAGTCTTGAGGGGCAGCTAGATGGTGCAGTGGACAGAGCACCAGCCCTGAAGTCAGGAGGACCTGAGTTCAAATCTGGCCTCAGACACTTAACACTTCCTAGCTGTGTGACCCTGGGCAAGTCACTTAACCCCAATTGCCTCAGCAAAAAAAAAAAAAATACTAAAAAAATATTTCAAGTCCTTACTTGTAGCCTGACAATTTCTGAGGTATAAATACACAGAATCAAGAAAAAGGCTTATTATATTCCAGGAAATTTACAAAGCTCTGAGGATATAATTAGAAGCAAATAGAATCTTAGTCCTTGCTGTGAAGGAGTTTATACTATATGTGGGAGAAAACGATACAGGAAAAGAAGCTGAAAAGTGGGAGAAGATGAAGGTACCTAGGGTTGGAGCATGATTTTGAAGTTTAGAAGA
Organism: Myrmecobius fasciatus; assembly: GCA_023553655.1. NCBI lineage: Eukaryota > Metazoa > Chordata > Mammalia > Dasyuromorphia > Myrmecobiidae > Myrmecobius > Myrmecobius fasciatus. Next base: position 61,085 of record JAJPUD010003968.1, read on the forward strand.
TCAGGAACAAGGTTGGGAGAAGATCCAGGCTTGTCTGAATCTCTTCATATAATATAAGTTTCATGAGAAGCTCACCAATGGGAGAAGAGGATATGTGTCTTATGGAGGGATAGCCCATGGTAAACTGACAACAGAAGTACAATGATCCTGCAGGGCAAAAAGATCCTAAGTACTGAGGGAATTTCCATGATGAAATAGCAATAGAAGCATGATTTTTGAAGTATAGAATATCAAAAATAGGAATAGAAAGGATAGATAAGATAGATAGAAAGGAGATAGAGGAGTTTAAACATTAGAGGGAAAGAATGGGGATGTTCAAGAGGGCCAAGCTCCCAGAATAAATATGACAGATAATATTAAGAGCATCAAAAGCACAAGAAGATTTATCTTTTTATTAAAATTTGGATTAAAGAAGGAAAAAAATAGGGGATTTATGTAGAAGATCCTTGAGTGGCAAAATAGTGAAGAAGAGGTAGAGCTTACAAACTTCCATTTGTTTACTTGTACTAATCAGTTTAAAGGCACAATTTAAATAAAGAACATTTAATTAAAATAAAATGCAATACATAAAAAGAGTAGTAAAATATGCCTCTTCAAATCTGGGTCATGCTTTCCTACAATTGTGCACAATATCATTGGGAAGGCCAGTTTTATATAGGAATCATATGTAAGGTCACATATGTAGAGAACACATGTTTCCAGGACAATAAATTTAGTGGCACACATAGTGAACTCATGTGATTGAGGAATAAGCATGGAGGCACATATGTAATCAGGGACATGCATATGAGGGATTACATATAAGGAACACAGCTGAAAGGGCCCACATGTAGTAAATATGTGACTGGTACATAGAAAAGGAGGGATATATACATAGTGAACATATGTACCCAGAGAATACATACAGTGTGTATACATGGAGGTACTAAGTAGTTATCATTATAGAATCTTAATCCATAGTCCAAAAAATTCCTTTTCTTCTGTGCCATCTCTTGAATTAGTTCTTTATGTTTCATATCCTCAAAAAGTACAATCTATGACTGGAAGAAATAGTAAAAAATGTTACCTGCCTGTGCCCTCCCCCAAATCTTTTTTCTTTCCTGTTGAGGACTGGCAGAAAAGTAAATCTAGTAAGATTTGGTATTTGGAAAATCTTCCTAGATTTACTTTTCTGCGTATCATCTATTCTCATAAAAAAGTAGGTCATTAAATCTATATAGTGCTCATAAATACTAATGTCATAGAGATTCTCCATCATAATTTGGATACACATCCAGTAAGACAGTATACATCCCAGTTGTTATATATACTTCTACACAGGCTATCTGCAGAAAGTAACAAAAACCACGATCAACCTCTTTCTTTTATGGCTATTAATTTTTTTCTAAAACCCACTAGTGATCTTATATAACATTCCATGCAGTATGGGATACTGAATCTTTAGATCTTGCAACTTTGAAAGTATTAGTACTATCAGGTAAGCAATACTATCAAATATATCATAAAATATTAAGGAACATAAGGTTTAGAATAAATCTATGACAGTAAGTTGATATTTTCTAAGATTTCTGAACCACAAAGGCTCACCTATTTGTCTTTCCATTTTCCCCCAAATTTCCCTATCATTCATGTATACAGACACATATATAGTCACCACAGATTGTCAAGTATAGACAGCAGGCTAGTTCATGTAACATCACAAAAAGCAATGGTGTTAATATTTTAATGCATTTCCTCTTAAATTCTCTAAAAGTTTCCATGTGTTCTTGAGGCAATGTCTAAAGGAATTTTCAGCCTTTATGAGTGAAAATGACAGATTTTATTGTGGTTTTTAACAATAAATATCCTCTATTGTGTTGGAAATTTTCTGTAGTTAGATGCTAAATCAATATTTGTTCCTTGAAACTCAAGAAGAATTCTACTTCATAAAAGTTTTGCATTTCCAAATTGCAGGTGTTTCAACATGCAGGTTTGGCCTTTATAATGTCTTCATTGTGCACTGCAAGTAACCCCAACAAATTATCTCTTTTTTCCTTTAATCTCCCTCACCCTTTAAAGAATTATCTGGCTGCTTTCCAAATCAATCTAATAAATGCAGCAGGATTTTCATATCACTTAAATTATTAAGTCTCAAAATAAATTGTAGTTATCCTCTAGATTTCACCATTGCTTTCTACCAGAGATATTCTATTACTCTATCTCCTGGTTAAATTGTAAATAAATAGGAGAGGGAATTATAAAACTCCTTCCTATGGATATATGTGTGTGTGTGTTTAGGTCCACCTTGTCATTCTTGGGGAACATCAAATAACACTTCCCAAATATTTTAACACTTTTTCAAAAATCTCAACCTTTTAGAATAGCACTGTGTCAAAGGCAGAGCAGCATCAAGAGAAAGAGCATTGGAGTGAATATCTGGAAGATGCAGGTTTAATTATGGATCTTTGCATTTCAATTCTGCTATGCCATTTTCTGCTGACACTTAAAGCATATATATTGGTACATTCTTTAAAAGGGTATAATACTCACTTTCTAAGAAAGAGATTCAAATGAAAATGACCAAAACTGAAATCCTATCATTTAAAAATAAAATCAAAAAGTAAACCATATAAAGAAACACCCTGTCTCTATAGCAGAGATGTTTTTAATCCATTCAGATACCTTGAATCCCCATACCCTTATTCCAGCCAATTTGTATAGGTCTAGTCAATGAGGGAAAGCATGAAATACAGGGGTGAGGCAGTTATTCTGGTCCTTCATGGCAAATCAAATATTCTGGCCTGAATACCTGAGTATTACTGTTACTCATCCAGAGGAAGCTAAGAGACAATTTGAAGGTTCCCAGTTCAAATGATGTTCATTCTAGACCATCTCTCCTTAAGTGTTCCATTAGTCATTCTTTCCTCAATTTCTAGGGATTTCTCTCTTCTTGTTAAGCATCTCAATACAGGCTTGAAATGCCTACAAAATAATGAAGTGGGAGAAATATAACTTCAGAATTCTAAGATTTATAAAAGATCTAGGCACAATGGAGAAAAGGAGGTGTATGAGTTGGGAGTGGGGCATGCAAAACTTGCAAGAATCTGCAGATTCTTTGAAGCAGGGTTTTCCTGGGGCTGCTTTTGATACATGAAAGGTATTTAGTAAATTCTGGCTAAGTGTACAAGCCCTGTTGTTGACAAGAATTATAAATATAAGAATAAATAATGTCCCTATTTTTCAAATGAACCAAAGATACTTGCAAAAGACTCTTTCAATTCATAGATGCCCTATGCAATCTCTCATATTGCTCTATCCTTCCCTAATGCTCTCCTCAGAGCACCTTTTACCTCTGAATTCCTCAGGCTGTAGATCAGGGGGTTTAGTGTAGGATTGAATAGGCTATAAAAAAGAGAGAGGATTTTTTGCTGTTCTTCGGGGTGAGTGCTGTTAGGGGTCATGTACATGACAATGGCACTGCCAAAGAAGAGCCCAACTACACAAAGATGGGAAGAACATGTAGAGAAGGCTTTCTTTCTTCCCTCCCCAGACTGGATCCGCAAGATGGCATGGAGAATATGCATATAAGAGACCAGGACCAAGAGGAGGGGGCCAACTAGAATAAATACAGAAGCAGTAAAGATCACAAATTGGTTTAGCCTAGTGTCTGCACAGGCAAGCTTGAGCACAGATAGGAGTTCACAGAAGAAATGATTAACTTCCTGAGGCCCACAAAAGGGCAACCTCAAGAGAAGAAGCACATGGACAAGGGCTAGCAAGGAGCCAAATACCCAGGAAATAATAGCTAAAGAAGTACATATTCTCCAGCTCATGATGACAGTGTATCTTAGAGGGTAACATATTGCCACATAGCGATCATAGGACATCACCACCAAGATAAGACATTCTGCGTGGGCAAAAGCCATGTATAAAAAGGTCTGTGTTATACATGGACCAAATGAGATACTCTTATTTTTGCTAAGAAAGTTTGCCAGCATCTTCGGGACGTTGTTGGAAGCATAAGAGATGTCAACAATGGCCAAATGTGAGAGGAAGAAGTACATGGGAGTATGAAGTCGGAAATCCAAACAGATGAGGCCTAATATCACTGTGTTTCCTAGAAGGGTGAGAATATAAAGCAGAGAGAAAATGATAAAAAGGAATAACTGCATCTCAGGTCCAATAGAAAATCCTAGCAGGATGAATTCTGTGATCAGTGTTTGGTTGTTCTTCATGCCTTTATGACAGAAATTGCCACTTCACAAGTAATGCAGTAAAAACAGAGCTGAGGATTAAACAAAGATAGATAACAATTATTTTAAAAAGCCTAAATTTGATTTAAAGTTCAAATGCCATTCTATATATTGACTGAATTTTAAAGAATGTTTAATTATATCTCTGGTAAGATATTTCTACTCATTGCAGTATTATATATCTCTTTTATAAGCATTTTAATACCAATTTGTCCTCTGTTGAATCATTCACTTAAAACTACTGTACACTAGCAATGCCAGGTTCCCCCTAAAACAGATAATCACCTTGGACTTATATAAATTGAGGGAATACTGTTGAAAGAGAGTAGCTAGATGACTCAGTGCATAGAGTGCTAAGAAGATCTGAATTACAATCTGGCCTCAGATAATAGTTGTATGATCCTGGGCAAGTCACTTAACTTCTATTTGCCTTAAATCCATTGGAGAAAGAAATGGCAAACTTCTCCAGAATCTTTGCCAAGAAAACCCTATGGATTGTATGATCCATAGGATCAGACACTACTGAGTGACTAAACAATAACAACTTACCACTTTGCACTTCAGCCACCACCACGAATTTCAATTTTTACAAACCAGCCCCTCACAATGATGGTTTTTTACACTTAACCATTACTTGTGTCTTTTCAACATTGAGGTGATTCAAGACAATTCCAATAAACTCATGATCTAGAGACCCATCTACATCCAGAAAGACAACTATGGGGACTGAATTTGGATCAAGCATAGTATTTTCACCTCTTTTGTTGGTGTTTGCTTGCCTTTATTTTCTAATTTTTTTCTTTTTGAATTGATTTTTCTTGTGTACCATGATAAATGTGGAAATATGTTTAGAAGAATTGCACATTTAACCTATATTGGATTACTTGCTCTCTAGGGTAGGGGAATGGGAGAAGGGAGAAAGAAAAATTTGGAACACAAGATTTTATGAGGATGAATGTTGAAAACTATCTGCATGTATTTTGAAAATAAAAAGCTATTATTAAAATTTAAAAAATAAATATCCATTTACTTAGCAATAAGGTAAAAGAAATAACAACAATAATAAAATCAAACATTCATTATATTAATGCAAATATAAACATAAATAGAACACAATCCATACATAAACTTGAGTCATTCCCCTATCAATGCTTTCAGTTCATACACTTAAATAAATCTGGAAAGGAAGCCCATGATGAAAGAAAATGCATGTTCTTAGGGTGACTCACAACACTAGACTTCTAGGATTTGATGTCATTCAATTATTCATTCATTAGGAATAGCTGTACTACTAATGTACTAAATGTACTAATGTACTAAAAATGAAGCCACATTTTTACTAAATGTGTATTTCTTGGCCCTCATTATTCTCCACGAGGGACATTTTCTGCTATTCTCCGCTTCCAATTTGCAAGCACTTTAAATTACAATATTTTTTGAAAGGGCATTTAAAAAGTTAATTTGAATTTATTTCTTTTAAGCTGGAGAACTGGAAAGCTCATCAGACTGGCTATCTTTCAACTAGGCTTAATCCCAATTAGTTATTCACTTATCAGGATGCAACATTTTATGATCATTGTGACAAAAGGAACTCAGAAGATGGAATGGTAAATCTGCCTATCACCAGATCTTCAGTATCCAGGATTCTGCATTATCTAATTAGAAATCTGCATCTCTTCCTATACTGCAAAGCAGATGCAAAATCTGCTTTTCTTTCTCAATGCAGATTTTTAGTCATTTTAATTCTGACTCTTCATGACCCCATTTAGGGTTTTTTGGTTTGTTTTTGGTGTGGGGATTTTTTTGGGGACAAAGATTTGTCATTTGTCATTTCCTTCAGTTAATTTTATAGATTTGCTTCAGGAAACTGAAGCAAACACATTTAAGTGACTTGTTCAGGATTGCACAGCCAGTAAGTGTCTGAGTCCAGATTTAAACTCAAGAAGATGAGTCTTCCTGACTTCATTCCCAGCACTCTTTCCACTGTGGCCAACTTCTGAAATCAGAAGTAGGTAACAAACAGTAGCAGGCACATGAAAAGACTCATCTTTCTTTATCTTTAGGTCATGCTAAAGGGCAATCATTCGAACAGAAGCCTTCTTCCAATTATCTTAAACTACTAGTTTCTTCAAAAAGCTTTGGTAAAGCTGTATTACTATGCTGATCCTGTGATCCCATGCTAAGTCTTTCTCTCCTGCCAGGTTCCTTGCATTCCATTCATCATATCAGTCAATCTTAATTCCTATCTCAGCTTATTTTCAGTAACTTAAATCAGACTTTTGGCACTCAGTGGTTCTCCTTTCACTTAGGAGATAAAAACTCTTGGAATTTCCCTAATGAAGTCAACAGTTCTTACTTAATCCACAATCTCCAAACAACTGCATGAATTTTTCAAGTTTTGCCCTCAAATCATCGAGTAAACTGAAATAAACTTGAAGCTCTAACCATTAATTAGTTCTCACTGTGGTTCTCCAACATATTCTGTGACTGAAGACTCTTTCCTCATATTCATATAACAATAAATAAGTTATTTATCAATACCTTTCATCAAACTGTTTGCACTAAAATAAAACATTTCCCAAAATCTTTTAAAAGATGATTGAAGCCTTTATAATTATGTTACTATTCATTTTCATTTGCAGATTGCTCAATTCCATTTTGACAGCCATATTTTCTTAAAATACATATTTTTGAAGTTTCTATTGCATCAGCATATTCATCTTTGAGAGGAGCAATGCCTTCCATCCTTTATCAGTTGATTTAACTCTTTATGCAAAAGTATTTTTTCTGTTCTTTTTAGGACTAATCTTCCCTATGAATCTAAGATCATCTTGTGCTTTTAAAGTGTGTTATCTTGAATATTAACTCTCAAAATCAATTCTTAAGCAAAGAAAGAGTCTGATCAATTGATATTTAGGTAAGGTTTCACAGTTTGCAAAGCTATTATATAACATATAATTATATTATATGATATACATATATATATATATATAATTATTTAAGTAGTGTACAATGGAAAGTGCTAGATTTGTGGTGAAAGGATCTGGATATAAGCTCTGATATTGAACTCTGTGGGTGACACCGATCATAGTTGCTCACTTGTAAAATGAGGAAGTTCAATGACTTCTGATCTCCATTCTACTTCTAAATTCTATGTTCCCATGATTTATGAATGATTCTATAAGTACTGATGTTGTTGTCCCTACATTACAACTGGCTGACTGGTTAAATTATTTACTGATTGCCCCATAGCTACTAAATATACATTCTCTATAAATACATAGGAAAGGCAAGTTTCTGATCCACAGGAATTTTTGCCTACTGTCCACAGAGCTCTGATACCATTTGGAAACAAAAACATCCTATGTAAGAATTATTTTTAACTCCCCATCTCTAGCTATCAATTTTCTTCATTCTACTTCTCAACATATTGCTCTCAAAATTTCAGTTATTCTGACCTATAGTCACAACCAATAACACCCTTCCCCTAATATCTTCTTCCGTACTCTCATTCCCCTAGATCAACCCAGTCTGTGGTCTCTGGAAGACAATTTCTACTCTTAGCAGACTTTCCTACATCCTTGACTTATGACTCAAAGTTTCTTTCTATTCTCTAGTACAAACTTAATCCTAAATATTTTCTAAGAATATCATATCCCTGAATATCATAACTCTGGTGGAAGAGATTATTCCTTCCAATCTTCCTAACTCCAGGAAAATCTTGCAATGGTTGGCATGATTCCTCTCACTTCATTGCCATAGCCACTTCACTGCTATACTACCATTAATTAACAGTCTTTGTTTTTAGTTCCTGTCATCAGACTTTATTACCCTCTCCCTATTCTTGTTGTAGTTCTCTGTTAAAGTCTAGAGCACTCTCTTTTATTTGTGCAATAAACATTCAGTTGAATGCTCAATGCTTTTCCACAATCTTTTTATATATTGGTTTGTTATGTCATCCCCCAAATTATCAATTCTAACCTTTCTCTTCAATCCACAAGTCTCAATCTTGATCCATTCCTAGCAGTGACTTCACCTCCTACTTGTTTAATAGCATTGAAACTATTGTATGAGAATTCCTTCATTTCTCTTTCAACTCTGAGTTTTTAATGTACTTCACTAATACAGATAGGCAATGGATTGTGAAAATAGTATACATAATTTGGGGTGGGTTTAATCTGAAAACAGATGTATTCTCCCCTTTGCAGGTACTTTTCTCACTTTCTGGTTTGATCCTCACATTAACTTGTTTTTTTTTTCTTCTTGCTTTCCTCTGACATTAACTGACACTTGTTAACTTTATCTTTTGCAAACTTACCATGTTAAAGGGATCACAAGAAACAAAAACAAGAGTATTTGCTTCTGGTATTTAGCTATTAATCCTATGATATTCCTAACATGGTCTGTTTACCTCCCCTGGATTATAGAGAGAAGGATTTATAGTTTGTTTGAAGTGGAAGGGACATTAGAGATCATAAAGCCCAATGTTTTAATTTTAAAGATGAGGGAACTAAGACTTAGAGAAGATAAAATGCTTTCCAGATAATAAGTGACAGGTCCAAGATTTAAGCACAAGATCTTTCGAACTTAAGTACATCATTTACCCTACAATATCATAGCTACAGAAGTAGAACTTTTTAAAGTTCTTGTCCTATAATGTCTACTTTTGCAATGTGGAAAAGGTAAACAGTCATTACTGGAAGCATATCAGAAATGATTATCTGCTGAGATACAGAGAATCACTCCCTCACTCTGAAATTGAATTGTTAACAAAAATAATAAATGCTCCAAGGGTCCTCATCTGTTCTGTGATTCTCCTGTTCTCCAAGAGACTGAACTAGTTTTAGATGACTGGCATCAGCCATTGCTTACTGTGGAAGAACATAGAAAGTCAAGCATTGAGGAGAGTCCTTAACTATGAATCAGAGGATCTGATTTCAAAACTTAGCTTTCCCCAACATAGCTACACATTATTTACTAAAAAGAAGTCACATCATCTCACTGGATCTCAGTCTCTTATAAAATGACAGGATGAACTAGTTTGTCTTTAAATCTCTACCCTTCTGTTTCTTATGATATTACATATGAAAAGTTAAAAGATCACAAGTTTGACCATAGGCTGTTATCCTTGGGAATAGTTTCTGATTCAAATTGTAGACTCACAGTCAAGAAGATAACTTGCAGAATTTGCTAGTGGCACTATCTTCCCAGGCAAATCCAGTGACTTCAGTTGTCCATGGTGATCCCATTTTCCCCCTCTTTAACAACTCTCAGGGAAAAAGGAACACATACTTACAATGGTATATGCTGAAGTCTAATTTTAAAAAATAGATCTATATCTACATAGGTAGATAAAGCATTTTAAGATAGGTCTGAAAATTCTTTACTCTCTAGAAATTTCTGTGGGAGATAAATCCCTGAAATGGAATCACTCCCCAACCTAAGGGAGTCCAAAGAAATACTTCAGGAAATCTAAACAATAAATACTATAAATAAAGATTTTATTCTCTAATCACCCCACTCCTCTCTATCCCCAGATGCTCCTGAGAATTCTATTGAGAAGGAAAAGTCCAAAGGAGACCACATGCATCCTCCTCCCTTCAGAGAAACCAAGAATGTCAATCTGTCTCTATGAGGCCCTGGGGAAGATGATCTGGAGCAAAAAGATATGCACAAAGGAAGCTCAAATAATAACAAGTCATACTCCTGAGACCACATCACAAATTGTTTTTCCCAAGTATATGGACTTATTATAGTTCCATGAACACACGTGCTATGTCAGATCCTTAAACTTATTGCCCTCACCCCTTCTCAAATAGGTGACTTGGAATCTTGGAAAGGCAGAGCCCATCTGTCAATCTTATTTGATGAAATTGACATAAACACTTACAGTTCATGTTCTATTTCTTTACACTGGCTGCCCTCGCCCTCATCCCTTGTCCCTAAGATGATAGATGAATGAATTTGAATCCATAATACTTATACCAGAAAATCACTCCAAGTTCCATGTCTCAGATTGGGAACATGTCAGAAAGTCAGTACAGAGGACTTTGAAATCTAGAAAAGAGTCAAGGAGTCCCAAAGGAATTTATTAGATTAATTGTTAGAGGGCACAAATCAATGAGGAAAGTTTACCTTTGGAAATCCTTTCTTTTTTAGTTAAGACAAACTGAATTTCCCTCATCAGTAAAGTAGTGCAATACTCTAAAAACAGATTTCTTTTCTCTCTGAGTGGGTGACTAATCCTGGCTTCTCATCTATGGAATAATACAAGATGGATTTGGTAACACAGCTCAGGAAATTTCAGAACTATATACACTGACACAATGTGGTTTAAATTATCTCTGAATTTTAAAAATCCTGTTATTATATCTGAATGTAGTCATGACAAAGGGTTTTTTTTTGTAAAGATATCAAATACTAAAGACGAGAAAAGATTCAGATTTTACACCTAGCTCTACCATTAGGTTGGCATAAGGTCTCGACTGAATTTCTTATGCTCTATGGACCTCTGATTCCTCACTGGCATTACTATGTTTAATGTTTTATTTATATTATTCTTTTTTTCTCTAGAACTATCACTTGTCAATAATTCTATCCCCTCAATAAATCCTCCCTTGTCCCTAAAATTACAATTAGGCAAAACAAATCAAGTGATTAAATGAACTTTCCTAGACTCATTCATCTAGGAAATATCTGAGGTAGAAATTGAATTCAAGCCTTCTTAATTCTTGTTCCAGCTCTGTATCCACTACATCATATAGATGGTGGTATTATCACTATCACTAAGTATGAAGCACTATCTATTAAAAGGGGAAAGGGAGGGGCAGCTAGGTGGCGCAGTGGTTAGAGCACCAGCCCTGAAGGCAGGAGGACCTGAATTCAAATCTGGTTTCAGACACTTCCTAGCTGTGTGACCCTGGGCAAGTCACTTAACCCCATTGCCTCTGCAAAAAGAAAAAAAAAAAAGGAGGGGCAAAAATAGTCCCTATCCTCAATGAGCTTACATTCTAATTGGAGAAAGTATATATGCATATGTGTTACATGAGCATTTATATATGTTAACAAACATATGTATACATATACATATATATCTATACATATGTAGTGTGCATCCATATATGTATATGGGGGTGCAGCTAGGTAGCACAGTGGTAGACAAAGTTAAAGTGTATTTAGACTCACAGCCAAGAAGACAACCTGTAGAATTTGCCATTCACACCATCTTCCCCAGGCAAATCCAGTAACTTTAGTCAGACCTGGAAATAGGAAGACTCATCTTCCTTTTCTTCAAATCTGGTCTCAGGCATTTACTAGCTGTATGACCCTGGACATGTCACTTAATCCTATTTTCCTTAGTTCCTCATCTATAAAATCAGCCAGAGAAGGAAATGGCAAACTATTCCAGTGTCCCTGTTAAGAAAACCCTAAATGTGGTCATGAAAATTTACCCGTGACTGAAATGACTCAACAATCTTTGTGGCTCTAGATGACATCAAAGAACAATAAGCTAGAGAAAGAGAGTACTCAGCTTTCTTCCAGTGAGCTTTCAGTTTGTGAATAAACAGTCTCCTAAATAAAATAGCATAATTCCAGGGTGGAAAGAAGTGGTCAAAATGGAGAAAGAACCCTGCCTGTATAAGGAACAAGGAACAAATTCCAGAAAGATAGTTGCATGATTCTGAGCACAAAAGCAAAGTAGAGATTTAATCCTATACATAAGACTTCATGGGAATAAATTAAGGCAGGAGGCCAAAACCAAGGAGAAATTAGCAGTTCAATTACTCTGAACCTATAGAACCTTCCTATGGGCTAACAATGACTGAAACCAGCATCAGCCTATATAAATTCAACCACACACAATTCAATGGACTCAACCTGGGTCAACACTTAGCAGAACAAAGACATACCAGAAAGAAAATGAAAAGGGCTTTTCCTGAATCACACTACTTTGGAAGCTCAGAAAATTTATAAGCCCTCAGACTGAGCTATGAAAGCAGCAAAAGGATACAAAAAGACAGAAGCTCAGACCAGACACTCACCCCTTCCCAAGAAGTAAGCTGAACTCAACACTAACAAAATCTAAAGTCAATGGACTCAACCTGGGTCAACACTTAGCAGAACAAAGACATACCAGAAAGACAAAGAAAAGGGCTTTTCACGAATCACACTACTTTGGAAGCTCAGAAAATTTATAAGCCCTTAGACTGAGCTATGAAAGCAGCAAAAGGATACAAAAAGACAGAAGTTGTAAGAAATGAGAGCTATGTGAAAAAATTGTGAAAATAAAATCCACAGCTTATTAAAAAGAAGTTAAAAAAACAATTTCTTAAAAATTAGAAGTGCAAATGAAAGCTAATAATTCCAGGTGACATCAAGAAAAATATAAAATTATGTTTAAAAGAAAATTAAAAATAAAAGAAAACATTGAATAGTTCATAGGGGAAACAAGTAATCTGGAAAATAAAGAGAGATAATTTAAGAATCATTGGACTACCTGAAAGCTATGAACAAAAAAAGATCACAGACACCATATTTCAAGAAATTATAAAGGAAAACTCTCCTGATATTTTACAAATAAAACAATGTAGAAATTGAAATTTAAATTAAAAAAAATCGCCAGTCACCCCAAGGTGAAAATTCCCAAGAATATTATATTTTTTTAATTTTTTATTAATACTTCTTATTTGCAAAATATATGTATGGGTAATTCTTCAACATTAACCTTTACAAAGCTTTCTGTTACAAATTTTTCCCCCC
>JAJPUD010003968.1:79076-157353 GCA_023553655.1 Myrmecobius fasciatus
ATCCCTCTCTCTGGGTGTATATGGCTTTCTTCACTGAACAATTGGAATTGGTTTGAAGCATTTCATTGTTAAGGAGAGTCTTGTCCATCAGAATTGATCATTATATAGTATTGTTGTTGCCGTGAATAATGATCTCCTGGTTCTGCTCACTTCACTCAGCATCAGTTCATGCAAGTCTCTCCAGGCCTCTCTGAAATCATTCTGCTGGTCGTTTCTCACAGAACAATAATATTCCATAACATTCATATACCATAATTTATTCAGCCACTCTCCAATTGATGGGCATCCATTCAGTTTCCAGTTTATAGCCACTATAAAAAGGGCTGCCACAAACATTCTTGCACATGTGGGGCCCTTTCCTTCTTTTATTATTTCTTTGGGATATAAGCCCAATAGAAATACTGCAGGGTCAAAGGGTATGCACAGTTTGATAACTTTTTGAGCATAGCTCCAAATTGCTCTCCAGAATGGCTGGATCCGTTCACAGTTCCACCAACAATGCATCAGTGTCCCAGTCTTCCCACATCCCCTCCAACACCTATCATTATCCTTTTCTGTCATTTTAGCTAATCTGACAGGTATGTAGTGGTATCTCAGAGTTGTCTTAATTTGCATTTCTCTGATCAATAGTTATTTGGAGCACCTTTTCATATGACTATAAATAGTTTTAATTTCATCATCTGAAAATTGTCCGTTCATATCCTTTGACCATTTATCAATTGGAGAATGGCTCGAATTCTTATAAATGTGAGACAATTCTCTATATATCTTAGAGATGAGACTTTTATCAGAACCGTTAAATGTAATGATGAGTTCCCAATTTGATGCTTCCCTTCTAGTCTTGTCTGCATTAGTTTTGTTTGTACAGAAACTTTTTAACTTAATATAATCAAAATTATCTATCCGGTGTTCAATTAAGAGTTCCAGATCTTCTTTGGACATAAATTTATTCCATCTCCACAGGTCTGAGAGGTAAACTATCCTATGTTCCTCTAATTTGCTTACAATATCACTCTCTATATCTAGATCATGAACCCATTTAGATCTTATCTTGGTATGCGGTGTTAGGTGTGGGTCCAGCCTTAATTTCTTCCACACTAGTTTCCAATTTTCCCAGCAGTTTTTGCTGAATAGTGAGTACTTATACCAAAAGCTGGGGTCTTTGGGTTTATCAAACACTAAATTGCTAAAGTTATTACCTAGATTGTCCTGATATCCTATCCAATGCCACTGATTGACTGCTCTATTTCTCAGCCAGTACCAAATGGTTTTGATGACCGCTGCTTTATAATATAGTTTTAGATCTGGTACAGCAAGGCCACCTTCATCTGTCTTTTTTTTTTCATTAATTCCCTTGAAATTCTTGACCTTTTGTTCTTCCAAATGAACTTTGCTACTATTTTTCTAGATCTGTAAAATAATTTCTTGGGAGTTTGATTGGTATGGCACCCAAGAATATTACAAACAAAATCCAGAATTCCCAGATAAAGGAAAAAATTCTGCAAGTAGTGAAAAAGAATTCAAGTACCACAGAGCCACAACCAGAATTACACAAACATTTAGGAACTGCAACAATAAAGAAACAGAGGACTTGCAATATGATAGTTTAGAAGGCAAAGGAGATGATATTACAATAAAGAGTAACTACTCAGAAAAATTGAGTATAATCCTAAAGATGGAATAAAGGTATATTTAATGAAATAAATAGTGAAAAAATTTAAATGAAATAAAAGACGTTTTTAAGCTTTTCTGATGAAAAGATTAAAGCTGAATAGAAAATGTGACATTGAGGCACAAGACTCAAGAGAAGCAAAAAAAAAAGGTAAACAAGGAGAAATCATAAGAAACTAAATAAGGTTATTTTTTGTACATTCTTTATGAGATGTATGTAATCCTCAAGAATGTTATCATTGACAGGGGATTTAGAAGAAATCTACTTAGAGGATCTGGGCATGATTCTATTATGCTAGGATGATCTCAAAAGAACAATGAAAGGAGAAAAAGAATGATGCACTGAGTTAAGTAGGGAAGGGAGAAGAAGAAAGGGAAAAATACCCACATAAGTGCAGCATACAAAAAAGAATTTATACATAGGACAGGAGAGAAGGAGAGGAGGCAACACTCAAACTTCAATCTACTCTGCATTAGTTCAAGGAGAAAAGATTATACATATAACATAATTGGGTTTAGAAATTAGCCCTTACTCAACAGTGATATAGTAGGGAAAAGAAAAGTCACTTAATCTTTAGGGTCCTCGGGGCAGCTAGGTGGCGTAGTGGTTAGAGCACCAGCCCTGAACTCAGGAGGACCTGAGTTCAAATCTGGTCTCAGACACTTAACATTCCCTAGCTGTGTGACCCTGGGCAAGTCACTTAACCCCAATTGCCTAAGCAAAAAAATAAAAAAATAATAATAAAAAAATCTTTAGGGTCCTCAATTTATTTGTCTATAAGTGAATTGGAAAAAATGAACTCTAACTTCCTATCTAGTTAATGAACAAACATTTATTAATCTTGCTATGTGCCAGGCACTATGTGAAGCACAGAAGATGCAAAGAAAGACAAAAACATGGTCCCTGCCTTTGAGGCACATATTTTCTATAATACAAAACAAACAAAACAAAAACCCTTTTCTTATACAAGAAACAATATGCAAAAACTATGTATATACAAAATATAGGCAATGTAAATGGAAGATAATTTCAGAAGGAAGGCATTAACAGTGGAAGAAAGTTGTAATAAAAATACTTGCCAAAGACAGGATATGAGGTGAATTTTGAACAAAGCCAGGTAGGGCAGAAGATATAGCTGGGGAGATTCAATACTACAAACTCTTTTCCTGAGAGACATCCAGGGAAAAGGCACAAGAACAAGAGAGCTCTTAGTGTAAAATGAGATTTCATTTTTTAAACATGGCCAATGAAACAATTTGTTTTACTTGACTATGAATATTTGTTGCAAGGGTTTTGCTCTTTTTTTCTTTAATGATAGAAACTAAAAAGAGAGAAATGAATTAATTTAATTGAAAAAAATCATTTTGAAAAATGAAAAGACAGAGTTGGATGATGAAATATCCAGTCAAAGTAATAGCAAGTAGATTAATGTAATTGGATAATAGAGAATATGGGAAGGGGTACAGAATATAAAAGGAATGAAAAGGTAAAATGAGGGCAAAGTGGGAAGGGCTTTAATTACCAATTTTATGCTGGTAATAGGGAGTCACTGTAATTTGAGTGAGGGAAAGGGAGTCAGATGCCAAGAGAGAGACTTGAGGCAAGAAGACCAACCAGAAGGCTGGTGCAATGATCCAAGCATGAGCTTCTGAAGGTTTGTGCCAAGGTTTAATATGTTGCTAAGCTTTAACATGATGCATGATTCACAAATGAAAATCTGTCAGTTAGCATACATAAAAACTATATATTTTTTCTTAGCACAGGGTCCTAACTGAACTCTACAATTTAAACAGTTATAGCATGAATACAACTTGATTTTTTGTGGTCTTTTTCTCTCTTCTTCACTGTAATAAATCATAACACCACCTTGTATTTGTATTTTACATTTATAAAAATCCAAACTATTGTTTTAATTTAACCATATTTTTCTGAATTGAATGGTTAAATAGGCAGGAAAAAGTCAGTTTAAAAATAT
Organism: Myrmecobius fasciatus; assembly: GCA_023553655.1. Lineage (NCBI taxonomy): Eukaryota > Metazoa > Chordata > Mammalia > Dasyuromorphia > Myrmecobiidae > Myrmecobius > Myrmecobius fasciatus. The sequence continues at coordinate 82,724 of JAJPUD010003968.1, forward strand.
AGGCATTTAAACACTGTTGATGTGTACTTGTTTCTTATATGAATATATAAGAAACAAAGTACAAGAAACCATTCAAATCTTAGCTCAGGTGTCATATTCTAAAAAGCATGTCCTGATCAGGCTCCTCTAATTATTAGTATTCTCTCTTCAAATAACTGATATATATATATATATATTATATATATACACATATATATTCTGTATTCACCTATTTATGTATTTATATGCCTCCAATAGAAGTTAGAAACTTATTTAATTTGTGTTTTATATTCCCAGTTCTTAGAAGAGTTCAAATGTTTTGCTAAATACATGGTTGTAGAATGAAATTGAATCAAAGAATTTAGCATTGAAAGGAACCTTAGCAATCATCTAGTTTGACACCACCACCCCCTTTTTAAGATGAAAAAGTAAGGAAATTAAGTCTAGAGATATCCAAAGTCATTTACTGGTTCCATAAGATGTTGATACCAGTGAGTTTTCAGCTGAGCAATAGTGCAATGGAGCTTCAGGAATTTGCCTTTTATTTTTGGTATTGTATATATTAAGGATGGATATTAAGCAGAAATTAGCATTTAGTAATTAATGACTAAAATTTCTCTTGGTTGTTTAATTATCACACAGCTATATCAGGGTAGGCAACAATACATGAAATGTGTCTGACCTTCCTTGGTCCATTGGTCAATAATTCAAACTATACAGGTTGGGTATAACTGGGGAGGCCTTTGTGTCTGTAGCTCTAATATACTCCTGAGCAAAAGAGCCATAACCAACTTAAAGGATAAGAAAAGGTCAGTAGAATAATGTATACTACTCTTTTACTGGATTCCATCGGGACCTGATACCCCCTTGCTCTTTTCACACTCTTCCATTTTTGTTAATTTATGCAGATAACCCATGTGATAGCCAGAGGTATGCCACAGCTGGCTCAAATTTGATAGAGAACTAATTGTTAAATTTCCATTGTGAGCATTTCCTCCCCCCAAGAATCAGCAGACTAAAAAAATCAAGATTTAATTTAGTGTGTTTTTGATTGTCTAGATTTAATGGAGAAACTGCTAATAATGCAGATTAAATTTAAAAGTGTGTCATGGATACATTTTTGGAAAGCTAGTTGTTAAAACTAGTTTTAGCAGCTAGATGGTTCAATGGATAGAGTGCCAGGATTAGAGCTCAGGCAAATACCCATAGGAACCATCTTCCAGTCACAAAGCCCTTCTATGAATCAAACCATCTCATTGTTACTGTTACCCCTTATTTCACAGCTACAATTCACAGCATAGACACTGCTATATGTATCAAAGCTTAATCTCCCTAAAGGAGGTCTTCCCTTGGAGAAGGTCCCAGCACCCATCTGGTTTCCCTCTTCCAACGGAATAAAGAAAGTTTTTTGCTTGGCATCGTAAGCTCTTTTGTTTTATTTAATTTTTTTAATTAAAAAAATTTTTAGAGTTAGTAAGAACCAGTGTGAGAGCTCTTTGATACTTTATTTTTCATAGTTAGCAGTGATTACATAACTTTGGTAAGTCTTTGGTCATTTGTTTTCAGAGCAACAAACAGATTCCTCCCTCCTGCTAGAATCCTTATCTTCCTAATGGGTTCAACTCAATGGTGTCAACTTCTCCCTGAAGCTTGGCTGCTCCCCTACACACACACACACACACACACACACACACACACACACACACACACATACACACACACACTATACTGATATGCTGCTGACAGTTTAAACTTTTCTTTTAATTGGAAATCACTTTCCTTTCCACCTATCTAATCCTACCTTGTATGAAGCTTATTTATGGAAATATTATCCAATCCCTACTTTTAAACTCTAAGCTCTGAGTGTGGGGGGCAGGACTTTGTCCATTCCCTCTCCCTCTCCTCCCCTCCCCCATAATCTTTGGATGCAGCATGTTATGACATTTGTAAATGTGTGTTGAAATCAATTGATGCCTTTCATTGTCCTGAAGCCAGGAATGAATTCTGAGAGCTAGGGAAGTGGAAGTTATATTCCCTTAATACGCTTTCCTAAGGGATATCAGCTGCCTTGACATCTAAAATTTCCAGTCCTCCAAGATTTCCTGTAGTTTTAGTTAGTGAACTTTCAGTACCTCTAACTTAGGTGTCAGCAAGAGACTTCATTAAAGAACTTGGAATGTGCCCTCAGGAATCATGGCAAAAAGGGGAAAAAAAAACTTTTTTAATTGATCTCTAAGGAGTATTAATTATTCAAGGACTCAGAGAAAAAAGTGTCAAGAAATTCTACTTGCAGAGTTCATTAAAACTTTGTCATTTGTTAATTACAGCAGTACCAGTCTCAAAGGAATTTAGCCCAGAATGCTTTGGGTCAACAGAGCCTTTGGGAGAGACTGGGTTGCTCAGCTGGGTAGCCCAGACTCAGTATCTAAGAATCACTGAGGGACTGCTTCAGACACTCTATAGACTAGAGCTCCAGCAATCACCCTCTTCAATTATGTCTCATACTCTACCATACATTGGAAGGTGACTGAGTCCAACAGAGATCCTAATACATCTCGTTGCTCCTTCTGAGCTCTCTGTCTGAAGTCCCTGGTTCAGCATTCCCCCAAAAAGAAAAACAGACTATGTAACTGGCTAAGGATTACTGAATCCAGGAACCAACCTAACCCTGCCTAGTACATGGGAACTTGGAGATAAAGACTTTCAGTCAGGACCTTTCTCCACACTATACCTTCCTAACACTATACCTTCACCATCTCGGGATATCTCTGTCCCAGAAATTCTGTACTTGAGTTTCATCACTTCATTTTCATACTATTTTTCGCACCTCTGCACCTCACCCTTATTATTACTAACAAGAATAACTTTTTCTATCCTTCCTCCACTCTCCTATTCCACATTGCCACATCACTTTTTGGTCAAACATCTTTCTAGGATGCATTCACATCTACTGTGTACAAAGCCCTGGCTCTGTTTTTGAGAAAAACACTGTGATTACAGAGTTAATGTACAGGCCAGATCAATTTTGAGTGAATTGGAAACATTTCTTCAAAACCACTGAATTTTTATTTTTTTTCTCCACCTTGGATATTTTTTGAATCACAAAAACCAATTCCATTCAGGCAGCAGCCTGGTCTGTGATTGAAGCAAATGTAACTCTTTAATGTTAATAGGATCTATTTCCCAAGACATTGGTCTTAAATGGTTAATTTAATTTAAATATGAAAGTTATCTCCGTACTCTAAGTATCCCTAAATTCCAAACTCATTGCTTTCCACAAGTAGAAAAAAAAAGAATCTATGTATTTCATAGGAAAATAAATTTTCATTTCAAGTACAAACTTTTTTGAGGATACAGAAAATTTGTATATGAACCAATGTTAAAATAATAGTAAAGAACTAAATATGTTCAAATATATTTCTGCACAACTCATCAGAATTTGAAAGGCTTGTAACAGAATTTTATAGCACAGGTTCATAACTTTTAATGTATGATGTTATGAAAAGAAATTGAAAGAAATTATGTAAAGAAACTTTATTAGAGTTTATTCTAAAGTTAATGGATTTCAATGTAGCTGATTTTTTTTCTTATGACTGCTATTTAGCATTTTGTTTGCTCTACAACAACTGTAGAGTACACTAAGATATAATACTAAAACTGAGCATTACATGATATTTGTAGCTATACATACAAAAATAAGAGTATATCTATATATCTATATATATACATAAAATTCCTTCCCCCCCCCCAATTATTTCCTTTTCCCATATGCAGGTTGGAACTATCCTAACAATAAGTTTTACTTCATTTCAGGACTTTCAACTACCATTCCATTTTTCTTCTTACTTTATTGTCAAACTTCTTAAAGGCATAGTTTAAAGGAAAACCATCTAATCAAAATCTAATCACTCCCTCCCCTTAAAGAACTTCTCTCTGGTCATTGATAATCTGCATGAACTCATCCCTCAATGACTGGCATATTCTTACCCCATCAACTCTCCTTAACCAGTGATTCTGTACCAGCCTATCATGGTGCAAACCCCATCCTTTGTCCCTCACTACCCATTCTCATACTCCTATCTCCCTTAACCTGAAGCTCTCCAATATATCAGTCCAGATATATGTAATGTTTCCAATATTCTCTGTGCTATGTCTATCTACAGTTAAGAAATTTACTTAAATCCTTTCTAAATCCTTTTTCTGTTACTCACTGAAACCTAGGTACTTCTTGCTAATATGGCATCTTTATCACCCTTTCCTAGAACTGATTACCCTTTCTCCCATGCCCTAGACTAGGAGGAGAGTTAAAATACTTCTTCCTCATTGCCAATTCCAATCTTTTTCATAACCATAATTGAGCAATTCTTCTTTGAGGTTCATCCATTCCATATCTATCACCCAATCAAGATTCTTGTAGCTGATATTTACTAAACCCTGTGAAACTTTTTCTTCTTTCCTCAATTCAGTGCCTGCTTCATCATCCATCTCTCCCCCTTAACTCCAATCCTCATACTAGGGGACTTCAACATGCACACTGATACTCCCTAAAATACCCCATTTTTATAATTCCTTGGGTTATTTATATATTATCATCTATTCCTCTATCCCATCTAAGCTATATACAGATCTGGCCATACATTGTCCACAACTGTCTACTTCCATGTTCATGAATTCTGAAATTCTATTTTTTAATTATTTTATCTGTTCAAAAATATATCTTTCCATCAGTCCCTCAACCTTATATTCCCTATCCTTGATCTTTTTTTTCCTCACCATGACATCCAATTACTATATTCTTCAGTTCTTCCATTGACTATACTATCTTCCTTTCCTTACTTTGACCCTTTGGTGAATCTGTTCAACTTTTTTCCTGAATACCTTGACTCTTCATTCTGTCACCAGGTACCCTGTCCAATTTGGTTGACTCTCAGTGTCAACCACCTTTACTATTTTGCTATTGATATTTTCCATATCATTCAAATGAACTTCACAACTATCTTCCCATTTATTCCTTTCTCAGATAAAGGGGTGTCCTTTCTGCTTCTCAAAACAAATTTTTCTACATGTACAAATAACAGCACCCTATTCTTTCTCCAGCATATTGTCCTTTCTACAATTTCCATGCTCTCACTAATCTTAGATCTGTTCCTGACTACTGGTTGCTTCCCTGCTGCCTACAAATATGTTCTTATCTCTCCATACTTAAAATAACACTTCTCTTGATCTGTTCATTCTCATAGGAGAGCCTATGACTCTCCTCTTTTGTGACTAATACCCTTAACAAGTCCATCTACAATCAATACCTTCACTTCCTTTCTTCTCTGTCTCTTGTAAACTCTACAATCTTGCTTCTGAAATTATTTATTATTCTATAACATATCAAGTTACCAGTTATCTCTTAATTGCCATATCAATGGCTTTTCTCAGTTCTCATTAATCTTGACCTCTTTGCAATCTTTGACATTATCAATCACCCTCTACTTCTTGTCACTCTCATGAGAAGTTTTTATGATGCTACTTCTCTTCTTGTTTTCCTCCTAATGTCTGATGGCTGCTTCTCAGTCTCCTTTGCTGCATATTCAATTCAAGATGTGCCCATTAGTGATGGGTCCCCCAAAACTCTGTCCTTGACCTTAATCTCTTCTCCTTTTATGCTACTTAACTTGGTGATTTCATCAGTTTCTATACATTTACATATTATCTCTATGCAGATAATTCTTAAATCTATTTACCCAGATTCACTCCTAACCTGCAATCAGACTAGTATCACCTTTCCAACTGTTTATTGGATATTTCCAACTAGATATTTTATAGACATTTTAAACTCAATGTATTCAAAATAGGCCTCATAATCTTACCTCCGACCAAGTTCTAGCCCCTTTCAAACTTCCCCAATAGCATCATGCATACCATCATCCTTCTAATTCATCCACACTTGCAGACTCTAACCACCATTCCCCATTGCATGTTCGGTTGCTTTTATCTTTGCAACATTTCTTATATATGACTCCCCTTCTTTCCTTTGACTTGCTACTACTATGGCACAAACCCTCAACTCACACCTAGATTAATACCTTCTAGTATATAGATTAACAACTTCTGGTATTAGTATAAACTAATGCCTTCTGGTTAGTCTTCCTGCTTCAAGTCTCTCTCCATTGTAGTCCATTCTCCACTCAAATGCCAAAGTAATCTTTCTAAAGCGCAGCTTTGATGTTATCACAATTCTGTTCAATAAATACTAGAAGCCTCCAACTACCTTCAGGATCAAAAGAGAAATCTTTAGATTAAAAAAAAAAACACTTCATAATATAATGCCTTCCTAATTTTCCAATTTTCTTATATTTTATTCCCCTACACATACTTGACAATCCAGTGATGCTCACTGTTCCTCACACAAAATCCTCATATCCAACTGTTCCTTTTCATTGAGTATCCTTTGTACCTTAATTCAAGTCAACAAGCATTTATTAAGCACCTACTCTGTGCCAAATAGGAAAGGTTTCAAGGAGGTATGAAATATCAGACTGTATCAAGATAATAGGCACACAGTTACAAAACTGAGAGCAACCTTGGAGGTCTTTTCCAACCTTATTTTATAGATGAGGAAACTGAGACCCATGAAGATTCACTAGCTTGCCAAAGATCACACCATTAATAGGTTGGTTTTTTTTTTTGCCAATTATCTTGTATTTATTTTGTGAAAACTTCACATAATCTTATATGTGTACATGACAAGCCTGTAGAATATCTTCATTGACTACTCTTCCCATTAATTGGTAAACATTTTTGATTGATTCTTATTTCACATCTATATTCATTTTTTGTTCCTTTCTATTCCCATAGCAAGCCCCTTACTTCTATTTTATCATCTCACACATTTTTTCTACAATCTATTTTATAGTCTGCTACCAGACTAGTTTTCTAAATCATCATTTTGGGAACATGTTATTCCTTTGCTCAAAAGTCTTCGATGCCTTTTCAATACCAGAAAATAGGCTCAAAATTTGTCATTTGGTAATTAATTTCATCCACAATCAGGCTACAACTCGTCTTTCCAGTTGTTTCCTACTATTCACCTTCCCAAACTTTCTGCTTCCATCAGTCTGGTATAAGGATATTACTTTGTACTTCAAAATTGTCACATTCATCATTTTACATGATGTGGACTTTTATGACCATGCTTTTCTGTTCTTCTGCCTAAAGGAATAATGGAATACTTTATCATGCAATGGAAATGAAACTGCATATAAGTCGAAAGATTCCATAAAACTAGAAAGACACTGAATAAAGGAAAGGGATAGGGTATTTATTGTCTGATGACAAATCTAGCAAAGTTAGAGAGGTTTATACCAGATGATTGATCATGAAATGGTGAATATTTGTTGCTAGAGGAAGATCATATGCAAAAGCAACAAGCCTTTATTAAACTATGTGCCAGGTGCTGTGTTAGGTGTTAGAGATACAAATACCAAACTGGTCTTCCAGGAGCTTTCATTCTATAGGAGGAAATAGGATTTATATTTCTAAATACAAATAAAGTACAAATAAAATCATTCACAAACAATGGGGTAGGGGAAACGTGAGAACAAATGGGCTGCATTTTAAAACTGAAAGAGTCTTTAGAACTCATCTAATATAATTCTTTAATTTTACAGATAAGTAAACTAAGGACCAGGGAGATTAAATAACTTATTTAGGTCAGACATTCCATTAGAAATCAGCACATCTTTATTTAGACCTATTCAAAGCTGCACATTAAGCACTGTGGGATAAATAAAAAACTAAAATATCTCAGACTTCAAAGAGTGAGCCTACCATTGAGCCAAATGAGATGATAATTGTGAAGTGCTTAGCACAGTACCTGGTCCATAGCAGGTACTATGTAAATGGTTATTCTCTTCCCTTCCCTAGTGGGAGAGATGAAACATAAACACATGAAAAATTTAATAACAATAAAAATTTAAACAGAAACTGAACAGCAATAAAAGAGACAGCATAAATCAGTACATAAATATTTCATGAATTCTATAGTCGATGATTTCTATCAGTTCAGAGAAAAAGGAATCAACCCACTGCAGGTTGGGCAGATCAAGGAAAAATTCATTGAAGAAGTGGGTATGTTAAGTAGCACAGTAGAGAATTGAGGTAATCTTAGGAGAAAAGGAAGGGTCTTCTAGCTATATAGATAGGTACCACCCCAAGTGCAGAGACAGTATATATTTGGGAATGGTGAATATTTTATAATGAGTATCATATAAAATATTTATTTCAAGCATCTGGGATTTTATTGGTATGGGGACTCCCTCTGCTGATGCAGAGCTCAAGTTCTCCATGATTTTGCATATGATCTTCCTCTAGCAACAAATATTCATATTCACCATTTCATGATCAATCATCTGGTATAAACCTCTCTAACTTTGCTAGATTTATCATCAGACAATAAATACACTAACCCTTTCCTTTATTCAGTGTCTTTCTAGTTTTATGGAATCTCACATGACTTATATGCAGTTTCATTTCCATTGCACAATAAAGTATTCCATTATTCCTTTAGGCAGAAGAACAGAAAAGGATGATCATAAAAATCCACATCATGTAAAATTATGAATGTGACAATTTTGAAGTATAAAGTAATGTCCTTATACCAGACTGATAGAAGCAGAAAGTTTGGGAATTTTCTTACACAGAATGAAGAATATGTTTAGAAGAATTACACATGTTTAACCTCTATTGGATTGCTTGCTTATCTAGGGGAGAGGGTAGGGGAAATGGAGGGAGAAAATTTTTGAACAAAAGACTTTGCAAGGGGGAATGATGAAAATTACTTTTGCATGTATTTGGAAAAATTAAAAGCTATTAAAAACAAATATTTGTACGAAAGAACATTTCATTTATAGTCTGAGGGCACGGATCAGAGAACTCTGTTAATTACTACCTATGTGAATTTAAGTAAGATACTTTTCTTTCTAGGCATCAGTTTCCTAATTTATAAAATAAGGAGTCCAAACCAAGTGATTGCTAAGGTCTCTTCTAGCTCTAAATCCTTTGACATATTTACTGTGTTGCAATATGCAGATTTTATTTCTGAATACTTACTCATTCTGGCCATGAGAGGGTAGTAGAACCTACAATTCTATTTTACCAACATTGCTCAATGACATTTTCCAGGGAGTGTTTCTTAAAACTAAGACACTCTGTGTCTTATGGCTTTCATCTCTTCAGAAATGAATGCCAGATGCTCACAAGAGTTATACCTTTGTTAACCAAATAGCTATTAGGCATAAGCATGCCTTGCATTGCAATATCTGTAACATGAACAGAAAGTGTTTGATAGTTTATACTAATTGTTTCTTGCAATGGCCTGATTTCATCTTGAATGATGGGTATAAAATAAGCTTATCAAGCTTTCAAGTCCTTAGATGCTCTCCTCCATATTTTTTCTGGCAAAGGATGTTTAGTATCCTAATGAGGCTATTCAAGCCTAATTTAAAAAATGGGGCATTTAGTATTTCCTTTCTCCTTTCCAGCTATAATTGTAAATGAGTTTGCTTTCCTGAATGAAGTAATTAGCTTCAGACATTAGGAAGGTTACAAATATGTCTTTGTAATTTTGAATCTAACTTCAAGTATTGCATCTGGTTAAACCAGTTTGTGACTGAGGGTTATATAGTCTTATAGTTGTCAAACCAGATCATGAAGAGTTGAACATTAGGTGAAATGTAAGAATAGGGCTTGGTCAGCTGCTGTGAATTTAGGTACAAGACAAGAGGAAAGACATGTCTTGGGAGTTTGAGAAGGCAAATATTAGCCGTAGGATCCTGGGGTAAGTCACTTAAGGTCTTGGCACTTCAGTTTACTTACCTGTAAGTACATTTAGTACTTGTACTATTTTTTTTTCTGTTTTTGAAAAAAAATAAAAAAGACTAATTGTAAGCCTCAAATAGTTACAAAAAATTTGGATAGTAATAATCAAAATCATTTGGAAGGGAGATCTGCAGAAACATGACAGAAAAACAACTTGCATTTTCATGTGGGAGGGGCATCTGAATGCTGCAGAAAACTGGGACTTACCTCTACGCTGCTATATGGTTTCTTTAAGGACAAGAACGTTTATATTCCTGAGAAAAAACTAGTTCTTTTGAAAAAAATGCCAAAACATATCCAGCAAAATAAGGCTTGTTTTTCAAAGTAATCCCTTTGGGAATCAGTGTTCTTATTCCAATGAGGTAGCTATCAATTCAAATATTTTTAAACTTTTCAAATTGCCTTCCGAGACTTATGAACCACATAAAAAATCCTATTACTCCACCACCTGAAAGAAAGGTGTTAAAAATATATATTACCCATATTATGCAACATACTATGAATTATTTCTGCCCTTATGCCAATCAAACTCTGCCCTAATGGATTGTAGCCTAATTGTCTGACATTCTTTTTAAAAATTAATTTCAGCTCAAAAGTCACCTTCAGTATGAAGTCACATTTTTTGCTCCCATTAGCTGGAGCCCTTCCCCTAAAAATGGCTTTTTTAGCGCACACACACACACACACACACACACACACACACACACACAGAGTGTAAGCTCCTTAAGGATGTGTATATTCCCATTGACTAGCATAGCCCTAGGTACAGACAATTAAAATTGTTTATTAATTGATTGAACAGCAGCTAGGTGGAGCTAGAGTGCTACACCAGGGGTCAGGAAGATTCATTTAAGTTCAGATGTGACCCCACACACTTAATTAGCTATGTGACCCAGATCAAGTCACTTAATCCTGTTTACCTCAGTTTCCTCACCTGCAAAATGAGCTGAAAAAGCAATTGGCAAATCACTCCAATATCTTTGCCAAGAAAACCCCAAATGAGATCATGAAGAGTAAGATATGACTGAAAAACAACCCAACAGTTATGACAAAAAATTAATTGATTGAAGCTGGAATTTTATTTCCATAGGAAGCCCTTTGTGAAGAAACTTCTAGTTTTACAATTGGGCAATCTGCCGGTTACTTACAGTCTTGCAGTTGCCTAAGAAACTCTGCAATGCAGAGAAGGGAATCTCACTAACTAGGGACTCAAGACATCTTGGTTCTGCGGCTCCTAACTAGCTGCGTGACATTGGACCGACCATTTTAGTCTATTGAAACTTTTTTTTTTCATCATCATTCATAAGAGGATGTTACTGAAGTAGAAGATCTTAAAAATCCTTTCCACTTCTGTGATTCTAAGACTTGCTGCCAACAACGACATTAAAAAAAAAAATGTGCCATAGGCTATGAAAGCAATTCCAAGATAGTCTCCCAAAGGGATTATTTTAAGAAGATAAAACTCACTGAGATGGGTAAATTTAGACCTATGTGTTAAAACAACAACAACAACATATATTTCTTTATAGTTCTATCTTTATCTACTTTGCCATGATAGAATATATACTCTTTTTGGTTTGAACTTTAGGGGATTCTAACATTAGGAATCCATCAAATCTTTGGTGACATAGAGGTCCCCTGTGGGTTTTTATCTGATTTGGGAAAAAATAGCTGCTGGCCATCATATACAGGAACTTGGATGGTGTTGCCATGTGTTTTTATTTTCCTTTTTTTTTTTTGCTAGTCTATGAGACTCAGTTCAATTCAACTCATTTCAGAAATTCAATAAGCCTTATAGATCAAAGCAAAACCAAATCCCCAAATCAAAATGAAGTACAAGGCATTGTGCTAGTCTTTAAGCATATGGTTGTAAAAATGAAAATTATGCTAGTATTTTCTAGTACTTCCAATTGTTTCTCCTTTTAATTATTTAGATAACACTCAATTTGCAAATACAATTTACAAAAAAAAATGTACAACTATCTCTCTTTTCCTCTCTCCTTACCACTTTATTTAAGTAAAAGTAATTATGTCTTTACCTCTTAATATAATCTCAGGCTAAAAATATTTGTTGAATAAGCAATCATAATGTTGGGGAAACATCACTCATCTATTATTTCACTTATTTGTATGCATATCTAACATCAGCTTTTAGCTAATTAAAAAATCTTTCTTTGTACCTTTTGAAAGTCAATCCAGACCACTAAACTCCTCTCATCAATTTTTATTTTATTTTTTCTCAATTGCATGTAAATAAAAATCTTTAACTTTCTTTTTTTAAAATGAGTTCCATCTTCTTTCCTTCCTTGTCATCTCCCTTTTAGAGAAGGCAAGCAGTTTAATATAGATTACACATGTGAAATCATGCTAAAACATTTTTATTAGTCATGTTCCAAAAGAAAATGCAGATCAAAAACAAAAAAACAAATCTCAAACAAATAATAATAAAGAAAACAAAAAAGTATGTTTCAACCTGCATGCAGACTTCATCAATTCTTTCTCTGAAGGGTAGCATTTTCATCATAAGTCCTTGAGAATTGCTTTTATTTTTATATTGCTGAAATATAACTAAGTTGTTCACAGTTGATCATTGTAAAAATATTGCTGCTAATGTATATGATGTTCTTGGTGTTCTGCTCATTTCATTTTATATTAATTCATGTAAGTCTTATCAGGTTTTTTGTGAAAGCATCTTGCCATTTCTTATAGCATAATATTGTTACATCATAATCATATAATTGATGTCATTCTCCAATTGATAGGTATCCTCTTAATTTCCAATTCTTTGCCACTATAAAAAGAGCTGGTATAAATATTTTGATATATGTAGATGCTTTTCCATTTTTTACTTAATTTATTGTTTTGATGATTGCCTTGCTAAGAAAGGGAAGGAGAAAATCTTAATAATGTAAATTAAACTTAAAATTGTGTTTTGAAGAGGGGCTGGAGCCATGGGAGAAAAGGCAAGGAAGGACTCACCTGAGATCTCCCCAAAACACCTCCAAACATCTTTCAGTAATACTCTCATAGAATTTCTAGAGTGTCAGAACTTAACAGAAGAACAGAATGAAACTATTTTCAAACCAGGACAATTTAGAAAGTTGGCAGGAAAGGTTTATTGCAGCTGAGTCCAGCACAGACCATGCCCCAGAAAACCAACAGTGGGATCTTGGGGGCAACTGAATCACTCCTGGCAGTTTTGATTTCCAGACCTCTCTGCCAACAAATGATAAGGGGATCAGACAACTGATCAAAAGGAGTTTGCAGGGAATCTCTTTGCTAGCACCAGCTGCAGGACTCTGCTGCATTGCTCATCTTTGAGCATTACATTACAAGTACACACAAGTACCAGAGACTGAGGTGTCAAGGAAGCAGGCACCCTTCTCATAGTTTCAGGGTAGAAAAGAGTGCTTATGATCACTCATAAATCAGAGAACATAACAGGAGAGTAGTAAACACATTTCTCCTCATATCACACAATCTTAAAAAATTTATAGGTCCCCAGAAAACAGCTCTGAAAACACCTGCACAAAAACAAACAAAAAAACAAAAACAAAAACAAAAAACAGACAAAAAAACCCAACCCTGATTCTTGGAAGAGAATTTGGAACTCAAAATTTGGGGGGGAGGAAAGAATGTTAAAATTGTTTTTCATGTAATTAGGGAAAACAAATAAATATTAAATTAAATGTGTCTTGCTGTTTAAAAATGAACTGGTTAAACATTTACTGGTACAGCACTGATCTATCTTTTATATCTACCTATGTATCTGTAACTTTATGTATATGTGTGTGTATATATAGATGCACACATGTATGCATCTATATGTATATGTATACACATCTATGTGTATGTGTGTGAATAGATATAGGTGCAAGCACAGCTACTGTCACAAGTACTGATACAAATGCATATAGACCAAGTCTGTAAGTAGGATCAAATTTTTTTTCAGAAGAGAACTTCTCTGTAGTATTCCAGTGCCTGATTCAATCAGTATGCCATCTACAAACAGCAACTCTTGTATCATTGATACCTAAATTTAGACATCAATATCTGTGTCAATTTAGTTATCCAGATACAAAGCCAGAAATAGGTAAATAAAATTTCTAAGGTCTGGTTTAGTGGTATATGTCTATAATCCCAAATACCAATGAAGTTGAGACTAGCAGCTCTCATGAGCTAAAGAGCTTGTGTGCTCTGCAGATGAGGTATCCACAAAAAATCCATCATTATTGATTCAAGAAATGCAAATTAAGACAATTTTGAGGTACAACTTCACACCTCTCAGAGTAGCTAAAATGAGAGGAAAATGTTGCAGGGAATGTGGGAAAACTAGAACACTAATATACTATTGATGGAGTTGTAAAATGATCCAACCATTCTGGAGAGAAATTTGGAACCATGAAAAGCTATAAAACTATGTGCACTCTTTGATAGACTACTGAGTCTATATCTAAAAGATAATGTAAAAGAGGTAAAAGGACACATATGTACAAAAATGTTTGTAGTAGTCCTTTTCTGTAGTGGCAAGGAACTGGGAATTGAGTGGATGCCCATCAGTTGGGGAATGGCTGAATAAATTATGGTATTAGAATGAAATGGAATATTATTTTTTATAAGAAATTTTGAACTGGCTGATTTCAGAAAAGCCTGGAAAGACTTCCATGAACTGATGCTGTGTGAAGTGAGCAGAACCAAGATAACACTGTACACAGTAACAACAAGATTATGTGATGATCAACTGTGATGGACTTGGTTCTTTTCAATAATGAAGTGATTCAAGACAATTCCAATAGATTTGTGATGGAAAGAGCCATCCACATCCAGAGAGAGAACTCTGGAGACTGAATATGAATTAAAGCATAGTATTTTCAACTTTTTTTATTGTTATTGTTTGTTTCCTTCTTTTGTGTTTTTGTTTTTTTTTCTCATGGTATTTTCCCTTTTGATTTCATTTTTCTTGCATGGCATGACAAATATGGAATTATGTTCACAAGAATTGCACATATTTAACCTATGTTAGATTACTTGCTGTCTTGGGGAGGGGTCTTAGAAGAGAGAAGAAAAAATTTTGGATTGCAGGTTTTGCAAAGGTGAATGTTGAAAACTATTTTTCCTTATGTTTGGAAAAATAAAATACTATTTAAAAGATATGGAGATCTAGTCTTTTTTAAAAAATATAGTGAGATTTAGGTATAAATATTAATAAAATAAACAGGCCATGTAGTAAAGTAGGAATAACTCTGTTTTTGGAGTAAGAGAACCTGCATTCATATTTAATCTCTGCTTTTATCTGAGTGAAATTGGGGAAATTATTTTAGTTCTCAGAGAATCAGTTTTCTCGTCTATAAAACAAGGAGGTTTAACTTCTAACATCCTTTTCAGTTGTAAAAGTATGATTTTATGTAGACATAATTGTAGGTATAGCTAGAGACATATTCTAAAATGTGCGAAGAGGAAATCATAAATAAAGAGGCTTGAAAGGGAGGAAGGGGCCAGGTTGCAAAGAGCTTTAAATGTCAGAGGTATTTATATTTTATTCTAGAGATAATAGAGAATAACAGGAGTTTGTTGGGTAGTAAAAGGGAGGAGGAATAACAGGATTATATTTGTACATTAGAAAAATCATTCTGTTGACTGTATGGAAAATGAATTGGAATGGAAATATACTTAATATAGTGATATTAAACTATTAATTTTAAGTATTCTCATGCAATAGATTATGAGATCCTAAACTAGTATAGTAGAAATCACAGCTTCAATCTGTATGGATGATTTTGAAAGACATTATTTGAAGTACTGCCTCCACCCCTGTCAATTTTTACAAAATTCATTTTTAAGATACCATTACAGACCTTTTCCTTTTTTTTATAAAAGTTTCTCTCTTTAATATATCTTGAAAAAAATAGATTTCTCCTTTTTTAATACCAATAGGTCTTTTTAAACCTCCTATTTATCCCAAAAATTATTAGTATACCTTATTAATGCATGTTTATATTTCTTTTGCATTAATTTATCTGAAACATTTTCCCCCCACCCTGGTAGAATGTAAGGTTCTTCATGGTTTCATTTTTGCATTTGTATTTGCAAGATTTTACTATTATTGGTGTCAAAGGATGTATTTAATATTAACTGATTATAGTTTCAAATTGATTCTGTTGCAGAAAAAGATCATTGCTTCTATGATAAAATATGAACTCTACTGTTGTATTTTAAAGCCCTTCACAATTTGATTCTAATCTAAATTTCCAGCTTCCTTTATATATTGCACTCCTCACCTAGATCATTAGATATAAGGACCTTGTTCTTCCTCACACATCCACTCTCTCATATCTTTCTTTGCAATGACAAACCCACATATCAGCAATATACTCCTTTGTTAATTCCACCTCAGAGAATCCCTTTCTTTTTGTTTTCTTGATCCTCTCAATAGTGCTTTCTATCTTAAAATTACCTTGTATTTGTTTCAAGTATACTTCTAAATATACTTAACATATGTTGCCTTTGTCAATGGAATGTAAATTCCTTGAGATGAAGGACTATTTCATTTCTGTCTTTGAATCTATCTTCAGAACCTGGCACAATGTCTGGCACAGACCAGAAACCTGATCAATACTTGCTGATTGAGTTACCATGAGTTACATCTAGTGAATTAATAAAATAATTACCAGAACTAAAAGCTTAGCCAATAATCTTAGGATTTGTGATTAAGGCAAATATTGTGGTTTGATTCTTAAAGGATGGGTAAAAGCTTTCTCTGACATACACAAAAGTTCAGTCATTTTTCAATTGTATGCAACTCTGTGATCCCCTTTGGGGGTTTTCTTGTGAAGTGGTTTGCCATTTCCTTCTCCAGTTCATTTTTATAGATGAGGAAACTGAGGCAAAGTTGAGTGGCTTGCCCTGTGTTACACAACTAGTGTCTGAGGTCAGATTTAAACTCAGGAAGATTAATCTTACTGACTCCAGACCAAGTCCATTATTCACTGTGCCACTTAGCTGTTCTTTTATAACATAGTAAGAGACATAATAGGGAACTGTTTAAGAACAATGGCAGATCTATATTAATAAAGAAAGTTTCTTTTCTGTGCCCTGAAATCACAGGTTAAGAGCAAAACAATACCAAATAAATGGTACATATATATATATATATATATTTGTGTGTGTGTATACTATATTTAATATTGCCAGGGTTATTATTATGATTATCATCTTTGGCTATAACACTTGGGGCATACTGGTACAGATGAAATAAGATACTAAGAAATAATTTCACTAATTTTCTAACCTCCATATCTGGAATAACAAAATAGCAATTTTAGACTGATTTAGACTGATTGTTTGTAACTGGATTATAAACTTCTTTGGAACAAAGACTATATCTAAATTTATATTATAATTCCACCCAACACATTTCTAAAGACCTACTCTATGCTAGGTGCTGGAAGGAAATAAAAACCAAGAATGAATAATAGTTTCTGTCTTCAAGGACTTCAGTATACAACTGCATGGTAGTAATTTACAAATAATATACCCTTATGAAAAATTTACTAAATTGAATTAAACAACTCTATGAAGACTTCCAATATTATCAAAATATTTTCTAAATAGAAAAGCAATATTTTAATCTGTTTCTGTTCTTTTTCAATAGGAATGTTAGAAAGTCCTCTTCTATTAAAGGTCTTTGTTTTCTCTAGAATTATTTTACTTAGTTTTTCAGGATAAGCTATTTTTTATTATAAACACCAGTGTGTCACTATTTCATATCACAAATTTAAATTATATTTCATTTCATTTCATTAAAAGCTTCACTTGTCTTTATTTCCAAGTTTTCTCCAAAGACCTGTGCTTTGCACACTTCCTGGATAAATGCTTAATAAGTATTTATTGACTGACTGAAATATCGTATACTAGGTGAGAAAATATGGTATAGTGACCACAGAACCAATCTCCCAATCCAGATCTGGAAACAAGTCCTGACTGACTTAT
Source organism: Myrmecobius fasciatus (assembly GCA_023553655.1). Lineage (NCBI taxonomy): Eukaryota > Metazoa > Chordata > Mammalia > Dasyuromorphia > Myrmecobiidae > Myrmecobius > Myrmecobius fasciatus. The sequence goes on from JAJPUD010003968.1 coordinate 100,559, forward strand.
ACTCTCTGTGAAATCCTTGGAAAGTCCTTTAATCTCTCAGAGATCCAGCTCTATATGACTTTAAATTGTAAAGTAGGTGCCAAGGTGTATTAAGAGAAGGACTTTCTTTACTAGCTCTTCCCATATTGATGAAATCAAAGGTCTGGAAGGAGAGTGCTTTAAATGTGTCTCTAAGTATCTTAATTCAGGTTTAATGTTGGGTTGAAATAAAAAACTCATGAGTCCAACATTAACAAAAAAAATGGAAATTTGTTTTACTCTAAAACAGTAAGGACATCCATCAAGGATACAGTAGCCTTTAGATTTCTATTCAGCAACATCTTGCTGCCTCATTTCATAAATAAGTAAAACCATATACTGGTTTATGAATCAGCTTTTGTGGGTTTACATAAAGATTCTCCATGGTCTGACCATACCAAATGAACTGATTCAGTTTCCAACTCAGAAAACTGAGGACTGGATGCTAGATAGTATTGACCCCAATCTGAATCACCCTAAAATGCTGGACTGAAATAGCCAGTTGAGTATAGTTGGACTATATAAGCAGTTCTTAATGATCTTTATCTCCTTTAGAAACTTTCTGGGTCCCTTCTTTAACTACTCCTTTTAAAGACTTGCTGTGGTTCTTTCTCTTATGTGATTTTCACTAAGAAACAGTGACCAGTCAGTCACCTGATATGTCTATTCTTAAAAACACAATTTAAAGACATGGGAATAAAGACAGAAACCCCATTTCATACTCTGGCAGTTACTGTCCAGCTCCCAGCACCCCCTTAGCAGGGATCAAAGATCTCAGGGGACTCTGGGGCTCATCATGAGTTTCTCCCAAAGTAGGATCAATTAAAAGCTACCCTCCATGCTCTCTATCAAATAAAAATAGCACTTTGACCTCAGAACTAATTAGGTTTTTTTGAGGCTGGGATGGAGATTAACACAGGTAGATCACTCCCAACTACTCTCCATTTTCACCTCCTGCTCCTCTTTTTCCTTAATTTAGTACTAGAATAGTCTCATTCTCTCCATGTTTCAAAACTTAGAACTACCATTACTTAACAAAATTCATTCTTCCTTCTCTCTCTCTCTCTCTCTCTCTCTCTCTCTCTCTCTCTTTCTCCCTTTCCCTCTCTCTCTCTTTTTCTCTCCTTCCCTCCCTCTTCTCTCTCTCCCTCTCTTCCCCCCCTCTCTCTGTGTTTCTGCCTCTCTCTCAATCCCTCCTCCCATTCTAGAGACATCTTTAGTCTTGTAAGTGACAGCCTTGGGAATAAGACTCTAGTCCAAGACTCTGTGAGGGTCTCTTTTCTCCATTCCATTTTGAACATATCTGCTCTTCCACCCCAGGGATGGGGAAGGGAAGGAGAGAAGTGAACAGAGAGAAGGAGGTGTCACATATAAGGAAGAAAGCAGTTAGGTATTAGAAAGACTGAAGTTGAAAGCATCTGTCTCCCCTAACCTAGAGGCAAGAATATTTGGCACAAGGCTCTCTAGCTTATGTGTGGGCAGGTGGAGAAAGTGCAATTGCTACTGTTTCTGGTAGTGCTACTGGGGAGTTCAAGGAGCTATAAGCTCTGTCTGTGGCACTGAGAACAATGTTATTGATTGTATTCCAATTTTATATGATTCAGATTTAATAAAACAAAGTGCTTATATTTGGACATTCCCAGTGTGCATAAAGGAGGACTTTAAATGTTTAATACATCCTTTAATATAATTTTATTGAATCATGAGGTCAAATACCTTTACACAATATCATTTCTCTATTAAGAGTAAAAAGGTTTACAGAATTTGATATATGGAAAGTCAGATTACAAGCTTTGATTCTTTTTACTTTTGGAATAGAAATACTATTGAAATAGGAGTCAGAAGTTCCTCATCAAGCTGGATTCCCTTGGAAAAGTGTCTAATTCTCTGAGCCTCATTTTGCTAATTTGTAAAAGGGTCATAATAAAATCTTTCTAAGGAATATTTAATAAGATAATGTGTGTAGAAGTGATTACACAAAGATAAGCTATACAAATCATCATTGTACTATTGTTGTATAGTCTGATTTCTCTCCTCCCTAGGGAATTAAAATATTGGTTTTTTTTCCCCTTCTAATGTTTTATTTTAATTTTGTTTAATAATCCTTCCATAGCAAAGGTATGAATACATTTCCATATCCCTTTCCCAACCCCATTAAACATGCAACCAGTGGTGTCCCAATGTCAGCTCCTCCTGGCTAACAAGAATTGTTAAAATTGCAGTGTGAGTATTTACGCCTCAGAAAAGGAAATGTTTTCAAAGTTTAATTGGTTGTTTGGATAATTGTCTAAACTTAAGAAAGTGATAGATGAAATGTTAATAATTCAGATTCAACTTCAAATTAGCACAAAACTTGCTTGATAATCAGCTTGCTTTCAGAGACTGAATTAATATGGTGCTCTTCAGCCTCCTATTGAGGCAGTTAGGAATTAGGAGAACTAGATTTTCTGGCCTTCACCTATCAATTGATCACTGTGTGACAATGGGAGTCACTACATAGAGAGGAAATTCTGTTTCTCTCCTGCCTCCAAAAAATAAAATTTACATTTTTAACTTCATAATGAAGTTAATAATGCACTCCTAAACAAGAGGTAGTTTTGCATAGTAGATAGAAAGCTGGCTTTGAATCCAGGTAGATCTTAAATATGACTGTGTGATCCTAATCAAGTCCCTTAAATTACTGTTGCTATACGCTACTCTCTAAGACTTTAAGTTGCAAAGATGGTACCAACTTGCATTAGTAGGAGTTTTCTTTATTCCCTACAATCACAGAAGGAATTTCTTATCCAGGAGTTCCCTATATCAATGAAATCAAAAGTCTCATTTGTATTTTTGTTCAAATTTTTCACTCAAGTACTTGAAAAGATGCTGCAGACCTAAGCCTAATAAAGCAGATTTCAAAGGACAATTCACATTCTTTATGGTCTTGGGTTTTTCTATATAATATTGCTGAAAATGAGTAATGAGTAAGTCAGAAATCATTTCATTGAGTTGTTTATTATGAGAGATTTGACAAGAATAGTCAAGATAGCAATGGAGAGGAAGTGTGGTGCAATGGATAGAATGTTAGCCTTGGAATCAGGTATTCTAGGCCTGAATCTTACTCTTGAACCTTCCATCTAGGTGAGTTGACAACTCACAACCTTTCAGAGCCTTAGATTCTTTATCTATAAAAGAGGAGCACAAAGTTTTAACTTCTCTGAAAGTTCCTTGCAAGCTTAAAGCTCAATGTAAATCTCAATTAGCATCATTCTCATTCCCCTAAGCAAAATGGTAGATAGATGCGTGTGCTGAGAATCTGTGTAGTGCAGAATGAAAAAATTTTGAGGAGCAAAAAGGAAATGACAATCTGAGGCAAAGAATGTCATAGAAAGAGTAGCTCTCTACTGGAAATATAAATACTTGTCCATATAAGTTAGGAATAGAGTAAAATGGGGAAAATGTGAATGCAAGAGTAAGAAGAACAGAATTGAGCAAAAATATTTATATATTCAATTAATATTTATTAACAACCTTTTGTGTTTAACAGACAGCTAGGTGGTATAGTGGATAGAGTGTCAAGGCTCTAGCTGGGAAGATCTGCATTCAACTCAGGCCTAATACATTTATTAGCTACATGACATTTACCCTGGCAAGTCACTTAATCCTGTTTGCCTCAGTTTCCTCATCGGTAAAATGAGCTGGAGTAGGAAATGGTATAACACTCCAGTATTTTTGCCAAGAAAACCCTAAAAGGGATAATTAAGAGTCAAATATTACTGAAAACAATTAAATAACAACATCTTAATATATACATATATATAGAAATATATATATCAAAATATGATATTAGTCATCATAGGAATAGCAAGTTGGACAGGATGAACAGAATATGATTCCTGACCTCAAGAAGGTTACAATCTATTGTGAGAAATAGACATATATATACAAGAGACAAATATGCAAATTATGAGTTAATTATTAAGACATTATATAGTAGATAGAAGGCAGGCTACAAGAGAAAGTTAAATGAGGAGTACAATCAATATAAAGTCATAAAAAGAAGGAATCCATATGTATTAGACCTTAAAAGAAGAGTCTGTGAAAGATACAAGAACTAAACTGAGTGAGAGGTGGTTAGATGGAGTAATATATATATATATATGTGTGTGTGTGTATATATATATATACATATATATATATATATATATAAGATCAGAGGAAACTGCATGAGCAAAATTTAGAGGAGAAAACATTTATTGCATATTTAGAAAACAATGTCTAGTAAAGACTGGGTACCATTGAATTATTCATGTTGGGGAAAATAACATATTCAGAAGAGATCAGGGTATAGAAGGCCACTAATGGCAGGGTAAAGAGAATATATTTTATTTTATAAGCAATTAGGACATAGTAGTATCCTTTGTTTTGGTGTGTTTTTAAATAGAAAAGTAACATGTATAAAGTGATGATTAATCTGGTAATGATGTATTTAGGATTTATTCTAATTGGGAGACAATGAAAGTGGAAGGCCAGTTAGGAGACTTATCAAAAAAAAAAAAAAAAAGCCTGTGAAAGGCAGTAACAAATAATTAGATTATTCTGGAGAATAGCAGAGGGAATAATAATAAAAAAGCACTTTAAAGTTTACAAATCACTTTAAATGTTATTTCATTCAATTCCTACAGCAGCCTGTGGGTAGATACTATTATCTTTCTTTTACAAATAAAAAAACTAGATCAGAGATGTTAAGTGAAAGACTAGACTTTTACATCTAGTAATTGTTCAAGATCTTTCTGACTCCAAATGCAGCTCTTTATTCACTATATATTGGCTTCAAAAGTAAAATGAAAAAGAAAGAATACATATGAAATAAATTGTGAAGATTTAACAAAATTTGATGAATTACACATATCATATATGAGGGGAAGGGAATGATGAAACAGGATGGGTCAAAAATGAATTCAACATTGGATGAACAACAAAATCATAGTACCACTGAATAATTAAGTCAGGAAAGGCAAAGATGTATTCTACATTGCCCCTTTTGAAATTCATACTTCCTATGGCATGGTAATGGACTACAGAAAAAAAAAATTAGTTTGCTCTCTTTCTCTGTATTTCCTGCTGTGGTGATAACTTCTGATGGAGTGTGTTTTCAACACTGATCGGCTGGAAATATCCAGCTGACAACTAAATGAGCAACTGATGTTCGATACCTATTTCATCAAGCCTAAAAGTGATCATTTCTCATCTAATATAGAGCCTCTACCAAATCCCCAACACAGCCCTTTTTAGACACTCCATCTTAATGCAAAATTTGCTGTTTCCAGCTTCCACTAATCTCTGACCCTACTTACTTCTCTTCCTATTCATGTCACTTCCTTTGTCCTTGCTTTTGTGCCTTCATCCTGCCTTTCTCCAATTGCTTGCCCCATATTTAAGAGGTAACAAGTATTGCTTTTCTCTAAGTAAACTGTCTACAAAGTTCACTTTAATATGAGCTCCTTATAATTGAGAGAATCATAAATCACAAGACATATATCTGGTACCCTTCCTGCCATCCTCTCCTGTTTTTACTGGTCAAGAATATGGATAGGAGTGCCCTTGAGCTTTTATTAAGATTATACCATGATCACTGCTGAGAAAATGCATTCACAGGATACTCTTTATTTTTAGTTCCTTATTAACAGATTCTGACAAAGGAACTAGGTGTTAGTTCAAAACAAGATTAAAGCTATAAAAAATTGAAACAGGGAATAAAGTTTCTTGATACTCAGAAATCTGCAAGCAAAACATAAAGGGCTATTGGGTTAGGAATCAATTCATTGCCCTAGGCAGGGGTTGAAGAAACTGATGTCTGAGATCTCTTTCACGTCTGCATTCTATTACTATAATTTTGTGAAGAGAATTAAACTAGAATTGAAAGGAAAGGCACAGGTCTGCTCATGAGAATCTAGCTTCCTGGACACGTACCTGAATCTTAAACTCTAAGATAGAGAGGAGAGGGGATAAAAGCAGTGAAAAACTTCTAAGTATAGAATTTTCTTACAAATATACTGAAAATGAGCATCTGTCAATTGTACTATCTCCCACCATGGAGAGAATTCATTCTTCTCTTGTCCTAAAAAAGGTGACAAGCTAGAAAAATAAAATATACTTTAACAGATGGCACAGGGCACCAATTCTAGAATAAATTCTTCCACTCTAAGGATAATTTTTTAATTAATACAATTCCAGAGGAAAAGGTTAATTTTTTCCCACTGATAAGCCAAGGTGAAAACAATACTATGAATTTTACCTAATTTTCCAGGGCTAAAAAGCAGTTTTCTCCAGTTTACTTGGAACCTTATTCTCCTGTTTACCGAGTACAAGTAAGTAACATATTACAAAGAAGAAAATATCAAGTGGAAACAAAATAGCTATCTTTAAACTCAAGAAAGGGGAAGCCAGTCTTTCCTCCATGGTTCCACAGGTTAAAATTAGAACAAAGAGCTGAATAGAAAAATAGACTGGCTCAACATAAGAAAAAACCTTTCTATGAATTAAAGATGTCCAGCAATGAAATTAATTGTCCCAATCAGTAATGAATTTCCCAACACCAAGGTATTCAGGCAGAGGCTAAATTGCCATGTCTTGAGCATGACAAAGACAAAATTTGTGTAATCTAGGAGATAGAATTAGATAACCTTGCTAGATTTGGACTAAGGAAGGCCTGAGAATAAGTCCTGCTTAAGATACTAGCTATGTGACTTTGGGCAAACTACTTAACCTCTTTAAACCTCAGTTTCCATATCTGTTAAAAGAGGATTAAAAAAAGCACCAGAGTTTTTATGAAGATCAAATGAATAACATATATAAAGTACTTTGTAAACCTTAAAGCACCATATATATATATATATTTATTTATTAGCTATTGAAATTATTCAAGTCTATTTAATTTTTCTCATTCAGAGACATAATAATGTCTCTTTATTTAAGACTACATTCTCTGAAGAACTAAGTAAGGACACATCAAAAGGACTTTGTCAAAGCATATCAATAGGGAAAAATTCAACTACAATTGAGTAGAAAAGATAGGCGAGAATAAAAAGTAATTATTTATCATTGTTCATTTGCCTTTAGTAGTTAGATAGGTCACTTCAGGTATCCTGGATGCAGGCCAGCTTTTTCAGAGCCTCTTTGACTTCTCGATTCCTTAGGCAATAGATGAAAGGATTAAGGGCTGGGGTCACAATGGCATAGAAGATAGAAATGACTTTGTTCATGTTGAAGGCATGAATAGCACGAGGTCGTGCATACATGAAGATAGTGGCTGAATAGAAAACAGTGACCACCACAAGATGTGAGGCACAAGTAGAGAAAGCTTTTTGCTTTCCTGTAGGCATCTTTAGAACTGTAATCAGAATGCATCCATATGACAATACTGTAATGGATAATGGAAAAAGAAAGATGATTAATGCTAGAATAAAGTCTACCAGCTCAGCCATGGACATGTCTGTGCAGGATAGATTGAGCACTGGAGAGATATCACAAAAGAAATGATTGATGACATTGGGACCACAGAAACTAAGTCGGGAGATGAAGTAGATCTTGGCCAAGGAGATGCCAAATCCAATGGTCCAAGATCCTAAAGCCAGACGGAAACAGAGGCCATGGCTCATGATGGTGGGATAATGGAGTGGGCGGCAAATGGCCACATAGCGGTCATATGCCATGGCAGCCAGGAGCACACACTCAGTACACATGAGTGCAATGAAAAAGTAGAGTTGAGTCATGCAGTGGGAGAAAGAGATTCTGTTGCTCAGAGACCAGAAACTGAATAGCAACTTAGGGACAGTGACTGAGATGTACCAAGTCTCTAGGAACGAAAGGTTAGCCAGGAAGAAGTACATTGGTTTGTGGAGTGGCCTATTCCTTTGCACCAAAAGGATAATGATCATATTCTCTGACACTGTCACCATGTAGGCCAAAAGGAACATCAGGAACACCAGTCCACGCATAGTCCTGCTCCCTGGGAATCCAACCAAAATGAATTCAGTCACCATGGACTGGTTCTCCACATCCATAATATACAGTTGAATTTTCCTAGGCAGAAAATCAATCACATGTTCACAAACTTTCTGGAAATCTTTCTTCCCATTTGCATTAGAACACTCACACTGAGCTAAACCCTAGATTTCATTTTCTGTCTACCAAGATCTAGTAAAATAAATGACTTATTTGTTCAGATATCTAAGAACACAAATGGTTATTTCAACTCAGAGAAGTATTTCCTCATTTGTGTCCTAAAACTCCATTCCTTCCAGTTTTATGTCACTTTATATTTGAGACAGAATTGCTAGCATACTCTGTGATGCAGGAGACAGTTGGAGGAAACTACCTTGTAGAGGTTTCTCTATGAATACAAATATACTTGTATGTGAGGACTTGTGATCTAGGCTTCTCAAAAAAAAATCTTGGGGCCAGGGCGTTGATTTTTTGGTAACAGAGGAGTGGTCATGGAAAGAAAGGTATTGCTGAGAACCTGTGGAACATATATGAGAGATGGCACTATTTCCATAAATTAGTTACTATGGATATGGGAAGTTAAGAGACTGGCCTAACCAGATAGGACAGTAGATAAGAATGGTTAAGTCTTTATGGGAAAATTATGTTGGATTAAAGGTGCAGATAGATGGTGATGTAGTAGATAGAGCACCCAACCTGAGTCAGGAAGATTCATCTTCAAGAGTTCAAAATCAGCCTCAGATATTAGCTGTATGAGTTTGATGAACTCACTTAACCCTGTTTACTTTAGTTTCCTCATATGTAAAATGAGCTGGAGAAGGAAATAGCAAACCACTCCTGTCTTTTTCCAAGAAAGCCCCAAATCAGGTCCCAAAGAATCAGACACAAATGCAGCAACTAAACTACAGAATTTTAGATTAAACCTAACAGAGTTGTTATAGAATGGTATTAAATCTGTGATTTTACTGATAGAGGACTATTTCTGTCCACTACACTATATAGGTAGTCTCTTAATAAGTCATTCACATAAATTACTGAATCTTGAATGCCCTTCATTTGATACTTTTTGGTATATTAAAGTTTAAGGTAATATTTGGTATTTATTCATTGAAGCCTCATATTAAAAAAATCACAAAAAATTCTATTTTGATGCTTCACCCTTCTATTGAGATGATCTTGGGTTTTTAAAGGTTATGCTAGTAGAAGAAATCAAGCTCTGGCAGAATACACACCATATTGTAAAAGTTTTGGCAAAGTGAATATGTTTTCTATCTAATGACTAGTCTAGCTATGTATAGAGAGGTTTTTCAGTAGGTAATGGATTTTTTCCCATGACAAGCACATGATACCCAGATAGAAAAATAATACCCCCATGACCCATCATCATTTTCCTTTCCCTGAAATTTCCTCCCTTCTTGGAAAACACCCTATATTGTCAATATTATCATAGTAGGCATATACCCACAGACCTGAGCCTACAGACATACAACCAGAAAGATGAACACACACACACACACACACACACACACACACACACACACACACACAATCTTCTTTTGGGGACTGGCCCTATAATTTGATTACTGTAGGAAACTATGTCCTTACAGCCACACTAAAATAGGACATATGTATGAATATATGAACTAAAATGTACATGCATATTAAGATATATGTAGATATATAAATGTTGATGCAGATACAGATATGGTCATATATCTATTCAAGTAGTTATTGAGTACCTACTCTATATACTTAGCTTTATGTAGACAAAGATAAATAAAAACATAATTGTAGACAAATATTTATATGGTAACTCATATGATTCCATGTGGATATATCCAATAGTTCTCATACAAACAGCAAAAAGGTCATACATTCACAAATGATAAATATATAAGAATACACAGACATATATATCTACTGAAAAATATAAACACAATCACATGACATCCAAAAAAGCCATATACAGTCATATAAACAGTTACAAGAGCTGAGATTTAAAAAATAAAAATTACATCACTACATTTACATTTACAAAAGGTGCTCCACAATAGAGGCTTCCTTTGTTTTCTGATTACATAAAATGGCAGCATAGACACTAATCCTAAAAATTCAGAGTGGGTTTGTTTTCATTTGGTTTGGCTTTTTTTTTTCTGATTCTATACCAGGTTGAAATTTAACTGTTCTTGACCTATAAAGCCAAATGGAAGAAACACTTTCACATTTTTTTCCAGAACTCTGTGAAAACCTGGCATCTGTTTCTTCAATCACAAATGAGTTAGTTGCAGCTTTGCAAACAAAATGTTCATCAATAACTATAATAGTATATGTCAGGGAATCTTTTCCTCTTACCTTAATACAAATAGACTGATGATAAGTTGAGAAATCATGATATTTAGGGAAGGGAGAGATTTACATCTACAACATGGGGGTAATAACTGCAGCTACCTAACAGAGTTGTCATGAAAAACAAACAAAAATGTGAAAAAATCATTTGCAAACCTGAAATTTAAGCATTTCTATGATATGATGACTGGTGAAGTCTTTTTTTCCCCCCATTCAACACTAAACCAGTGCAACTAACAAAAGTTCAAAATGACTCCTGGAGAGATGGTACTTACCCTCAGTTAACTGCTCTTACTGAAGGACGAAAGAAGATTCTTTAATAAATCTGAAAGAGGAAAAAGCAGAAAAGAAAGTCATTTATTGGGAAGTGGTCATGAGATACCTATTATCTAAAGCTAGAAGAAAATGGGCACAGATTATTCCCAGTGCCTGTGTCTGGACACATTGTGAGGGACTTCTCATACAAAGGATGTGTTTATATTGAGGGACATCAGAATGACATTCCCAGTATCTTATGGCTACAATAGCCATCCCCTGTCAGTTGCTGTAATCTTGGGCACTGGTATTTTCAGCTTCTAAGAACCTTATATTGCCCCAGGAGTTTTCCCATGTCACTGCTAAAGCCTATGGGGAATGGAAGTTTCTATTGTAATGGTCTAAGATTGCTAAGATGGAAACAAGATTTTCTATTTGGAAGATGTTGCACCTTTTATATTTAATAAAATATATAATTACCAATTAGAATCACTTAAACCAAAGAAAGATTTTAATTTTTCCTTCAAAGTTCAAAGACACAAATATTTAAAAAAAATAATTGTAGCCAACACAATTAAGACAATTGCCTTAAATAACTTTCTGTTACCTCAATCTGAAATTAGGAGAATAAAAATGAGTGAATAAAAAAATTATTAAATACTTTCATAAGAACATAAAGAATTAAGCATTTATATCTTGATAAATTTAAATTGCATAATGGATAAAGTGCTTCACTTAAATGAGGAAGATTTAAGTTCAAGTCCTATCTCTCTTAAACACTTACTTTTTAGGTATTACCCTACTCAAACTTGTCTTGGCTCCAATTTTTTCATCTACAACATGGGGGTAATAACTGCAGCTACCTAACAGGGTTGTCATGAAAAACAAACAAAAATGTGAAAAAATCATTTGCAAACCTGAAAACACTGTACAATTCATTATTATTATTAGTAGTATTTTCTAAATTCCCTGTTTGAGTGTTTTCTTGAGGACCTATGACATCATCTATTGGAACTTTAAACCTCTACAGATGGATGCTGTTAAGCTTAAGTTCATAAGTAGCAGATAATACCTCTTATGGTAACCACCTAGGGCAGTTGAAAATTAACTTTACTCCATTGTCCAATGCCTTTAGTTTCTTTTCTTTTCTTTTTTGGAGACAATTGGGGTTAAGTGGCTTGCCCAGGGTCATATAGCTAGGAAGTGTTAAGTGTTTGAGGCCAGATCTAAACTCAGATCCTCCTGATTTTAGAACTGGCGCTCTATCTACTGCGCCACCTAGTTGCCCCCCCAATGCCTTTCTTTAAACTAATCACTACACAATGCCCTGACCTGCCAGGCCACAAGAGTCATGGCCTAAGTTCCTCCCAATCATTGATAGAGGCACAATGGTATCATGGAGAGAGGACTAGACCTAGAGTTAGAAAATCAGAAAAATTAAACTGGGAAATCATCTTTATATTTAAGGGTTCTGACAAAGGCCTCATTTCTAAAATATATAGAGAATTGACTCATATTTTTAAGAATTCAAGCCACTTTCTAATCAATAAATGGTCAAAGGATATGAACAATTTTCAGATGATGAAATTAAAACTATTTCCAGTCATATGAAAAGGTGCTCCAAATCACTACTGATCAGAGAAATGCAAATTAAGACAACTCTGAGATACCATTACACACCTGTCAGATTGGCTAAAAGATAATGACAAATGTTGGAGGCGATGTAGGAAAACTGGGACACTGATACATTGTTGGTGGAACTGTGAATGGATCCAACCATTCTGGAGAGCAATTTGGAACTATGCCCAAAAGGCTATCTGACTGTGCATACCCTTTGAAAATCAGAAAAATCTGGATTCAAATCCTGTCTGACCATTAATAGTACCTTGGCCAATACCCTGAAGCATTCTAAATCTATTTCCTCATTTCTAAAATTAGAGGATTGGATTTGATTTCTATGGTTGTTCCATCTTTAAATCTATGATCCTTTCATCTTTTCTACCCTAGAAGGGGTAATGCAAGATCATTACATCTGATTATGATTTCCTTTGTATCCTAAAACCCTGAATTGGGTCCCAGATTTCATAGAAACTTGTTCAAAAAACATTCATTCACCAAACATTGCTGATGACAACATCTGTAGCATCATAGGATTGTTGTGAAGGACAATAAAATAATGTTTAAGTCTTCTGTAAATATTAAAGAACTTTATAAAAATTAGCTATGGTTATAAATCCCAGTCTTCTTGAATTAGGTCTGCACTCTTTTTAAATACCATGCTACAATTATTGCTGCCCCTACCCTACTTGTCAAGTAGAAATATAATGATAAATATAAAGAAAATATGAAAGACCATTCTTTTTTTTCTTATTTGGAGAAATAGTAGCAAAGTCATCCAAGTGAACCTAATTCAAAATAAAATTTTCCAATATCATTTTCTTGAAATTTTAGTTTTAGAACAGGAGAATACATTTGTCATGTAACTGTCTTTTTGATTCTTAAAGAAAATTTTCATGAATCCACCCCCTTTAAGTTTTCTCTTCTCTAGATTAAACATCTTCAATTCCTTCAACAAAACCTTATGTGATACTGTTATTTAACATGGGGATTTTAAAAAGGAAAGATATACTGATTTTGAAATATCAGACTAAAATTTATAATGCAGAAAAGTTTCTGTATCAGAGAACAGACTAGCAAAATCTGATAGTTTCAAGTCCCTATATCCCTATATCCCTACCAAGAAAGCCCAACAGTAAAAGATAGAAAGAGAAATTACATTTAAAATAAATGTAGATGGTAAAAAATATTTGGGAGTCTATCTGCCAAGACAAACTTACTTTTCACACAAATAAAATCAGATCTAAACAATTGGGAAAATATAAATTGCTCATGGGTAGAGTGAGCTAATATGACAAAAATATCAATTCTACCTAAATTAATCAACTTAATCATTGTAACACCAATCAAACTGCCAAAAAGTTATTTTATATATTATTTTATAGATGAATTACAAAATTCATCTGGAAAAAGAGGTCAACAATATCAAAAAATTAATGTAAAAAATGCAAAGGATGGTAGCCTAACCATACCAGATCTAAACCTATATTATAAAGTGGCATTTGCAAAAATCATTTGATACTGGCTAAGAAATAAAATTGTGGATCAGTGGAAGAGGTTAGGTACACAAGACAAAATAATCAATAGCTATATTAATCTATTGTTTAGTAAACCCTAAGGTTTCAACTACTGGACTAAGAACTCACTAGTTGACAAAAATTCCTGGTAAAACTGAAAAATAGTATAGCAGAAACCAGGCATAGACTAGCAACTCACACCCTATACCAAGATAAGGTCAAAAAAGGTACATGACTTAGAAATAAAGGGTGATATTATAAGCAAATTAGAAGAGGAAAGGGTAGTTTATCAATCAGATCTTTGTAGAAGGGAAGAATTTATTGATTTATTTATTTTTACAGAGGTATCCATTTTTTATGGATAAAGAAAAATCAGAAAATCGCATAATTTCATTTACAATCATTTTCTCATACTCCATGGTTAGATGACTAATGGGTCTTCTGCTGTGCCTGTCACTTGAATTTCGTGAGCTGGTTCCTCAGCTCCTTCATTTTTTTTTTGTTTGTTTGTTCGTGGATGTGTTTTTTCTTTCTTCAGTAGAAATTCAAGATTGGGTTTGTGAGGGCTCTGGATTTCTTGTTGCTCCAAGCCTCAGATTTCTTGTTGCTCTGGCTGTCAGGTTCCTATAGCTGAGGCCTCAGATCCCTCCCTCCAGTTCTGAAACAGCTCAGGCTAACAGAAGCATAAGGCTTGGAGGATCATCTTTTAAGACATGTTTCCATTTTGTGAGGTTAATTCAGTTAAAGCTAGGTAATATAATCCACAAATCTATTTAACCAGGCACTTGTAAATTGCATTATTTCCCAATACCCCAAAAGTGAAGGAAACTAAATCCTTCCTTGTTTTGGAGCACTCACTGTTCTCTCTCTCTCTCTCTCTCTCTCTCTCTCTCTCTCTCTCTCTCAATGCATTTTACTGAAGCTTTTTAATTGCAAAACATATGTATGGGTAATTCTTCAACAATGACCCTTACAAAGCTTTCTGTTACAAATTTTTCCCCTACTCTCCACCCCTCCCCTAGATGGCAGGAAGTCTACTACATATTAATTATGTTAATGATAAATCAAATATATGTATGCATATTTCCAAGCTTATCTTGCTGTGCAAGAAAATCGTTTCTACAAGAAAAAAATCTGAGAAAGGAAACACAATGCAAGCAAACATCCATGGAGGGCATGAAAATGTTATGTTGTGCTCCACATTTCATATACCTTCCTCTGGTTGTATATGGCTTTCTTCACTGACCAAATGGAACTGGTTTGAAGAATTTCATTGTTGAAGAGAGCTATGCCCATCAGAATTGATCATCATATAGTCTTGTTGTTGCTGTGTATAATGATCTCCTGGTTTGCTCATTTCACTCAGCATCAGTTCATGCAAGTCTCTCCAGACCTCTCTGAAATCATCTTGCTGGTCATTTCTTATAGAACAATAATATTCAATAACATTCATTTATCATAATTTATTCAGAACAACACTCTCCAATTGATGGGCATCCATTCAGTTTCCAGTTTCTAGCCACTACAAAAAGGGCTGCCACAAACATTCTTGCACATGTGGGGCCCTTTCCTTCCTTTAAGATCTCTTTGGGATATAAGCCCAATAGAAACACTGCTGGGTCAAAGGGTATGCAGAGTTTGATAACTTTTTGAGCATAGTTCCAAATTGCTCTCCAGAATGGTTGGATCTGTTCACAGTTCCACCAACAATGTATCAGTGTCCCAGTTTTCCCACATCACCTCCAACATTTGTCATTATCTTTTAGCCAATCTGGCAGGTGTGTAATGGTATCTCAGAGTTGTCTTAATTTGCATTTCTCTGATCAGTAGTGATTTGGAGCACCTTTTCATACGACTGTAAATGGTTTTAATTTCATCATCTGAAAATTATCTGTTCATATCCTTTGACCATTTATCAATTGGAGAGTGGCTTGAATTCTTATAAATATGAGACAATTCTCTATAAATTTTAGAAACGAGGCCTTTCAGCTAGGTGGCCCAGTGGATAGAACACCAGCCCTGAAGTCAGGAGGATCTGAGTTCAAATCTGGTGTCAGACACGTAACAGTTGTGTGACCCTGGGCAAGTCACTTAACCCAATTGCCTCAGCAAAAAAAAAAAAAAAAAAAAAAGAAAAGAAAAGAAAAAAAAAAAATGAAAACTTTATCAGAACCATTAAATGTAAAGATGATTTCCCAATTTATTGCTTCCCTCCTAATTTTGTCTGCATTAGATTTGTTTGTACAAAAACTTTTTAACTTAATATAGTCAAAATTATCTATCTGGTGTTCAATTAAGAGTTCCAGTTCTTCTTTGCACATAAATTTATTTCATCTCCACAGGTCTGAGAGGTAAACTATCCTATGCTCCTGTAATTTGTTTATAATATCACTCTTTATATCTAAATCATGAACGAAGGGAAGAATTTATAACCAAACAAAAAAATAAAGAACATTATGAAATGCAAAATGTATAATTTTGACTACATTAAATTTAAAAGGTTTTATACAAAAAGAACCAATGCAGTCAAGATTTAAAAAGAAGCAGAAAGCTGGGAAATATTTTTTATAATCCATGTTTTTATAAAGACCTCACTTCTAAAAGATATGAGAACTGAGTCAAATTTATAACAATATACATCATCCCCCAAATGATAAGTGGCTGAAGGATATGAACAGACAATTTTCAGATCAAGAAATTAAAGCTATCTATACTCATATAAAATGCTATAAAATACTATTGATTAGAAAAATGCAAATTAAAACAACTCTGAGATACCATCTCACACCCATCAGATTGGCTAAGATGACAGGAAAAGATAATGATAAATATTGGAGGGACTGTGGGAAAACTGGGATACTAATGCATTATTAGTAGAGCTGTGAACTGATCAAGAAATTCTAGAAAACAGAAATAAAAGTTCAAAACCATCTTTATATGTAATTGAAAAACCAAATACTATTAAAATAATTTTTAAAAAAAAGGAATGTCTGGATCAACATGATCATTTCAGAGGTCAGGAGAAACTTACATGAACTGATGCTAAGTGAAGTAAGTAGAACCAGGAGAACAGCAACAGCAAGATTATACAATGATAAATTTTGGTGAACATGATTCTTTTCAACAATGATATGATTCAGGCTAGTTCCAATGGCCTTGTGATGAAAGGAGCCATCTGCATGCAGAGAGAGGACTGTGGGAACTGAGGGTGGATCACAACATAGTATTTTTCACTCTTTTTTGTTATTGTTTGCTTGCATTTTGTTTTCTTTCATATTTTTTTCTTTTTTGATTTGATTTTTCTTGTGCAGCATGATAATTGTGGAAATATGAGTAGAAGAATTGCACATGTTTAACATATATTAGATTACTTGCCATCTAGGGGAGAGAGTGGGGGGAAAGGAGGGAAAAAATTTGGAATAAAAACTTTTGCAAGGGAGAGTGTTGAAAATTATCTATGTAAGTTTTAAAATTAAAAAGCTTTAGAATAATTTTTAAAACAAACAAAACAAATAAAAAGGAATGTATGTTGCAAAAATTCCATCAAACTAAAAAATTTTTCTTTTTCTTTTTTGGCTTGAGAAAGCATTATTTAGTTGTTGTTCTTTGTCTTTTTTTTTTTCTATAAGTACCAATGATATCATGGGTGATGTCTTGACTTGCATATGAATTGTTTCTAAGTGAGGGAAAAAGGTCACCAGCCTCACTTTCTCTTCCAGTCATTGAAATGCAGTGGCAAGAAAAGAATCAAGAGGATTGGCTTAACATAGATGATCTTGACATCTTTGGTGACAAACTGTAAGCCCTTCACAGAGCCTGTTTTACCCACTGTCATCAGAGGAAGTTTTCACATGTTGGAGTAGATATCCACCTAACTCACCAATAGATTTGAGGTATATGACTTTTGATCAACCTCAAACTGTTTGAACTCATCTGCCAAGACAGGTTTTATCAGATTGTGGCCACTATTTATGCTGCTGCTTCTTGGAGTGACAGGTGAAAGTTCTTTAGTTACTGAATCATTGACACCACTAGAATTGAACAAACCAAATTCATCAATTCTAAGATATAGTATATTCATACCAATTCTTGTAGAAATTTATGGCATTTCTAGTTCGATCATTTCAAGGAAGAGAAAGAGAAAGACTTAATAAGAAGAAATGTCCTGATGCAAACAAGGGTGATAACCAAATTGAAGGAATGATTTATCAATTTATAGAAGATTTCAGGGCAATTTACACTAAAAAAAAAAGGATAGGGAGGTTATTTTATGTAACACATACATCTTGGCCAATTACTAGCTGTGTAATCTTAGGCAAGTCACTTATTTATACAGTAGGTGCATAATAAATATTTCTTGAACTGAATTGAATTCATCTCTATGAACCTCAGTTTTGTATGCAAATGATCCTCTTTAGGGCAATGTCTGCTCTGTCTTTTTTACAGGAGTATTATGAAGATTAAATTAGAAAAATCAAATGATAAGCCACAAAGGGTTCCATAAAGTCAATCATGACTTTATTAGCATTCAGTTTCCTCAGGCAGTAGCAGTTAGAAGGGATTTGAGCAAAATCAAAAATTAATTGGGCAGCTTAGTTGTTTGAATTATTTTATGGACTATTATGGAGAGATTCAGATCTATGTGTAGGGAAGCCTATGGACTCATCAGAAAAGTGGCTCATTGCCTACATTCATATTTGACCAATGCCAGATTTAAGTTAGAGATTAATAAAAATAAACATAAGATTCTTTTTTTTTTCATCCAAATTTCATCAGTCCCTTTTCCTGACTAAAAGCCCCTGTTTTATATATTGGTCAGGTTACAAGTTCTTCAAATTTGCCTACCTTTGATAGTCTCCTACTCACTTATTTAACTTCCTTATATATATGCTTATTTTTTCTCCAGATAGATTATAAACCTCTTGAGGACAGAGATTATTTAATTATTTGAATTTATATCCCCACTGGTTATAGAACACAATGTTGATTAGGCTTGAAAAGATATGCAACAAAAACTGAATTCAGACATAATAATGGCAACCATTTATATAATACTTCAAATTTTCCCACATTCTTTACACACATTATCCCAACAATCTACTGTCGTATATTTTGGTCAATGCTAATCTGAATGCTATCTTTAGGATATGAGTAGCAGCATTAGCCAGCAATGAATTCACTGCACTCTTTAAACAAAAGAAAACTAATGCCTTTCTGTGTGTCATGTGAGTCTGGAGCTATAGAAAGTTTGAAGGTGATAATTGTAATTCAAGAAATGAATTTATAATATGAAAGTGTTGTGCCACAGTTCCCCTGTCTCAATTTCCCTCAGTTGCTGTTTCAGTTTCTCTTAATTGTGCTATCCAAAAATAGCAATCCCCACTTCCTGACCTTCAGAAATAATTGGATTTACATTTCAAAGAAGTTATAAAACCTCCAGATGGCCAGCCTCAACATACCTCTTATCTGTATGATCCAGACTTACTGTCTTCTCCCAGTTTCTGGCATCCTTTACTCCTTATATGCCAGAACTGAATTTATGGTTTCCTTGGACACCAGATGTGCTCAGTTGTTCCCATGAGTTCTTTGTCTTCCTGGGCTATGGATATTATAAAATTCGTCATCCCCACCAATGAGGTGCTGAATACTTTGTCCTATTCAGTCGGCTGACATGTCTGTCAGTCTAACTCTCTGGGCTGGACTGTGTGCTTTGAGACATGAGTCCCAGCAGTCCCAATCCATAGCTATGGATTCTGAACTCTCAATTAACATCAATAAAGTATTACCTAATTTCCAATGTGTGATACTGCCTCAGTTTCTCGCTGAGCATTACAAAAGTATGGTTGAGAATCTTCGACTTCTACCTAGGACTGTGCCATCAGGGCTTATGAACTTTCTTACATTGAACTGATCCTACACATACACACACATACACACACACACACACAAAAAAAAAACATATATAAGGAAGTTAAATAAATAAGTAGGAGACTATCACAAATAGTCAAGATTGAAGAACTTTCAAGGCTTGAAGAAGTTGAAGAGCAACCAACATATAGAGCAGGGGTTTCTAACATGTTTTACTATGAATCTTGGATAATAACTGATGTCAGAAGGAACTTCACAATGAAGATCTTCAAGTTGTGATACCAACAAAGGAACAGGTGTGTGATCATCAGGGATCAAGTGGCTGCAATAGTTCAGTGGAAAGAACATTGATCCAATAGCCAAAGATTTGGATTTAGATCTCAGCTCTGCTACATACTACTTTTGCAAATCACTTCATCTCTCTGTGCCTCAGTTTCTCATCTGTAAAGAAGAAGGTTAAACCAGATAATTACTGAAGTCCTTTCCAGCTCTATATCTAGGGATATGATTCTGTTATGATGCATGCTTCATTCCCCAAAGGGAACTCTGCTCTTGAGCAAATAGTAAGAGCTATAGTTATTCAAAGGAGTATTGTAAGAGAAATTTGAGTGTAAAGCCAATCAGCAAAGTGTGGCCATAAACCAAGTTAAAATGTAACTGGGAAATGTTTAACCAAATTATCAGAATTTTAATATAACATTCGCACAGTTGATAGAGCACTGGCCCTGGAGTCAGGAAGACTGTTTAAATGCAGCTTCAGACACATACTTACTGTGTGACCCTGGAGAAATGACTTAAATCTGTTTGCCTTCCTTTCTTCATCTGTAAAATTAACTGGAGAAGAAAATCACAAATCACCATAGTATGTTTGCCAAGAAAACTCCAAGTAGGGTGGTGAAGAGTCACACATGGCAAAAAGAAACCTAGCAACTGAACAACAATAATGTTGATGTGTGTGTGTGTGTGTGTGTGTTTTAATCAATATGAGATCTGTTGTCTGTTTCTACTTGAGTTTGAAACTGCTGGTATATAATACTTAACTGATTCCATAGGTAGTACCAAGAAGTAATAGGTAATACACATGATATTCCTATGCATGACCATAGAAGACCTTCATAGTCATTGGGCCAAGACAAAATACTGAAACTTCTATGAGAAAGAATCTCCTGGACCAAGATCACAATAGATTTCTATATGAGGTGTGAAGCTTTTGCTAGATGGTAGTCAAAGGAAAATTCTACCAATTTCTTCTGCATACTTAAAAGTACTTAAATATTCCCAAACTTTTAGGTATTAATAGCATTCTAACTGACATTTGAAGGTTTGCACAATATTTTGCAAGTACTATCTCATTTGGTCTCACAACAAAACTGGTGCTATTATTAGCTCTATTTTACAACTGAAGAAATTGAGGCAAAAAAAAATCACATAACTATGTATTTATATCTCTGGAAGGAGATAGGAAGAATAAATACATTCTGGTTGTGAGAAATCACTTTGCCTTAAATCACATACTTATGCAATCCAGAAGAAGGAGATTTCTAAACCAGGATATAATGTTGTAATATAACTAATACTGGTTCAGGGGTCAAAGGCCTTGACTTCAAATCCCACTTATGATGCCTAACATTTTTGTGACTTTGAAAAAATTGCTTGATTTCTCTGGGCCTCAGTTTTCTTATCTGTAAATGAAGAAGTGGGACTAGCTAACCCATGAAACTTCTTCCCAGTCTAGATTTAAGACCCTAAATATTTGTCTATGTATATTGGTTGATTGTTGTCTTTTGACCTCAAAGAGGACCAAAATGTCATCACTAACTTGAGGTCAATGTACAATGGGTTTGATTGGCTGATTAAACCAATACAAGCTTGGAAGTTCTACCACAGCTAAGGTACTAGTAGTCCATAGGAATATTTGGAAAGGAGATGTGTTTAAATTTGCACATCTCATGTTTCTTTTGTGCTATCACAATTTTGCTTTGCTCATAGAGCATAGCACCTTCTTTAATGCATGCACACCACATTGGGCAATTCAGTGGGAGGGTCTCCCATGTCTTACAATCAAATCCAAAGTGTTTCAGCATCCCTGAGGGTGTCTTTGACATAGGGGCTGAATAAGGCCCCAGGTCTTTGGTAGCTAGAGCTACCATCTGGAGAGAGTCTGTATTTTACTGTTCAAACTATTGCCTGAGGCAAGTAGGGAGGAGCACTGATAGGATTATCTCTTTAAGTGGACCTTTTGTCTTTAAGTAGGCCTTTTGTTCCTTGTAGAATTCCCCCCATAGACAAAATCATTATGACCCCACAGTTTACAGTGTCCAATGAGAAAGCCATATTATGAAGTTAATCCCCAAGGTTACATTTTTCCTATTAAAGACATTCTTCCTCCCTTCTCTCTGACCATTAAGTTCTATTAGAACTCTAACTTTTTTTAGGATTAGTCTAGGAGTCAATAGCATAATTTCCTGCTAAATTCTTTTTTTTTTTTTTTTTTTAGGAATTTAGCCCACCTTATGGTTTCAAGAGTTTATTAGGCACTTGCCATGTCTTAATGACAACTTCCTCTTTAATGACATCTTCTGGTTAACTGTGAGTTTTGCTAGGGAACTTCGCTCTTGTCTTTCCCTTTATTAATTGCTAAAATTCCTTTTCTTTGCTAAAAGAATGATATGGATTTAGCCTGATGTTAGCAGTATAATA
This sequence comes from Myrmecobius fasciatus, assembly GCA_023553655.1. Lineage (NCBI taxonomy): Eukaryota > Metazoa > Chordata > Mammalia > Dasyuromorphia > Myrmecobiidae > Myrmecobius > Myrmecobius fasciatus. The sequence goes on from JAJPUD010003968.1 coordinate 122,869, forward strand.
AAAATCTTTTGTGTCTTGTTTTGGGGAAGGTCTAAGCCTACAAATTATTTTGAAAGACCTCACAACACCACCCCATTGCCTCACTATACATTTGGGGTAAATCCCCTCTCTCTATCATTTGGTGACTAACTCCAACATTTGGTTGCCCTGAACAGGGAAAGTCACTCTAAACTCCATCACTTAGATCACTTCTACTGGCATCCATGTCATGTATGTGTTTTTCATAATATACTCTTTTAAGCTAAAATATATTTGGTATTTAAACAACATGATTACAGTTGCATTCTCTGAAGTAGAGTTTAAATGCTTGACAATTCAGTTTGAAAAAGAACCTCATTGCTTGGTAATTTATCTTGCTAGGTGAGCTTCAAAATCTTCCTAAAACAATTCAAATGGAAGTTATTCAGTTTCTTTGCATGGCACTGGTAGAAAATCCAGGTTTCATAGGCATACAACAATGAGATTAGCATAATAGCCCTGTTGATCATCAGTATGATAGGCGATCTAATACTTCCTCTTCCACATTTTTGTCAGAGGCTGCATTGAATGCACAATCATCAGTGAACAAAAAATTGAGTACCAACTCTCCTTCCCATTTTAGTCTTGGCTTACAGCCTTTAAAGTTAAATAATTTATCATTAGTTCAGTAGCTGATCTTTATGCTGCTTTCATCCTCATTGAAGGTATCCTACAACATCTCTGAAAACATCATGGTAAAAAGCATGGGAACAAGCACTGCTCCTCTCCACTGGTAACTGGGGAAGTCTAAGGACAATGCCCATTATCCAGAATCTGTGCTCTCCTTTCCCTTATGATATAATGCTCAGGGAGAAACTAAGATAGTATCACACATTGGAAATTAGGTAATATTTTATTGATGTTAATTGAATGTTAGAATCCATACCTATGGATCGGAACTGCTGGGACTCTTGTCTCAAAGCACACAGTCCATTTAGAGTTTAGACTGGCAAACATGCCAGCCGACTGGATCTCAGGTAGGCCCAGTAATTAGTAAGTTTGGTTATAGGATTCTTATAGGACTCAGGGGAACAAAGAACTCAGGAGGCAGAAGGAGGGGTTGAGCACTGTGGGGAATTGGAGTTCCAGGAAAGGACTATCAATTCAGTTCTGACAGGTTGGGGGTGGAGGAAGTTTGGGAAGGAACTAGGATATAGTAAGTCTGAAGCCAAAAGATAAGGGGTATGTAGAGATGGACCATCTGGAGGTTTTATGGCTCCTTGGAATGCTAGCCCAATTATTGTTGATGGTCAGGAAGTGGCGGGGGGGGGGTTGCTACTGAGGCAGAACAATTAAGGGAAACTGAAACAGAGCAATTGAGGGAAATTGAGACATGGCTCTGTGGCACAACAATGAAGGGAGAAGAGCAAGTTCACCTAACCCTGCTTATCTTGTCTCGAACATAACTATTTCCACCTTGAAATATTCTTTTTCTGATATTTAATTAGCCATGTTAGTTCATTTTTGGCCTAAATGCAATATACTGTCTCTTGGGTCCAAGTGTCATCTCACTCTGAATTTAATGGAGTTTACATAAAATGAAAAGTTATCACTTCAATCACAATAGTTCAGAACCTTTACTCAGAAAAAGTCCTAGCATTCAGACTCTAGTTTATCTCTGTATCCTGATTCAAATGTTGCTGACCTCTATTTGAGGCAACATGAAGACATGAGAAGAATTTAGATAAAAGAAGGGAACATGTTACTGTATAGACCAAGGGAAAGGAAATGAGGAAAAGTGAAGACCTTTTGGGGGAACTGCCATTATTTCTTAAAGAGGGGAAACAAACTATTAGCTTAGATGAGATCTTGAATTATGTTTTGGACTGAGAGAAACTAAAGAATTGATCCCTGAGGAAAGCAGGCAGAAGGCTCTGTTAGAGATCACCTTAGCTCTGTGATCCCACCCTCTGAGGAGGTGGTCCAGGCTAAAATCCAAATTTTGTCAAACCCCTGAGACTCACCCTCTGTAGAGGTCTCCAGTAGTCTCATCTTGCCACACCTTGTCAGAAATCTTAGTCATATTCCTGAGATTAAATTTTCCCTTTACAATCTCCTTATGGGCCATCCCATGGCTGCTACCTTCCTTTGGGTCAGGCCACCATGGCCGTCAGCCTTCTGCCTCGTGGTGTCTCTCCCCTTCCCCTTCTCCCATGCTCGGTGTTATCTCCCCTAATTCTATTATGCTTCCCAACTCCACTTCTCTTCCTTATAGCTAACTAACTCTTTTAAGGTGTTAGCATTAGGGTGCTAGTCCTTTTCAGAATTTAGCCTGCCAACTAAGAACAAGCCCCAACCTCATGGGTTCTACTGGGTAATTGTGAGTTCCATTGAGGAACTTGTTTTTCATATGCTCTTCCACTTTATTTCATATTTACCATTCCTGATATCTATTGTATCCCTTTATTTTGTCTGTAACCTATTCCCTTAAATAAATTTGAAGAAATGTGATTTTTGTGGTCTTCTGATTTTAGGGGGGGTTTCTGTTCTGGCAATAAGTCAGTGATTCTAGATTTTCTGCCTCAGGAAACTCTCATGCCCAATCTGTCTGATTCTGATTACTCCTTAGTCAGATAGCTTCTGACCTCAGGAAACTCCCACAGATCAAACTCCTGAGACAAGAGCAAATAAGACCTCTCCTCAATTCATTGCTGATGGTAACCTTGTCAGTAATACTCTGATCAATGGAGAACCACTCCTTCTGGAGACCATTTCTTTCTACCTATGAGTCATAGAATTAGCATATTTTTGCTTGAAAGCTAGATAAATGTATCTCCTTGCTTCTTTTTCTCTGCTGAAATCATTTGCAATTTAGTCCACTTTGTAATGGTTACCATTGGAATAAAGTTTTGCCCCTTGGCCAAAGAGATGGGTTCAAGCTTGCAAATTCTTTTGAGATACCTTGGGATACCAATCTGGTACCCAAAAAGTTTTGGAGTCCCTTTTCCCAACTTCAAAAATCTACCTTTTGCCAAAGAGAATAGCCATTGTGAATTCTTCATATGAATGAACCCCAACTTTTGGGGCCTACCATCATCTGGTGTCTACATCATGCTGGGAGTCAAACCACAACAGCATCAGTATAGGTTTGTTCTTGAGGAATTTGTAGAGCTCAATAATCCAACTTTGTCCTTAACCTCTGCCAAAGCGTAACCTTTTTTTTCCACCTTTAAATTTTCTTCTTTCAAATGTTATCCATGGGCCAGTTATTTCCTTCTAGTTGGGCTCACTGATTTATGAGAAGCTGAAGAATCCATCTCCCAACAACTACTGCAGCTACTTAGTTCTTCTAGTTCTCGTTCTTTTCTCTTGTTCTGCCTCTCAAATATTTGCTATGTCCTTTAAAGAACTCCTGGGTGTGGGGCAGCTAGATAGTATAATGGATAGGGTACCAGCCCTGTAGTCAGGAGGACCTGAGTTCAAATCTGGTCTCAGATACAACACTTCCTAGCTGTGTGACCATGGGCAAGTCACTTAACCCCAATGCCTCAGCAAAAAAAAAAAAAAAGAACTCCTGGGTATAATTTTAATGTACCATCAAGCTCCAAGATTGTGATAGGCTTAAATCACACAAAGGGTTGAAAACCAAGGCTTGACCTATCAATTTACAAATCCCAGGACAGCAGTCAACTTTCAAATCCCTATTATGCAGAGATTTCAAGCAAGGATCCACCCTGACCTAGGTAGAACCTTTAAGAGCAAGCTACTCAAAGATGCATTGGCCTTGGTAGAAATCATGAAGTGTAGAATACCTTGTCTATTACATGGAAAAGAGTCAGTGTAGCACATCAAAGTGATGTGTATGCTTTTTTTCCCCTTATCTGATGCAAGGGAAGCAAACTCTTAGCTTGATATTTGCCCACTATCAGAAAGACCTGATCATTCCTTTCACAGATAGTCATTTACAACTTTAGCAAGTGACTGCCATCAAGTAACTTCTCTTCCTGTGCCCAAGTTGGTGGTAAATGGAAGGTGTATGGTAAATAGGTAAACTTCCTGAATTCCCCATATGAAGGTCATAAGATACTATAGAACTGGCAGACTTAAATATAATCTAGAGATGTGGATATTGCATTTTTTCTTTTAATTTCTACTACTTTAGTCATTAATGCTGATGTCACTATGCTCTTATTAATCAAATTAAATTGTTTAACTATGATAATGAAGTCTGAGTAACAATAACCAGAGAAAGCAGCCTAAGGGTAATAAGAGTGTCATAAACCAATGACTAATGAACATTTCCATAGACAGAGCACAGGAATTATAGGAAGGTAGAAAATTACAGAGTATTACTGTGTAAATGCTATCCCTAAGATTCTGAAACTCTATTCTAGTCCATATTTCATACTTTGGGTTTGATCTTGTCTTTGAGGGAAGTCCTTTGAAGACCAAGGTTTTGAAGTGAATATGATTTTCTCACATTCTTCCTCTTACCTTCAAATCACTCTACTCCCCTTCATCACTTGATTTGTCCCTTCTTTGTCAAGTTGAATTTTAAGTAGAATTGGCTTTAATTCTCCCACCAAGGCTTAGCCTACTTCCCTTTGGTTATTCAACCTGAAATTGTAAAGTCTGGGAGTAGTCTAAAAAAGTAAATGGCAAATGAGAAACTGGTTGAATAGGCCCTTTTTTAACATCATGAACTTGATCTTTTGCCCTTTGTACTCAGCCACACATAGCTAAATGGCCTGCTCTAGATGGATAATAATATCCATCTAAAAATCAAATTCATAAGATTAAGTATTTAGTCAAAGAATTATCCATGCATATGTTTTGAAAAATAAAAAGCTTTAATAAAAAATATTCAGTATTTAGAGGTGCAAGGAACCATCTAGTCTAAATTCTTCATATTAAAAAAAGGTTAATATTTTTTTAAACATAGAATCAATGTTATTTCTATTATACCAGACCTTCTTTAATTTCTTGGGAAATTCTGAGATAGATTCATTTAATACTTTCTATGTTTAGTTTTGTTTTCAAAGCAACCATTATAACTTCCCTCTGGCTTAGTTTATTTTATAGTCAAAACTTTAGATAGGGTAGGGACAACTAATTCCTCAGGGACTGGACTGGTTAAATATATGGATGTTTAATATATATACAGATTGAGGCATGGCTCTAGCTATTTGTTGCTGCAGCCCTTCTGTTCATTTTCTTCATGTAGAAACTTATATATCTCTAAAGAGACAATTCCATGATAAAGATATAGCCTATGGTTATGTATGTTCAATTTCAACATCAATGATAGGTCTTATTTGTACTCCAATGACTTCTAATTTAACTTAACACATCTGTTGTTTGTGTATTGCATAGACAAAGTCAGCAGGTCCACAGTATAAAAAGGCCTTCAGAAAGCAATTCCTCTTTAAATTTAATGTTTAGACCTTTTCTCCCTGGCATCTGAACATCTGAACTCAGTTTTATTGCTCTATGCCAGGCCCAATGTGCAATTTGTTATTCTGGTAGAGTCTTTTAATAATAAAATGCATTTTGATTTAAAATGAAATTGTTCATTTTCAAACATGGGTGAGCAGAGAATAATAATCTAAGGCAAGGATTCTTAACATTTTTGTGTCATAGAACTTCTTGGCAGTCTGATGGAACCTAAGAACATTCTAAGTTTTAAAAAGCAATTAACATAAAATTCATGAGATTATGAAGAAAAGCAGTTTTTAAATTATTTAAAAAAGAAATTCATGGATATTAAGTGAAGAAACAGTTAATCTCAGATGAGGAAAAAAGTATATAAACATGATACATCAAAAATAATAAAATATTTATTTTTTTCAGATAATGCAGAATATAGAAAGTTATCAGAAGGCAGGCATGAAAACCTGAGTTCCTCTAAATGTGCTTAGCACTATCTACCAGACTACCTCCCTCCCAGCTCTTATCTTAAAACAACTATTAATGTTTTTTTTTTTTTTATTCCTCAAAAAGGATTGTGATAGTGCCTGTCACATTTAAATATGGGAGAGTCCAGAGACACAGTTATCTCTTTTTGTGACTCATGAGGATATCAGTTTTGACTTTAATTCATAGAATTGCCCAAGCAGCTTTTGCCAGGCTCCCTTCACTTCCTTATTCCTCACACTATAAATTAGAGGATTCAGCATGGGTATTAAAAGGGCATAGAACAGTGAGATCATCTTCTCCTGAAGGATATTGGGGGTTGAGTGGGGCTGAATGTAAGTGAAAATGGTCATTCCATAGCACAGAGTCACCACTGTCAAGTGAGAGGCACAAGTCTGAAAGGCTTTCTTTCTTCCCTCTTTGGATTGAATCTTCAGGATAGTGGAGATGATCTTGATATAGGACAGCAGAACAAGTGAGAAGGGTGTCATGAGTAGGATGATACTGGAAGCCATAAATGCAACTTCATTGGAGGATGTGTCCACACAAGCCAACCTGACCAAGGCTAGGATTTCACATGATATATGGTCAATGACATTGTTTGTGCACATAAGCAGCTGAAAAGTGATAGCTGTCTGCATAAGAGAGTTCAAGGAACCACTAGCCCAAGAGGCAGCCACTAGCCTGACACACAAATCTGCATGCATGATGGTTGAATAGCGCAATGGATCGCAAACTGCCACATAACAGTCATAAGCCATTACTGCCAGCAAAAGAAACTCAATTCTCCCCCAGATCCAGAGAGAAAAATAGCTGGGCTGCACAACTCACATAAGGAATTGTTTTCTGTTCTTCTAGGAAGTGTGCCAACATTTGAGGGACAATGCTGGTAGCATAAGAGACATCAACAAGATTGAGGTTAGTGAGGAAGAAGTACATGGGGGTGTGGAGCCGGGTATCCAGCCTAATCAGGATGAGTATAAGAATGTTTCCCAAAACAGTCATCAGGTACATAGTGAGGAAAAGGACATAAGAGAAAGATCTGGGTTCCTTGATCACTGGATAACCCCAGGAGAAGAAACTCGCTCAACTATGTCTGATTTTCTATTCCCATTAAAGAGAAGGAATGTGTAGAAAGAAGTAGAAAAAGAAAAGATTGTTGAATTTGAAAACAAAGATTAATAATGACCTTGATGATATGGTGGAGGAAAAAAATCAGGGAATTTGGAATCAGAACACTATATTTGAATCCAGGTTCCGTGACTTACTACCTATGGGATCTTGGAGAAATCCTTTAATGACTTTGACTTCAATTTCTTCATCTGTAAATAATAGAGAACTAAAGATATGTTTAGGGCAGCTATGTGGCACAGGCAAGGCATGGAGTAAAGAAGACTCATCTTCCTAAATTCTGATCTGGCTTCAGACTGTGTGATCTAGGATAAGTAACTTAACCCTGTTTGCCTCATCTATAAAATGATTTAAAGAAGGAAATAGTGAACCATTGAAGTATCTTCACCAAGAAAACTTCAAATGGGATAAGGAAGACATGACTGAAGAGCACCATAACCAGCAGAATATTTCAAGTCCTTTGCATTATTAATTAAATGGCTTTTTTCTGTTCTTTCTCTCCTTGATTTCTAAACAAAATTGATAATGTAAATCACTACCTTCCTTTTAATACTTTTCTTTCATATTACTAAACTATCAGGATTCTCATCTGTCTGATAACTCCTTTTTTATTCCCTTTGGGAATCCTAATTGGTCTCCCATTCTTTGAATGTGGTTTTCCCCATTTCTATCCTGGGTGCATTAGCTTTCTGTTTATTCTTTCCTTTTATTACCTTGACCATTCCCATTGCTTGAATTTTGAAGAATAATGACTTTCAGATAGTACATGTTTATTAATTATTATTGAATTGATATGACTTATATAAAGAAACATTTCTAAATTTATAATATCATTCTAATTTTTACCTCACTGTTTGTTCTATGTTTCCAACTCTCTTCTGGACAACTCTACCTGTATATCTCTTTGATATCTCAAACCTGAACCATTCATCTTCCACTTCAAATTTGATGCCAATCTCCCTATTTCTATATGACAGCATCACTTTCTAATGATGGAGGATCAGAACTGGGGAATTATCTTTGACTCTCCCTAACTTTCCAAATCCAAATAGGTCTCCAGACAAGATTTGCTATGACTCTTCTATTCATTTTTTCCCATTCCTACCACAAAAACTCTTATTAAAACTCATTGCACAAAGTCACAGAATTGCATAGCTAAAATGGATGACCAAGACCATCTATTCTGTTTCTTGAACAAAAAATCTACCTTAAATATTGTCAACAATTCATCATTCAGACTTCACTTGAAAAACCCTAGTGAGAGGGACTGCCCTATCTCCTGAAGAACTCCTTTCTATTTTTGGATCCTAAACTTTCCTTTCTCCATTTGTCATCCATTATTACTACTTCTTTCCTTAATGTCCAAGCAGAAGTAGTCTAATGTATCTTCAAAAGGACAATCCACAAAGAACTGGGATCCTTCCTTTAGATGAATTACCCATTAAGCAAACTTTAAGGATAAATTAAAATAAAATAAAATCTTATACTGGTTACAACTTCATTCCCTTTGAAAATTATTAACCAGAAGCAAAGTTTTATAGTTGATAGGACACTAAATTTATTTTAAGAGGATAGATTTCAGGCACTGGTTTATCACAAGATTAGCTATCTAACTTTGGGGAAGTCACAGCTAATTTCTTCTCTTATGACAACTATTAGGTTTGAGCTATTGTCTCCAGTTTCTCCTCTTCTTTTCCATCTTTCACATTAATAACTAAGTTTTTTCATCAATATACCACCCAGAGTATGCTATATTTTCAGAGAAAAATTCATAACTGATTTCCTATTGCCTACTGAATAAAGTATAAACTATTGAATCTGACATTCATACTCTCTCACAATCTAATTCCACCCTACCTTTCCATTTTTTCTCATGCTCTCCTCCATCCCTATACATGTATCCCATTCTCCTTTATTAACAGTTTTGCTCATTTTGTCCCTTTCCCATTTCTGGAATAAAATCATTTCCAATCTCCATCTATAAAGGTCATAGTTTTTCAAGGGAAAATTCACCTTAGTGGATATGGACTTCAGTTCCATATCATCCATTTAGTTTTTCCTGAAACCCCTCAGTTAAAAGTAATCCATGTGTCTCTACTCAAATTTTTCATATTGTATGTGAATCAATCATCTTCCCTTGTATTAAAGTTATATATGTGAATAGTATACATTTACATAGATTATACTACAGTATATTGCAAAATCATAGAGGGTTTTGCATTTTTGTATCCCTACTTCTTTATTCTAATATTTTACACATGACAGATACTTAATAAATGTTTATTAAACCCAATTTTATTTTTCAGTTTATTTTAAAGCTTTTAAATTTTTATAAATATTGCAAAAATAGTTTTCAACATTCAGTTTTGCAAAGTCTTATGTTCCAATTTTTTTCTCCCTTATCCCCCTCCCTAAACAGCAAGCAATCCAATATAAGTTAAACATTGAATCCAATTTTAAAAATGCATTTTCTTCTTTCTAATGATGCAAACTCTCTGTCCCTCAGCTATGGAGAACAGAGGGAAAAACAAAACAAAAGAAAACTTTGTTTATATTTTTCTGTGAAAATTACTTTAGACCATGGGTTATAATTAAGGGTAAGCAGAGGTCAAAAAATAACACCGCTTGGCTTCCAGACCTCTCAGCCCAGAGATACCAAAGAAGACTTGGAAAAGTCAGCAGAAAAGGTCTGTGACAACAGGGTGGGAGTCTACCACATAATCCTAATGCAGACTGCACTGTCCTGCCCCAGCACCTGAAAAGCAAGACCTCTGAATCAGCAGCAGCAGTGGTGGTTCTAAGCCTTTCAGCTCATAGATACTAAAGATGACTTGGAAAGTCAGCTGAAAAGGTTTGTTAGGAGAATGGAAGGGCCTTGAGAAATCAGCAAACCAAGAGTGGACATGGATAGTGGTGATGGTGGTAACAATTTCCTGAGACTTCAGCTTACAAGATGTCTCTTTATTAGCCCCGAGGATGGATTCTGTTGCTTTGGCCCATTAGATCTTACAGTAAAGCAGGAACACTCCTAACAATTCCAGGACACAACAAAGTATTTGTAGTCACCCAGAAGTTTTGAAAACAATTGCACAAAACTATTAAAGCTTGGGACAGTGCACCTTCCAGTCTGGAAACAGAGTCCTACTTTAATAAAGAGTTAAATGTCAAGTAATAGGCAAGGGAAATGAACAGACAGCAGAAAAAGTTTCTGACCATAGAAAATTACTGTGATGACAAGGAAGATCAAAATACATAACTCAGAAGATACCAAGGCAAAAGCTCATTAAAAAGTCTTCAAAAAAAAAAAAAACCTGATTTTCACAAAATTGCTGACACCTCAATTCCATTTGGATATTATATTGCCTGGACTCATACTATCCTCATTCTCCCAATCACATTGGTCAAAGAATCTTCCCCTGACAAGAAAGATTTTTTTTTCCTTTTTCAAATGATTTACACATTGAAGAACTGAAAGAATTTCCTCTAGAGTCAAAAAAGTAAACTTTTGTGAGTGTAGCCTCACCACACTAGGTTCCTTTCCATTAAACTTTAAATTCCAGCCTATGAGAAAATGCTACAGAAATAGTTGCCCAATAATAGTTATTTAAACTACAAAACACAGAGAGGAAACCCTCATGCTTCTTTCCCTTTCTGCAAACAGAGGAATTGCTTGGATGGTTATTCTTCGCTTAGTTCCAAGTTTGTAAAATATTTCCATTAGTGCAGGGATAATTACCTGGAACTAGTTAAGTTGTTTTGATAAATATATTTCATTACAATTTATTTCCTTTGCAATCCTAAATACATTATTGTATGCATTAAAAATATTATTTTGAGAAAAGGTCAATAGATTTTATTAGACTCCCATAGAGGTGTGATACAAAAAAGACTTAAGAATCCCTACATTAATGCAATTGTTAGACAATCCTTTTTCTCAATGTTGTTGTTGTTTTAATATCTAGCAAGCTACATACTATTTTTTCTTTGCCTTCCTTAATCTCCCAGAGTTCTACAACTTAGCTTACTCTTCTAAATCATTCTCAATAAATGATTTTTATTTTACACAGAGAATGAAAACCCTCAAATTTAAACACATATATCTGGCTATTTCCTCATCCATGTATATACTCTATCCAAATAAAATATTTATTTCTTTGCTAGTTCCCTTGTTAAGGAGAATAAATTGTTAGACAAGTCTTTGTGGGGGGAAAAACAAACTAAAACTTTAATTTGCAATATAATAAAATAGTAGCTATTATTAGTTAATGTTAGTAGTAAATGAGTTGTATAAAATTCAAACCAGTTTGATATCACCTTAAATATCAAAAATATTTAGTTAATGTCCTTGTTTTTGTGATATCTTGACACAATCTTAAAAAAATTTTGTTCTTTCAATTATTTGTCTTTTTATTTTTGTACAGATCATGTCATAAGTGGATTTGTATTGTTCACTCTTTGTGTAAATACTATGTATATTGGTAAATATAGCTATAATCTTCATGCTAATATTTTATTTGAAAAATTTGCTATAATCATTATTGATTACATTAGTATATATAATTGTCTTTCCCTGATTTATCCCCTCTTTGGTTTGTCATTTGTTATATCAAAAGAATTTGTGAGGGAATCTTTCCTATAAATATTTGAAATTACTTTTATAGTATTGGCATTTTTGCTTTTTAAACATTCCAGAGAATTAGTGAGCTTGAAACTAAATTGTTAAAGCAAATTATCAAGTAATTATTTTATAGAAGTAAGCAAATAGTAACAAATTTCATTTGGATGAGCAAAGGGACTATGTTCTTAGAAGAAATAATGGGGGGAAAGTAATAAAGAAGTTCTGCAATTATCAAATTTCAAAGTACATAATCACAAAATTAACTATCAAAATTACTTGAACTCATTTTTAAAATGAAGAAAGTAGATCAATGAAACAGAACAAACAAGATTTTTTTTTCAATTCAACACATTAAACCAGTGTTCCATAAGCCTAAGAATTATATTAAGCATATGACTTCTTATTTTAGCATGATCTGTTGGGAAAACTAGAAAGTAATTAGGCTGAAATTGAGTTTAAAACAGCAGGCTATAACATATGCCAAAATAAGCTCCAATTGTATGTTGAATTTAGAAGTAAAAGATCACATATTTTTATTTAAAAAATAGTGGGTGGAAGGGAGAAAAATACTTTTAAGAAACTATCTTCCTTACTCATGTTAGTGGGATCATTCTTCAAAAAAAGGAAGGGGGGAGAAAAAAGTGGCCATAAAAGATAAAAGAGCTGATTTTTACCAATTCAATTACATAAAATTTTAAAGCTTTTTTATTAATGGAATCGAACTACCACAAAAGGAAGAGTCCCATTAAGTAGTAAAGAAATTCTTTGCATCAAATAAAAATCTTTGCCTTTGATGAACAATTCCCAAAGTAATTGAATAAGTGACACAAATAATTGAGATCTGAGGGCCATTCTCAAAAGATAATTAGTTAAAAGATATGATACATATTATCAATAACCATATAAAATAATCTGTCACTAATAAGAAAAATAACAAATTAATATACTCTTGAAATCTTATCTCCTAACCTTAACATTTGTAAATACAATTATGAATAGTAATCATTAATGTCATAGAGATTATAAAAAATGAGGTACAGCACTATAATGTTGGTGGATCTAGGAATTAGTCCAACTATTCTGGACAATAATTTGAAATTGTGAGAAAAAAGTACATTGAACTGTGCATAATCTTTGACCTAAAGATTAGATCTCTTGATATAAATGACACTATTGGAAACACATAAAAAGAGTTATGCAATGGGAAGATAGACCTCATATAATTCAAAAAATTCATAAAGTTTATGCCTATCAATTTGAAATTATGGAATAAATTATGATATAGGAATGCAATTCAGAGATGTATTGAATAAGCTGAATGTGGGCTGGTTCTCCTTGTTCTTCTGAGAATATGAACTATAGTAATATAAAGACAAAAGCAACTGAAATCTGATTAATGAAAATGACCAATGTTGTTTCTGGGGAAAACAAACAAACAAACAAACAAACAAAAAAAAAACATGCTTCATTCTTCTCATTAGCTGACTATGACACTATAGCTAAACCAGGCTCCTAAGAAAGCTGAGAGTCAAGCCCAAATTCTCTGAATTCATATCTAATATTCTTTTCCTGATATGCAGTGACATCTGTCTGGATTAAGCTAGACTATCTTTCAAAGATTTCAGGGCAGCATGTAGTATATAAAAGATTCTTAATAAATAGTTGATGAGTCAATGAATCAATAGATGAATGAATGAGGATAAGAATCTATCCTGCTCATAAAAGCTTTCATAGCTGCTTCTCTTGATTTTGATCCCTTGTCCCAGTCAAGTACATTTTTTTTCTTTGTCTTTCTATTGGCTTTTCACACCTCTGACATTTTGTCATTCCTCCTAGCATTTGGTGCCTTTATCTTTCATTTTGCCTCTCTTATATCAGCTCCCTTTTCTTGTTCCAAATAAATTTCTTTTTTTACCAGAACATTTCTCTTTTATTTTTTCTAAGTAAAAAAGAAGCAACATGCATGTATTCGTGAGCATATGCATGTACATGCACTCACACACACATATATACACACAACAATCTCTGCTCAAAATATTATGAGAACACCATGTCCATCTCTTTAGACCTGGATACTATGAGAAAAGAAACCTTCTCTAATACTTTTCTATGTTCTGTAGTGGGACATGAGGAGCCAATTTTAAATGATTGTGAAGTAAACACTATCCTTGAATGTGAGAATTAAAGGATTTAAGATCCTCTGCATAAATACTTCTCCCTAGTAACTAATACTAAGAACTGAAACTCCAGCATTGGTGATTAAACTGTCATTTATGCCTGTATTATTGCTTGCAGTCACTTTTTAAAATATCCTCAAACATATCCATGAATGATAGTAGTAGTCATAGTGGCAGCATTCGCAACAGAAATATATAATACAAGGGTGTAGGTGGTAGTAGTAGTAGTAATAGTAAAAGTAATAGCTCATATGTACAGGATATTTCAAAAGTTTTAGTGAAGTTTTAAGCTATTAAGTTATTTAAACTGAAAACTGCACTAAGACTTTTGGGATATTTCATATATCACATGAAATGTAAAAGCATGTTCTTCAAAACAACCTTATAAAGTAGGAAGAGTCAATACCATTATTCTCATTTTACATTTGGGAAAACTAAGGCTCTGGGAGGTTCTGACTTGCCCACGATTAGAAAGTGGTTGGGGTAAAATTCTAACCTGTTTCTTGATTTTGGTCCAGTGTAGTATTTATCCCAGGTGTCAGTGTGGAGATAACAAAATAATACCCTAATACTTAAGAAGGAATTAATTTTTCTTATCTCTTCTTTACCTCTGTGAAGGGAAAATCAGCATGAAAACACTAGAACTTTAGTGTATGTTTGTTTATGTTTAAGACAGGATATTGAAAATGGATAAAAGGACATTTATGTAGCTTAGAAAGGGGAAGGAGCAGAATGAAAAAAAAATTAGTTACTTTATCAAAATTTTCCTAGGTCTGGCACTGAAAGTAATTCTTTTTTCAAAGAATGAAATGATCCCTGTGTATAGAGATAGCTTCAGTGATACAACAGTGAATATTAATGGTTGGTAAAAGTTTTTTTTTTTTGATAGGGCATTAAGAACTGGAAAAAAGCTGAAAAAAATAATTAATCTTCTAGCTATTTAGGTTATATCAGTAACCTTAATACATACAATTCAATAACCATTTCTGAAGTGCCTTGTATTTTCAAGGTACCTTGCTAGAGGTTTCTGAATTCCCCAAAATGTTATGATAAACCAGTAGAGAAAGAATATATGGATCCAATCTAAGACCACAAATCTTACTTGTCTTTTGAGAAATCATCCTAGATGACTAAGGTAAGAGGAGACAGCAGACAGCAATGCTCCTTCTTCACTTGAAATCCCCCCTGAGCTACAGATAGTGAAGAGTGTCACTAGTAGTTGGGTCAACAACTACTGAGCCCATTGAGGCTTTGAGATTAGCTACATTTTTGCAATAAATTGGTTGAGAACTCATTTTGTATGGGCAAGTTGTTTAATGTCCCTAAATCTCAGTTTCCAAATCTTTAAAATGATGTTAATAGAACTTCATAAAATATAAGATGAGATGGCATATGTAAAAGACTTTATAACTCTTAAAATGACATATAAATGTCAGTTATCATCATTATTTACTACTGAATTGTATCCCTTATATAGGTACCTAGCATGATGCCTGATATAGAGCAGGTGCTTGATACATACTTGGTTGATTGATATTCAAGTTTCCACTTGTCATTCCTTGTGGATTTCAGAGATAACATAGAGAATTTCCATTGCCTTTTCACAGACCTCAATACTATACTAAGATAATTTACTTTTTCTTGAGAAAGAGAGGAAATTATTTTCCCTTTTCATATCCTTAAATAGAATTGTCCCTCATTCTGTTCAAGTCAGAGTGTTCTGAGTCAAAGATCCTGTTCCTTTCTGTCTTATACCATACTATTCCTTGGACATTTTAATGAGCTTTCTTCTCCATTGTCTATGTTTATTAGTTTTAAAATTAATGTGAGAAATCGCAAGAGGCATAGGAACAGAAGCTTCTAAGGCCATATGTATTTATAAAGCTTTAAACACACTTTATTTTCTCTTTCATAACTTCTTTCTATATATCTACAAAAATATATCCAGATATATTTTTACACGAGGACACCAAGTAATAAAGATTAAATCATTAGACCCTTTATACAGCTTATTTTGTTTTAATAGGATTTGGTCTCCTTCCAGACATAATATTTACTTCCCAGAGAAATGCCCAAATTTTCATTTGCCAAATGCCAAATGCCAAAAATTCAGCTCAAAATAAATATTAAAAATATTCTACTGACCCACAAAGAAGAAAAGATTTGATTCAATTGAGTATTTAACTCATCTTTAATGGGCAGAAACACTTTAGTCATCCTGGAGTTTGGGAGTAGGGAGTTTCAAAGGCCCTTGGTGGTGGTGTTTCCAAGATTTGTTTGACTTCCTGAGAGGGCAATTAATGTTGACTCTTTAGGGATTAATGTTCCCTCTTATCTAGTTCCAATTTGATTTTATTCACCTCAATTCACATATTAAGCCTCAAGTTGATTTAACTCATGATTTTTGCTTTGATTCCATTTTCTGAAACTTGTAGTTCTTTATAGTTTATTTTCCATAGGACCTTCTTTTGTTTAATCTTCATTCTTAACTTTCATTCCTTCTTCCTCCCTCACATTTCATACATCTGAGACTTGGACATTCTCCTACCATATAAGTCTTCCTGCACACTATCTTTCATCCACAGTGCAACTTTCTTTGGAATCCCCCCCTGGTTCTTTATTTAGCTTTATTGGTGTAAAGAATCTTAGGATAGAAGTCAGGAGACCAATATTTTTACTATCTACTAACATTTTTTTCCTTGTTGATGCCTTTTAGCAAGTCACTTGCCTTTATTATTTTTTTTTACATTTATTTTCCTATCCAAAATTTTGGAATTCAAAAAGTTTATTATTTACCTTTCATGGTTGTCACAAGAATGCAATGAAAAATTTTTCTTTAAAAATAGTAAAAACTCGGGGGGTGGAGCCAAGATGGTGGAGTGAAAAGGTGATTCTCTGCCTCTCCTCCGATCTTCTCTCAAATCAACAATAAAATAAGCCTCTGAACTGAACTTCAAGTCAACCAACTCAGAAATATTTGGACACTGCTTTCTGAAGAACTTCAGATCATGTTTGTCTAACTTGGACAGAGAGATAAATAGAGAACTCCTGTGTAGGCCGGAAGTGAGGGTGGGACTCAGCTCAGCTCATCGTGGCAGAAATTCCAAACTCCAAACTCCAAATTCTAAACACTTGGAGTTTATCTGAGGCACTCGGGATACTCTGCCCTGATTGGGGGCAGGTGTTCTGGCAGACTTGCCTTGTTTAAGGAGTAATTAGGACTTAGTCCTAGCCCCCACCAGCCCAGCACCTTAAGTCAATTCGCCGAAGTGCCCCAGGGCAAAGATCTTCAGCCACCTTTCAGCCGCCGTTTTTTTATTCCCTACCTTAAAGATATATCCACACTGTCTAAAAAAAATGAAGAAGCAAAAGAGAGCTCTCACCATAGACAGCTTTTATCAAGACAAAGAAGCCATGACCTCAGATCCTGAGGTTCCTTTAGACAAACTACCAGAAGAAGGTATTAAAGACCATCACTGGTCACTTTTTCAAAAGGCCTTTCTGGAAGATTGCATAAAGAACCTCAAAAGAGAGCTGGAGGATAAATGGGAAAACAAACTGAAATCAGTGCAAGAAGGATATGATGCCCTGCAAAAGAGATATGAAAATGACACCAATTTATTGAAAAATAAAATTAGTGAAGTGGAAAAAGAGTGCAATGAACAAATTGGCCAGTTACAAAAGGAGCTTAAAAAGGTAACTGAAGAAAACAAAACTTTAAAAATAATAATTGAACAAATGCAAGTGAATGACTCAATAAGACTTCAAGAATCAGTCAAACAAAAACAAAAAAATGAAAAATTAGAAGAAAATATGAAATATCTCCTAGGAAAAACAACTGACTTGGAAAATAGATCTAGGAGAGACAATCTAAGGATTATTGGACTTCCTGAAAGCCATGATGAAAAAAAGAATCTAAACACTATCTTCCAGGAAATCCTGAAGGAAAACTGCCCTGAGATTGTAGAATCAAAAGGCAAAATCACCATTGAAAGAATTCACCGATCACCTCCTGAAAGAGACCCCAAAATTAAAACCCCAAGGAATATCATGGCTAAATTTCAGGACTATAGCACCAAGGAACAGATTCTGCTAGCAGCTAGAAAGAAACAATTCAAATACTGAGGATCAATAATAAGAATCACACAGGATCTGTCAGCCTCCACATTGAAGGATCGAAGGGCCTGGAACCAGATATTCCAAAGGGCAAAGGAACTTGGATTACAGCCAAGAATAACCTATCCAGCTAGAATGAGCATTATCCTCCAGGGAAGAAGATGGTCATTCAATGATATAGGTGAATTTCACCTATTTCTAATGAAAAGACCAGATCTGAACAAAAAATTTGACATCCAAACACAGAACTCAAGAGATGCATAAAAAGGTAAAAAGGAAAGGACTCTTGAGAACCTTATTTTTACTAGGGGGATACTTAAAGTTTGGGGGTATAATTAACTAGATATTACTTTGATAATATGAAAAAGAGAACTAGAGTGGGAAAGGTTGTCATACTGGGGAAAAGAGGGAAAAAGTGGTAAAATAAGATCTAAAAAAAAGGAGGTAAAAACAAGGTAAAATCACTTGAAGAGGCAAAGAAAACCTAACATAATTGAGAGAAAGAGGGGAGGGAGATGAGCATTGTATAAATCTTACTCACATCAGGTTGGGCTCTAAAAGTGTATATCAGACATTTCATTTCACATAGAAACTTGTCTGTTGCTAGAGGGAAGTGGGAGGGAAAGGAGGAAAAGTAAAGGACAAACTAATAGAAGGGGAAATAGAAGAATCAGGGGAAAGGAGTAAAAACAGGGGGAGGGGATCTAAAGGGTGGAGGATTGTTTGGGGGAGGGGGTCATCAAAAGCAAAGTACTGAGGAGGGGGGAAGGGAGAAAGGGGAAAAGAAAGGGGAAAACATAACTTGGGTAAATAAGATGGCAGGAAATAAAGAATTAGTTACTCTAACTGTGAACGTGAATGGGATCAACTCTCCCATAAAGCAGGAGCAAATATTAGACTGGATTAAAAACCAGATTCCCACAATATGTTGTCTACAAGAAACACATCTAAAACATAGTGACACATATAGGATGAAGGTAAATGGCTGGAGCAGAAAATATTATGCTTCAGGTGAACAAAAAAAAGCAGGGGTAGCAATCCTCATCTCAGATCAAGTAAAAGCCAAGATAGATCTAAAAAAAAAGAGATAAGGAAGGAAATTATATTTTATTAAAGGGTACCATAGATAATGTAGCAATATCTGTACTAAACATATACGCACCAAGTGCAATAGCATACAAATTCCTAGGGGAGAAATTAAGAGAGATGTAAGAAGAAATAGACAGCCAAACTATACTAGTGGGGGATCTCAACCTTGCCCTCTCAGAATTAGATAAATCAAACTACAAAATAAACAAGAAAGAAACTAGGGAGATAAACCAATTGTTAGAAAAGTTAGGTATGATAGATCTATGGAGAAAATTGAATGGAGACAGTAGGGAGTTTACTTTTTTCTCAGCAGTCCATGGAACCTATACAAAAATTGACCATATGTTAGGGCATAAAACCCTCAAAATCAAATGCATAAAGGCAGAAATAGTAAATGCATCCTTTTCAGATCATGATGCAATAAAAATCACATGCAATATAAGGCCAGGAGAAAATAAACCAAAAGGTAATTGGAAATTAAATAATTTAATCCTGAAGAATGAATGGGTGAAAGAGCAAACCATAGACACAATCAATAATTTCATCCAGGAGAATGACAATAAGGAGACAACATACCAAAATTTGTGGGATATGGCCAAAGCAGGTATAAGGGGCAATTTTATATCTCTAGATGCTTACTTGCATAAAATAGAGAAAGAAAAGATCAACGAATTGGGCATATTATTAAAAAAACTAGAAAAAGAACAAATTAAAAACCCTCAATTAAATACCAAATTGGAAATTCTAAAAATAAAAGGAGAAATTAATAAAATTGAAAATAAGAAAACTATTGAGTTAATAAATAAAACTAAGAGTTGGTTCTATGAAAAAACCAACAAAACAGATAAGCCTTTAGTTAATTTGATAAGAAAAAGGAAAGAGGAAAATCAAATTGTTAGTCTCAAGAATGATAAGGGAGAACTTTCCTCCAATGAAGAAGAAATTAGAGCAATAATTAGGAGTTACTTTGCCCAACTTTATGCCAGTAAGTTTGATAATCTAAATGAAATGGAGGAATATCTACAAAAATATAGATTGCCCAGGTTAACAGAAGAGGATATAAATTATTTAAATAGCCCCATATTAGAAAAAGAAATAGAACAAGCTATTAACCAACTCCCTAAGAAAAAATCTCCAGGGCCAGATGGATTTTCATGTGAATTCTACCAAACATTCAAAGAACAATTAATTCCAATACTACACAAACTATTTGAGAAAATAGGGACAGAAGGTATACTGCCAAAATCCTTCTATGAGACCGATATGGTGCTGATAGCTAAACCAGGTAGGGTGAAAACAGAGAAAGAAAATTATAGACCAATTTCCCTAATGAATATTGATGCAAAAATTTTAAATAAGATATTAGCAATGAGATTACAGAAAGTCATCCCCAGGATAGTACACTATGACCAAGTAGGATTTATACCAGGGATGCAGGGCTGGTTCAATATTAGGAAAACTATCAGCATAATTAATTATATTAATAATTAAATTAACAAAAACCACATGATTATCTCAATAGATGCAGAAAAAACCTTTGATAAAATCCAACACCCTTTCCTATTAAAAACACTAGAGAGTATAGGAATAAATGGGCTTTTCCTTAAAATGATCAGTAGCATCTATTTAAAACCATCAGCAAGCATCATATGTAATGGAGACAAACTAAAACCATTCCCAATCAGATCAGGAGTGAAACAAGGCTGCCCACTGTCACCATTACTATTTAATATTGTATTACAAATGTTAGCTTTAGCAATAAGAGAAGAAAAAGAGATAAAAGGAATCAGTGTAGGTAATGAAGAAACCAAATTATCACTCTTTGCAGATGACATGATGGTATACTTAGAAAACCCTAGAGACTCAACTAAAAAACTACTGGAAACAATTCACAACTTTAGCAAAGTGGCAGGATTCAAAATTAATCCACATAAATCATCAGCATTTTTATATATTACCAACAAAGTTCAGCAGCAAGAGATACAAAAAGAAATTCCATTCCATATAGCGTATGATAGGATAAAATATTTGGAAATCTATCTGCCAAGGAAAAGTCAGAAACTATATGAACTAAACTACAAAACACTTTCCACACAAATAAAATCAGACCTAATCAATTGGAAAAATATTAAGTGCTCATGGGTAGGCAGAGCGAACATAATAAAAATGACAATACTACCCAAACTAATCTACTTATTTAGTGCCATACCAATCAAACTCCCAAGAAATTATTGTACAGATCTAGAAAAAATAGTAGCAAAGTTCATTTGGAAGAACAAAAGGTCAAGGATTTCAAGGGGATTAATGAAAAAAAAAAGGCAGATGAAGGTGGCCTTTCTGTACCAGATCTAAAACTATATTATAAAGCAGCAGTCATCAAAACCGTTTGGTACTGGCTAAGAAATAGAGCAGTCGATCAGTGGCACAGGATAGGTTATCAGGACAACCTAGGCAATAACCTCAACAATCTAGTGTTCGATAAACCCAAAGACCCCAGCTTTTGGGATAAATACTCACTATTTGGCAAAAACTGCTGGGAAAATTGGAAACTAGTGTGGAAGAAATTAGGGCTTGACCCATACCTAACACCACATACCAAGATAAGATCTAAATGGGTTCATGATCTAGATATAAAGAGGGACTTTGTAAGCAAGTTAGAGGAACGTAATATAGTTTATCTCTCAGACCTGTGGAGATGGAATAAATTTATGTCCAAGGAAGACCTGGAACTCCTAATTGAACACCAGATAGATAATTTTGATTATATTAAGTTAAAAGGTTTCTGTACAAATAAAACAAATGCAGACAAGATTAGGAGGGAAGCATCAAATTGGGAAATCATCTTTACATTTAATGGTTCTGATAAAGGCCTCATTTCTAAAATATATAGAGTATTGTCTCATATATATAAGAATTCAAGCCACTCTTCAATAGATAAGTGGTCAAGGGATATGAACAGACAATTTTCAGATGATGAAATTAAAACCATCTCTAGTCATATGAAAAGTTGCTCCAAATCACTATTGATCAGAGAAATGCAAATTAAGACAACTCTGAGGTACCGCTACACACCTGTCAGATTGGCTAAAATGACCGGAAAAGATAACGATGAATGTTGGAGGGCATGTGGGAAAACTGGGACACTAATACATTGTTGGTGGAACTGTGAATGGATCCAACCATTCTGGAGAGCAATTTGGAGCTATGCTCAAAAAGTTGTCAAACTGTGCATACCCTTTGACCCAGCAGTGTTTCTACTGGGCCTATATCCCAAAGAGATCTTAGAGGAGGGAAAGGGACCCACCTGTGCAAGAATGTTTGTGGCAGCCCTTTTTGTAGTGGCTAGAAACTGGAAACTGAATGGATGCCCATCAATTGGAGAGTGGCTGAATAAATTATGGTATATGAATGTTATGGAATATTATTGCTCTGTAAGAAACGACCAGTAGGACGATTTCAGAGAGGCCTGGAGAGACTTACATGAACTGATGCTGAGTGAAATGAGCAGAACCAGGAGATCATCATACACAGCAACAACAGTATTACATGATGATCAATTCTGATGGACATGGCTCTCTGCAACAAAGAATTGTCTCAAATTAGTTCCAATTGTTCACTGAAGAAAACCATGTACACCCAGAGAGAGGGATATGAAATATGGACCACAACGTAACATTTTCATGATCTCATTGATATTTGCTTGCATTGTGTTGCCTTTCTCTGATTTTCTTTTTTCTCTTGTAGATAGGATTTTTCTTGCATAATTTGTCAAGCATTTCAACATTATTAACATGTAGTGGACTTCCTGCCATCTAGGGGAGGAGAGGGGACTGGGGGTAAAATTTGTAATGGAAAGCTTTGTAAAGATCAATGCTGGGGAACTACCCATACATAGACAATGTATTTTAATAAAATAATAAAAAATAAAATAAAATAATAAAAAACTCAAAAAAGAGTAAAAACTCTATTCTTACATTATTTGATTTCAGTAAATTAAGTGCAATTGTTCATAGATGCCATATTTAACAGTCTTCAGCTGAAGTCCTTAGTCAATATTTATTTAATTAAAGTGAATCTTCTTATTTCATAGTTCTGTTCATAATCACTTGATTTACTCATGCTAAAAGGACAGAACCTCAATCTCTGTCAGGACGAAACTCAGAAAATAGGGCCCAGGGGAAAAATGCTTTAGAACTTCTAGGTCCTAGAAAACGAAGTGGTTTTTGTTTGTTTATTTCTTTGTTTTCATATTACTCGTAAAAGTGGATAGGATCTCTTCTTGGAATCATAAGCAATAGTGGACTGGCAAATGTTTGGCAAGCAGCTCTCAGGAAAATATGCTTATAATGTACTTTTAAGTTAAATCTCTGTTATTAATATGTCTTTCTATCACTTTCATAAGTCTAGACAATAAACAATAATATGTAATGTTTCTGTTTCTGTGGTATAAATGTTCACGCTAAAAATCTAATAATCAGCTCTTATAAACTGGTATGAATTGACTCTATCAAGTCCAGTCTTTTCATTTATGGATTAAGGAAATAGATGATGAGAGAGTTTATATAATAATATAAAGATCACAAGGAGTAAAACCAGTTAAATATCATCCTGCCTTTTTCAAAGTTAAAGTAAACTGACTAGTCAAAAATATATAGAGTAAAATATTAAGATCTTGATGGCTTGGAATGTTGCAACAATTTTGATTATTTTTCGAAAGGACTTAGATCTGGGCAAATCCCCAGAGTTATTCAAGGCCCTAAAGAAATTGGGAAGATTCTCAGGGGTCCTTCTCAAGATGAATATGTCAGTATATCTCCTTCAATGTACATAAACCTTTGGAAAAATGACCAGGAAACCTGTGTGTATTCAAGTTTGCCCTCCTCCTCAGCATTTTATATGTTTCTTTGATTGCAATGACTTAGAATTCTGGGTATTTGGTGATTTTGTGATTATAAGGCCTCTCTGAGACAGGCTGCAGCTACATCACTGACATAGTAATAGAAGACACAGTAGTTAGAGAACGAGTCAGAAAGATTTGAATTTATTCCATCCTCAAACACTACTTTTGTGATACTGGGCAAGTTATACTTATGTGAAGGAATGAAAATTGCTTCATAAGAGCACATGATGAAAGCAACTTGGGAGTTCCCAGTAGAAATGACCATAATGCTATTACTCATTTTCTAGATCCTTGGAGTGGAGGAATGACTACCTTTTACTCACAATTCTAGCTGATGAGTTCCTACCAATGATCTTCCCATTTAACACATCAGTCAAAATGACACCAAACAATGCCCAATTCTGGACCATTAGCTTTAAAGTGATTTGTCTACTTCAGATAGAGATTAAATAAAAATTCACTAATGAATTGAAACAATTCTCATATCTCCAATTGGATATAAGCCTGTCTTCACTAATTGTTCTTTGGGACCATCAAAAGCAGTATCAGGCTTTTACCCATCTATCCCCAAAATGTGGATAATCTTAAGAGCTTTTCTATATGTATTTCCTTGGCATAGTTCTGAGACAGTTTTAAGTTCCTTCAGCAAAAGTTTAACTTTAAGTTTGGGATCTGAAGGGCTTTTGAGAGTTTTCTACCCTCTCCAGCAGAAGGTATAGTGCTCAGAAAAGCAATGGCAAGCTTTGTCCTCCTTTAATCTACTTTTCCAAATGCTGGATGGAAATGTTAAGTTTTCTTCTTATGGGATTTTCAACTATCAACTTCAAAACTCTCATGTTAATCATGTTAATATCAGATGTTGAGAAGTATACTTCAGCCATCTCCTGTGAGTATCTTTACTCCAAAGATTGCTTTCTTTCTCTTTTTTAAAGTCCTAGGGATTCTTCACAAGAGGTCTGAATTTGAGATAATGGCTAATCAATAAAAATTGTAGAAAATAATTTGCAATATAAATCAAATTTTACTTTAAACAGTGGACCATTATATTTAGGGATCAATAAAGAAAATAGCCACTTGTGTATAAATTTTAAATATTCTTCTTCAAATTTTGTCATCTATGTGTAGCTGTATTGCCATGAGGCCTTCTGCCTTCATTCTGGATCCATATCTACCAAGAACTTGTATGCTACCAAGAATTTGACTTGCTAACTATCTCTATTGATTTTTGTCTCTATCATATTTTTTTCCAGTCTAAATTTTCTTTACCCACCTATTCTGCATGTTACTTTAGCTTTACAACTTCTGTTCTATCACCACTGTGAAATTCTCCTTTAGGGTTTTTTTTAAGATTCTTTGTCTTTTCTTAAGTATTTATCCCTTAAGTAAATATAAGACTACAAAAAAATAACCAGAAAGAAACATTTTAGTTATAAAATCTCTAAAAGCTAACCTTAATCCATGTAAATGTAGATCAATTGGCTTTAGACTGTTGTTTTTTTTTTTTTTTTTTAGGACTCCAGTTACTGGGGAAAAAAAACTCTTTCTTCTGGTAATACAACTTAGAGCTAATTGCCACTAGTTACTATCTAGTTCCTGAGTTGAGTATAACTGAGGTTCCTCATATCAATAAAGATGCATTTATTAAATTTATTGATTTATATTATTATTATTGATAAATAATATAATTAATTATTACTACACTATTTAATTTCTGTTATTAAATGTATTTAACATATTCTATCTAGGGGATAATCAGTACAAAGAATGAAATTCATAATGAGTTTACATTCTAATGGGAGATATAAGTACATATAAAATATATACAGCATAAATATATAGATATTCTAGACACACTTAGGTGGTATGGGAGTTTGGGAAGGACATTTGGAAATAGAAGGAAAGACTTCCTGAAGAAGCTGGTACCAGAGCATAAAAGCTTAAAGGAAGAGTGAGAGTCTATAGAGTTTACATAAAGAAGGAGTATATATAGCTGTGACAGACAGAGGGTGCAAAGGCCTTGAAAAAGGAGTAGTAATGTCTTATTAAGCAAAAAAAAAAAAGAGGCCATGTTGACTGGATCTCAGAATATAAGGGACAGAGTAATATTCACTGAGTCTGCAAAGATAGGTTGGGTTCAGTGTATACAATACTTTAAAAACTAAATAGTGTATTTTATGTTTTATTCTAGAAGCAATGGAAAGTTGCTGGAATTGATTGAGTAGAAGAATCATATGTTCAGATTTGTACCTACAGAAAATTAATTTAGCATCAATATGGAGAATGGACTAGAGTGGGGAATGACAGAGAGACCAATTAGGGTTTGTTGCAATAGTCTAGGTGAGAGGTGTTGAGGACTTGAACTAACACTGTAACAGCTTGAGTAGAGAGATATCTCCTGCAAGATATAGTGTAAAATAGATCAAGATTTAACAAGGATGCTAAGTGACTGAGACTTTCTAAGACCTGCTTTTCAACATTATCTCAAGTGTGAGAAATCTGCTATGTAGAAAATATTTTTTTATCAAATCCACATTCCTTCCTATTTGAGTCAAACCATCTGTGAGATTGGTGCTATTCCTGCCTTCATTCTTCCCAACAACCTAGATATTTCT
Source organism: Myrmecobius fasciatus (assembly GCA_023553655.1). Classification (NCBI taxonomy): domain Eukaryota; kingdom Metazoa; phylum Chordata; class Mammalia; order Dasyuromorphia; family Myrmecobiidae; genus Myrmecobius; species Myrmecobius fasciatus. The sequence goes on from JAJPUD010003968.1 coordinate 149,383, forward strand.
CAAGCCTTTAGTTGCCTGAATAACAAAAGCATATCTTTATCTTGCCTGTAGAAATTCTTCCTGGGTATTTCAGGATATTCTGCAATGACTTTGGAATTGCCTTCTTCACTTTCCTTGGTCATCTAAAATGATTCTAGTTTCCAGAGGTCTTCCATTGATTAGCTTTATCTTCTTCCTCTTCATTCTAAATATTTACTTACAGGCTTGTTCACTACTTAGTTGTTAATTGTTTACTCCTTATTAAATTCAACTAAGACTAGATTGATTCATTTCCTTTTCCAGTATTGAAGCATACTTGAAGTCTAGTTACTCTCATAAGTCATATCCTTTGTTGATTATGGAAAATGTGCTTATCCTTTTTTTAAATCTAGTTTTCCAACAATTACAAATGTCAAACAGAGATTAAACATATCATTCTGTTTTAAAAATGATACCCAAATAGGACATAAGAACACTATTTGCATTAACAATGTAAGAGATACCTCCAGGTCTCAGATTATTTGCAGATTTGAGACAGAAGTTGCATGTTTGAGGCAGCAATTGAGTTCAATGAATTGTCAAGTCACTGTATTAAGGAAAAATTAACTGGCTCTTTTAACCACTTAAAGTTTCTCTCTTATGATCCTTTCATCAGATGCACCCTCTTATTCTAATTCTAGAAACAGTTAATTCAAAAATATATTTTACATATGTAGTATCAATAATTGACAGTTCCCACCAAAAACAAGTATAGTCATTTCCACATATTTTTTATTTAATATACTTATTGTTGTATTTAACTATTTTAATCACTGTATACTTAAAATAAATAAGTATAAAATTTAATATTTGGAAAACATCATAATCATAGCACCTGTCTTTATTTGATTCCATAATTTCAAATAAAGATACTAGTAGATAATGAATAACCTCTTGAATGCTGAACTTTCAAATTTAAATGTAAAATATGGACAATAATCGGCAACACTTTTAGAAAAATGATAGCTATGGGGGCAGCTAGGTGGCACAGTGGTAGAGCACCAGCCCTGAAGTCAGGAAGACCTGAGTTCAAATCTGATCTCAAACACAATATGTCCTAGCTGTGTGACCCTGGGCAAGTCACTTAACCCCAATTGCCTCAGCAAAAAGCAAAAAAAAAAAGAAAGAAAAAGAAAAAGAAAAGAAAAATGATAGCTGAAATTTGTATAGTGTTCCACAAAACCACAGAATCTGAAAGCTGGAAGAAACCTCAGAGACATCTAATCCAACTCATTTACAAATGAAATACCCACTATAACAGGTTGTTACATAATTATTTAGCCTCTGCTTGAAGACCAATAAAGATTAAGAACCTACCATTTTTCAAGGCAGCCCATTGCACTTTGAAATTAGAGAGATTCAGAATGTGTTTGGATGGGTGAAGTCATATAGTATGATAATAGTTGAATGTCAACATGGCAGGGGATCTCTAATGAAATATTCCAGGGAGCTTTACTTTTCCTGTATTATTTGACATTTTTAATCAAGGATGTGAATAAAGGCTATCAGATTTTCAGAAAGATAATTAATGCATTGGAAAGGAGAATCAGAAACTAAAAAGATTTTGGAAAAAAAATGTCCCTATTCTGCCTACTGGAAGAAAACATCAAATCTAATTCCTCTTTCACATGACACACATTCAAATATTTTAATGCATCTATCACATCCCTCTAAGATATTCCCTTCTTCAGGCTAAGCATCTCTTATTCCTCCATATGATATGGACCTAATGTCATTCACCATTCTTGTCACTTTTCTATGAACTCTTCCCAGTTTATCAATACCCCCCTTAAAATGCACTTCAGGAAACAAACACAATATGTCATTTGAAAATCAAGAAGGTCAGATATATTTGCTATTTAATTCTGGAAGCTATGATTTTTAATGTAGCCCAATATCACATTTTTATTCTGGTTTATCTTATTATATTCTTGGTACATGTTAATGGCTTACCATTCACTAAAAGACCTTTTTGTAAAAAAAAAAAAAATTCATTTTCTAACTATGCCTTGCTCATTCTATAACTCTAAAGTTGATTTTTGTATACTTATATGTAAGACAATTATTACCTCTATTGAATTTCATGTTATTATGCTATGACCAATGCTCTAGTCAATCAAAATCTTTTTGGGATCCTGCCTGTCATCCAGCATGTAAGCTATATCACCCACATTAATGCTGTCTGCAAATTTGATGAGCATCAGGCAGTATAAACTGAAGTACAGATCCCTGGAGATCTTTCCTGGCCACTACCTGCTATGTTCACATTGAATCATTAATGACAGTTTTTTGAATATGCTCATCTAATCAGTTCCAAATCCATTTAATTATGTTTTTGTCTGATCTACCTCTGTACATATTCTCCACAAGTCATATGAAATATTTATCCAAAGATTTGCCAAATTCTAATATCTACAAGATCTCCTCATCTATCAGTTTAGTAACCCTGTCAAAAATAAAATGATATATAACATATATATCTAGTACATATCTAGTATAGATGTTCTTCATCTGTACTAGTAATTATGTCACAGAAGGAAATATGTTTATATGTACATATTCATATTATCTTCATATATATTATCAGAACATTTTTGTCATTTGCTGCTCAAAACAACCTTGTGTGTTGACTAAATATAAGTATAGAAAAAGCTTCAATTTTTGTTCCCAGCAAGACTGTATTATAAAAAATTGGTGCTTCTATCTTGTCCCATTTTTATAATTGAAATTTCCAAAATCATAATTTTCAAGAATTGTGACTACTGTCAAAGCTGAGAAAAAAGTTTAAAAGAATTTTTTTATTCTAAGTAAAATAAGAGAATGACCTCTCAGAGTCATAGTTCATATAAAATCAAAGGAGAAAACAACAACAGATTTAACTGAAAGTGGATAAAGCCAGCTGACTTTATCATTGGGATTTAAATCATGAAAGAGCAAGATAACTTTGAGAGCAGGAACTAAAAATCCCTTTCTGAAGACAACTTCATAGATGTGACAAATCAGCCAAAGACCAGAAATGTGGCTACACAGAGCAAAAGAAGATGATCAGAGGATATCCTAAGTATGGAAGACCAGAAAATTACAACAGAGAGCAAACCAAGCATATAAAACCAGCATATAACCAAGCAGCCAACTGAATACTGCAATTTCACAATGCAGATGCCCAACAGGGTAATCCATAGATCAATGATATCACTAAGTCATCCAGTTGACATCATTAGATCTGAAATGGAGTTAAGGAGCAATCAGAAAGTAGGCTGGAATAATGATCTAGTGGATTTGACCTATGGACATATTAGATAGGAAAATCTCATGAGATTTGAGAGTGTTCTGTGGTTGAATTGTGAGTGCTTTTTTTTTTTACCTTTGGGAAGATTTCTAGTCTATAATTAATGATTATCTGATCCCTCAAGACTTAATTGTGGTAATATTCCTCCTGGTTGAAGCAATCTATCTTCATAGTTCACAAATATAAGGGGAATTATTTTCAAATATGATAAATTACTTGCAAGATATTCAAGTAGTGTGATACTCTGATTTTGATGCTCATGGAAATTATCTTGACAACAGCAGGAACCTTACATTGCTTCCATTTTGTACTGACTATATTTGATATATATCAAGGGAGTAATAGTCTGTGAAACTAAAGAGTTTTATCATTAAAAAATCTAGCTAAACTCATTTGTTTTACTGATGAGAAAACTGAGACTCAGAGTGATAAAATACACTTCCCATGGTACACAGGTCAGATGCAGAATTCAGACTAACACCCAAAGCCCAAGGCTCCTATTCCAGAATTCTGTCTCCTATGGCATTAGTTTTCTTCTTGTTTTTGTTTAGTCATTTTAGTCATGTCTACATTTTTGTAATCCCACACAGATTTTCTGGCAAATATTTTAGACTAATATGTCATTTACTTTTCTGGCTCACTTTACAGATGAGTAAACTTAGATGAACAAGATTAAGTGACTTGCCCAGGGTCACATAGTTAGTATCTGAGAATAGATTTGAACTCAGGATGATGAGTTTTCCTAATTTAAGCCTTCCATTAAGCATTCTATCCATTGTGACCCGTAGTTTCCCCATAGAAGAATAAAATGATCTAATAGTAATAATAATAATGAAGCATCTCTGTAACTATAAACATGCATGATGACTACTAATAATGTTCATTTTTTCTTTAATTTGACTCTACCTTTGTCAAGATAATACAATTAAAGTGATACAATAATAACCCAAGAATCACAACTTAGATATAAATACTTTAAGGAAATTTCATCTAAAAGATTTTTTAGAAGGAGATTTCCAATATCCTTTATTGGGTTTTTTTTTCATAGCTTGGCTATACTCAATGAGTTTTGGTTACTTTACAAGTTTGACAAATGAATGTTTTCTTGGTGTAATAAAACAGTATAAACATAGTAATAATGACAGAACTTAAGATAATGTTTTCAGATTTACAAATATTTTTGCCTATATTATCTCATTTGCTCTTTATAACAACTTGAAGAGGTATATTTAAAGATATTAACCCCACTCTAAAGATGAATAAACTAAGCTTTTTTTCATTTAATTTTTAAGGTTATACATGATCATTCATTTTTTAACATATTTCCATATGAGTCAAGTTGAGAGAAAAAATCAGAACAAAAGGGAAAAAACACAAGAAAGAAAAAAAAGTGAAAATTGTGTGCATTGATTTACATTCAGTCTCCACAGGTATCTCTCTGGATGTGGATGGCATTTTCTTTCCAAAGTTTATTAACATTGCCTTGGATCTCCAAATTGCTGAGAAGAACCATAGTTGATTATCACACAATCTTGTTGTTGCTGTATATGGTGTTTTCCTGGCTCTGCTTGCTTCACTAAGCATAAGTTCAAATTTCCCCAAGCTTTTCTAATTTCAGTCTATTCATCATTTTTTGGTAGAACAATAATATCTCATTATTTTCATATGCCATAATTTATACAGTCATTCCCCAATTGATGGGCAACTACTCATTTTCCAATTCTTTGCCACCAAAAGAACTGCTACAAACAATTTTGTACAAGTGGGTCCTTTCCCCTCATTTATGATTTCTTTGGAATACAGACCCAGTAGTAGCACTGCTGGATCAAAGGGTATTGATAGGGAAACTGAGCTTCTGAGAAATTACATGGTTTGCCTACGATCAATAGACCCTTGAAAGGTGGTATTTGAAGATGGCCTTTCTGTCCTCCAAATGTGACTCTTTAATCAGGATTGTAAATCTTTCTTCTTTCCCTCCTGGCTTCCCCAAAGTGGTGTTTCTTGGAAGAATAAATTCAAAATTTTCTCTATCCATTCTTCAATTTAAAAAGGGATAGTAATAATATAAGGTGACTGGAATAGCCAATCAGTTGGATGATCTGCAATGGTAATAAAGAATGAATGGCCCTTCACCTGTCAGTTCCACCAATCTGCTGAGCAGCACTTATGACTAAGGGGATGTGGATTACTGTGGTTTTACCAGATCAAAATCAACTATTGAATTTCCATCTCTGTAAACTTTGCTTCTTCCTTATATTGCTATGTTTAATGGAACCTTAGCTATAGAACATTAATTCAGCAAAGCTGATTCCCCACAGGATCATACAGAACATGGATAATTGTTTTCCATTTGTCAGCAACTCAAATGAGAGTGATAAACAATATATAATTCAAACTGTCTAATAGCTATTATCACAATCTCTCCAAGATGCCAGTCTTCAGAATATAGAAACTGCTTTACCCCCAGCATTTTTAGGAAAAAAGTTTGTTTAGTACCTTTTACATGTTTTTTTTTTTATTTTAATGGACAAAGGAGTTAAAACACTGTAACACAGTGCCCATGCAATGTTCTAGGAAATGCATGGTCAGTTTGCTGGGTATATACTGACTACTGTTCCCCCTTATGAACAAAGGATTTTAAATGAAATTCTCACTCAATATTTGACTCACATCCTGATGAAGAATCGGAAACTGAACATGGGAATCTCTCACATCTTGGGAAATACATTTCATGCAAATTGGAAGCTAGATGCTCCCATGACCTATTGCTTTCTCAGTTTCAATTGTCTTGTAGCTGACAGCAACTTTCTAACTGTTGTTTTCTGAACATTGTTATTGTTAAGCAGGGTTAGTAAATTCCATGACCATCACAAATAAGGAAGACTACTGCTACCATGGCATAGCACCATCTTTACTCTTACCTCACAGAACTTTTTGCTGCTGCTGTTCCATTTCGTCATATCTAGCGCCCATCACTTCCATCATTTTCCTCACCAAAGAATCATAGGGTTTTTATTAAAAAGGAGTGAAGCTAGATCACCAAGTAGCTGATCAATTTAAGGGAGGTATTAATTCTGTACAGATATTTGCAAAATAAATGTTCATCAGAGGATATTTATTTTCCAAAAACTTTATTATCAAATTTATTTACTTTCTTTGAGCTTTCAACAAAATCATATTTTACTAATTTTTTGAACTTTGTACTTTCAAGAAGAATTTGTTAAACCACAGTGACTGGTGCCAAATATTTCCCTTTTCCTTCTTTTTTAGTGATTTGGAAAACCAATTAAGAAGAAATGTGGAAAAAGGGCATAGAAGTCTAGACTTAGAGTTAGAAAAATCTAAGTTCAGATCCTGACTTACAACAATTACTAGCCATGTGAGGCTTAGAAAGTCATTTAACTTCTCTGTGCCTCTGTTTCTTAATATGTAAAATATTTACATTAAAATTAAAGGTGCCTTCTAGCTTTAAATCCATGATTGTTTTATTGGGCACATCTTCTGACCCAGCAAAACCACTATTAAGTTTGTATCCCAAAGAAATAATAAAAAAAAGTAAAAGAACCCATAAGTACAAAAATATTTATAGTAGCTCTTTTTGTGGTGGTAAAGAATTAGAAGTTGAGGTGATGCTCATCCATTGGGAAATAACTAAGCAAGTTGTGGTATATTGTTGCTATGGAATACTATTGTGCTGTAAGAAATGATAGGAGGGAAGATGGCAAACAGCAGACAGCTTTCTCTGTGAACTCCTGGGACCTTCCCTCAGACCCAGACAAAGTGAGCCTTCGAACTGGTTTTTGAGTGAGGGCTCCGCCAAACATTTGGACTACAGCACACTTCTATCAAAAATCTACCTTGAAAGAACTCCGGAGAAGGTTAGCCTCAGGGGAAATCGGCCGCTGGTCACTTTCAGACTCCAGCAGGGGCGGAAGTCAGGGCTGCAATAGAGGGGCAGATTTTAGGCACCCAGGAAGCCCCTGGGAGACGCCTGGACCACTTTGCTCTGCTTGCGGGCAGGTGCTTTGGCAGATCTGCCTTTGGTAAAGGGTGGATCGAGAGCAGCTGAAAACGTGGTCCTAGTGCGAATCTAGCCCGACCAGCCTCAGACCGGAAGTCAACTCGGCAAACTGCCCCAGGGCAAATACAAATTGTTGCAGTTTTCTCTGCTTTTGACCAATATCCCAACTTTAAATCATGAGAAAGAAGCAGAAGAGAGCTCTCACCATAGAAAGCTTTTACGGAGAAAAAATAGAACAGTCCCCAGATCCTGACATTATGAAAACAATCCCAGATGAAGCCACAAAGGCAGACTTAAGTTGGTCTCCCTTTCAGAAGGCTTACCTTGATGATTGCATTAAGAATCTCAAAAGAGAGCTAGAAGAAGAATGGGGAAATAAATTGAGATCAGGGCAACAGAAATATCAAAAACTGGAAAATAGGACTGGTGAATTGGAAAAAGAAAACAGTTCACTGAAAAACAAAATTGGTGAATTGGAAAAAATCACCAATTCACTGGAAAATAAAAATGGTGAACTGAAAAACAAAATTGGTGAATTGGAAAAAGACAACAATTCACTGAAAAACAAAATTGGTGAATTGGAAAAAGACAACAATTCACTGAAAAATAAAACTGGCAAAATGGAAAAAGAATGCATTGAATC